>MOWL01000072.1:0-405269 GCA_002110485.1 Emergomyces orientalis
ATGGACGCGTTATCTCTGGCGATCGCTGGCATTCAAAACCAGGGAAACATGCAGCAAAATGTGACTGCTCCAAAGGTTCTTCTTACTCGAGGACGTGATCCTGCATTGGATTTGCCAAATGTGTCTTACTATGGAACTCAACGTGGACCTGGAGGCCCGTCTCGATCTCGATCTGGAAGCTTTGTTCAATACGATCGACCGCCGATGTCATGCTGGGGTTGCGGAGATTCAAACCATATGCTTCCAAATTGCTTAGCAATCGGCCGGCTCATCGATCAGGGCAAGATTCATCGGAATATGATTGGAGAATACTATGAGGTAATGTGATGAGAAAAGGCCCGAAGATTGCTGTCAACCGACTTGAGCCCCATATTGTTACAATTGAACGACTTTTGAAGCAAATGGCTGCACCGCCGACTGTCCCAACCGCGGATAAACTTCGGAATGATGGTAGTATCCGGGTATTTCCTGACGGATCCCCGATGCCATCGGTGAATGCCGTAAGCATATGTGATATTGGATTTGATAGTGGCCCTGAGGAAGGTGATATGACCGATAGTGAGATGGAGGAGATTGTTAGTGTAATGGCTGCTTCCACTTCTACTGAGAAGGATAAGGCCTCTTCTATGAATAAAAATCAAGCAACGCTTTCCGGACGAATTGAGAAGGAGAAAGAGACTGCCAACAACACATTCTCGGCGCAATGGCAGGTATTCAGATGGGAAATCAGTTTCTTTTGCTCAAGATGTGATCTCTGCTTCACAGGAAGATGATGAGGATGATAATTCTCAACCTCTCCATGATGAACAGCTTCAGGGCGGAAGTCCAAAGCTCGGAGACGGTGGAATTGTCCCAGATTCAGAAATGGCAGATGCTCCGCAGATTCAGAAGAAAACTGTTCTCTGCAGGCCTCGGAAACTCAAAGGGCCAAAGCTTTCTGCAGAAATGAAGAATAAAGACAATATGGCGATCGCGACGCGGCGAATATTTGAGAAGATCATGCGCCAAGAAATCGGCGGAATTCAGATTAAAGATCTCATGGCATGCTCCACCCAACTCCAGCACATGTTCTTTCAAAATCTTCCCATCGAAGTTCAACAGCATATGATTCGGGATGATGCAGCCACCGTTGCCCTGGTTCAACCTGGCACTTCTGTTGCTGAGTATAATCCTCGTTGGAATCTCGTTTCGGTTGGACACATCAAGTTCACTGTCGGAATTGGAAAGGGGGAAACTGAGGCGATATTTGATGGAGGTGCGGAAATTAACTGTCTTGTTGAAAGAACTGCGTTTAGATCTCGGTCTCATCATTCAAAGGGATGCTGTCAAACCTATTCTTGGAGCTGGGGGTCCAGCAGAGTGGTGTCATTGGAATCTGCAAGGATGTTCCTGTTCGCCTTGGATCTGTTATGGTGCCTCAGACATTCTTCATCATGGAACGCGGTTCTCATGATTGCATTCTCGGCCGACCATATGAAAACGCGACGCGTTTGGCAAGAACTACAGATAACAAAGGCGGTGTTCTTGTTCACGTTTTTGATCCGAAGGATGAGAAGAATCAGGTGTCTTTTCTTGGTTATTCTCCCGGCGACCATGGAGATCGAAAGTTAGATGATCTTTGTGGCAAAGTGCAGACTTTAAAACTAGATATGCTGAGTCTGATTGATCTTTGCGATGTTGAATGTGGTGGGCAAAGAAATGATATCAGATTCAGCGATCGCGATGTGGATAGCGGGGCAAATATTCTGCCGTGTTTTTGAAAGCGGTGTGGGTGCGTCAGCCAATCAGACTTTTGGCGGCCCCGGGCCGCCAAAAGATTCAGCCAATCAGAGAACGCCGCCCCAAAACGCCCGAGAACCTCACAGGTTTTTCCCCGCCATCCTACATCAACAATTTTACCCGTCTACACATTCATCTTTTCCTTTCTCTAATTATTCAATATCCGAATCACGCCGTGTTCGTGGTGTGCAGCTTCATGATTTGTCTTTATATGCTCTTCACGATCTTCTCCTCGATCGCGCGGTCCAGTCGTTGCGACATTATACAAGCGAAAAGCCGATAAGATTCAACCTCTCGATGTGCCAACTACAGGTGGCGGGATTCCCGGCGGAACAGATAAGTGGAGAGAAATTCGCCAACAATGGTTCAAAGACAATGTGATTCCGGAGCAGGATCCGCCTTCGCCCTACGATCATTTCATTACACCCCGTTTCTCCGATTGCCCGCGAGGTTCGCGACTCACAGAGGAAAGGATCAAGAATCTGCGGATCGGATCGATGCTCACCCCACAGGAACGCGAACTTTTGATTGAGATTCTGCTTAGAAGAGAAAAAGCCCTCGCGTGGAGTTTTAAGGATTGCGGAACGCTTGCAAAAGAAGTCTCTCCACCTGTCAAGATTCGCGTTGCTCCGCATAAAGCATGGCAAGCGGCAGGATTTCCTATTCCTCGAAAGCTCGTCCCTACAATCATCAATATGCTTCGCGAACGCGTTGATTCTGGAGTTTATGAACATTGCCATGGTCCGTATCGAAATAAGTGGTTCCTCGTCAAGAAGAAAGAAGCTGGGAAATATCGCATTGTCAACGCGTGCATGGACATGAACGCTGTCACTATTCGCGATGCGTATATTCCACCTAGTGCGGACGCGTTTGCTGAGGATTTCGCGGGAATGAAGATAACGAGCATGATGGATTTCTTTTCTGGATATGATCAAGTTCCTTTACACGAAGACAGCCGAGATATGACAGCTTTCCTTACCCCGATCGGGTTGCTTCGTCAGACAGCACTGCCACAAGGCGCGACGAATTCTATTGCGCAGTTCTGCCGAATCATGGCACGCATTCTTCGATCGAACATACCGCATCAAGCAGACAATTTTATGGATGATATTGGTGTGAAAGGCCCGCGGACGCGTTACAATGATGAAGAAGTGATGCCAGGTATTCGGAAATTTGTCCTGGAGCATCTGCAAAACTTAGATGCCACCCTCATCAGCATAGAACTCGCGGACACGTGTATCCAGGTTGGAAAGTCAGAATTCGCCTGCTCCGGTATGGTTCTAGTCGGATATGTTGTGGATGCTGACGGCAGGCGCCCCGAAGCTGCGAAAATCGTCAAAATCGTTGAGTGGCCGGATCCGACAGATGTCACGGGTGCCCGAACTTTCTTAGGTGTTTGCGTTTACTATAGAATATGGATTCCGAATTTCGCTATCATTTCTATACCTATCTATATTCTATTCAAGAAGAACATTCCTTTTACCTGGGGTCTTGAACAAGTGAATGCAATGGCAATTTTGAAGAATGCCCTGACAACTGCCCCTGCACTTTGCTGCATTGATTATTCTGAAGATGCCGGTGATATCGTGATGGCCACGGATGCCTGTCTTGAAGGATGGGGTGGAACGCTCAGCCAACGGGATAAATTGAATGGAAAGCTACACCCTTGCCGATATGAGAGCGGAATCTGGAGCCCCGCCGAAGCAAAATATGATGCAGGAAAGCGAGAATGCCGCGCTGTGCTCAAGATGCTAAAGAAATGCCGTTATTACCTGTATGGCGTTCACTTTATTCTGGAAACCGACGCGAAGACTCTAGTGGCACAGCTCAATCGATCTGCCACTGACCTGCCTGGTGCTCTCGTTACTGGCTGGCTTGCCTGGATTCGGATGTTTGATTTCGAAGTTCGACATGTGCCTGGTCGGAAGCATACTGCTGCAGATGGGCTATCTCGTCGACCTCCTGCTGAGGGTGAGGTTCCTGAGGATCAAGATATCGATGATTTCATAGATGCAGAACTCAACTATTTTAGTGTTGCATCTTTGACGGTTCCTGATTTCGATGTCAGCGGCGTGGATGCTTCCGAGTCATCGGGTGTGCGTGTTCTTTCGCCTGATTATTCTGATCGCAGCGAATCAATTGCGAGGTTTCTCACCACCATGAAGCGGCCGGATGATATACCACGTTCCGTCTTTTCTAAATGGCGCAAGCATGCACTTCGATATATCGTCCAAGGTCAACATCTATTCCGACGATCAGGCAAGGGAATTCCTCTGAGACGCGTGGTTGATAACTCATCTGAGCAAAAGGATATCGTTGCTCGGATGCATGATGAATCTGGTCATAAGGGCCGCGAGGCCACAAACCACAAGATCACGCAGCGATATTGGTGGGAAGGTATCTGGAAAGCCGTCAAGAATTATTGCAAAAGCTGCACAGTGTGCCAGCTGAGGGATGGCGCTCGCTTGGAAGAACCACTATATCCAACAAGCCGCAATTATCTATGGGACAAGTGGTGTATCGATGTTGTCAAGTTTCCGAAGAACCGAGGCAAGCGATGTGCTGTTATTGCTCGGAATGATCTCACTGGCTGGGTGGAAGGCCGCCCTCTCGCTCGTGGAACAGCTGAGAACGTGGCGCAATTCATCTATGAGAATATCATTTGCCGACACGGCTGCTTTCGGGAATTAGTGTGTGATGGCGGGCCGGAGAATCAAAAATGGACTAAGATTCTCACCGCCAAATATCGTGTTAATCAAATAACCATCTCACCATACAATGCGAAGGCTAATGGCATGGTCGAACGCGGTCACCGCCCGATATCCGATGCGCTTTCAAAGCTAGCTGCAGATGGAAGAAGCTGGGTTAATCATTTCCATTCTGCGCTATGGGCAGATCGCGTCACCATTCGGCAATCTACTGGTGAAACCCCGTTCCGCCTGCAATATGGCTACGATGCTATCCTTCCAATAGAGCTTGACGTTCCAACTTGGCAAACACTTCCCTGGCAGACAGTGCAATCCCGTGCTGATTTGATATATATGCGTATTCGACAATTGGAAAAGAGAGATGAAGATCTGGAGGAGGCCGCTCATCACCTGCGCCGTGCGAGAGAGAAGAACCGAGATCTATTTGATGAAACTAAGCAATTAGTCCGAGAACCATTGCAGATAAGTGATTTGGTGCTTTTGCATGATACCAAGCTAGAAACGTCCTATTCTGCCAAGCTCAACTTCCGATGGCTGGGCCCGTATCGAATCCGAGAAGCAAACCATGAGAAAGGGACCTATCATCTGGAAGAGCTGGATGGTTCGCCGTTTCGAAATACTACTGCAGGTAATAGGTTAAAAAGGTTCTATCTCCGAGACAATCAAATGCCGGTTGCAGAGAATAATATCAATGAAGCAAATGATATTGAAGAGGAAGAGGTGGATATGCAAGATACTGATAAGAAGAATTCTTTGAGGGGGGGTCAGGATGACTTGCAGTCATGGATCCCTCATGGTAAGGAGTTTGCAGTCATTATCTGACTGCTGTTTTTCTTTGTATAATGATTTCCTTGTTGTTGTTTTCTTCATTCAAGTTGCTGTTTTCTTAGTCTCTATTTTTCATGATTCTGCTTCTTTCTTGCATGTTTTTCATGCATCATATCAGTTCCTTCTAATTTTAATCTCTTGATATTGTCTTTTCTTTGTTTTGTTTACTTTCTCTTTGATATTCAATTCTCTGGGTCAGATTGAAGCTGGCAGTGAATTTTATGAACTGCTGTCACCCTTGCTGCATGTTGACTGCTTTTCACATTATCTTCCAAAATTCACCTTGAGGAAGTATTATATTATTGACCTGCTCTGCCCAGATAATCATTTTTCTTTTTCAAATTGGCATTCAAGTCTCTTTTTCTATTTTTAATTCATTGATTTTTCCCTATATTTCCTTATTTCATTACAAAGATGTCGAACCCCTCTAGCCAACACACTCTGGTACCGAGACCAGCGAGCCAGCTCGCTCTTGTGACATATGATAACCATGTTTTTCATACGGCGATGGAGCTGCAAGCTTATGTCAATTCTCTGGGTCAGAATCCGCAGGTTCGCTACCAAGCACAATGTGAGATCGGTAATCTACTCATGGGGCGCCATGAGGCGGCTCAAGATGAGGTTGCCGCATTCTATGAGTGGATGAGAAATGATGGATCCTGGCGCCAGGTGGTGGCCCAGCAAGCATTTGATAACCAGACGGCGGAGCTTCAACGAGTTGCTGCTCAGGTAGCTGAACGGCGCGATCGCTGCGCCATAGCATATACTACATGCACCAGGATGTGGGGAAAAGTTCGCGTGGATTCGTTCTGGCATATCATGACTTCAGAGCGGATGCAACGCGCCTGTCAAACCCTGGCCCTACATCACGAATATGCTTCTGCAATCGGCCGGATCAATCAAGCAATGTGGGCTCGCATCACTCAGCCACCTCGACGAGGAGTTAAGCGATATAAGACGATCATGTTGGCAGATATCGAAGCAGCGGCCGATTCCAATTTTATTGGCCAAGAGATCACACAAGGAAATCTTCAAGCTGCAGGTCTTATCTTTGGTCCTGGCGGAATTCTCACTGAAGATTCTATGACAGTTGCTTCACCCCAGCCTCAAGAACGTGTCCTATCCCCTCCCGATCAACATATGACTGGCCAGTCTCCTCTACCTTCTCCCCGTGTGTTGAACGTGATACGCCCCAGTGCACCCTCGCTTGGATCTCCTCAAGGTTCTATACATAGTCCTCCTGTGCGTACTTCTCGCCGCGTCTCCGGCCAATCCTTGCTTTCGGACGTCAGCAGCCTGTCTGCAGCCTTGTCAGACACCCATCTTGCTGAACTTCTCAGCCCTGACCAAGTTGCGGAATTTGAGAATATGGGGGTTGATCAAGATAGCCCTGCTTTGGTAGAGGCAACTGACAAGCAGCATACAACAGTGAACAGAGGATGCCGGTGTTCTCCCTATGTCCCTGTGGATGTGAAAGCGCAGCTTAGAGATGCAAAGAAGATAGAAGAATGTCAGCTGGTGCATCTTCTGGACAAGATAGCCAGGCTTCCGCGACAAGGCTTGACTATATGCTATCTGCATTCAGTAAATCTCGGCAGCAAGATTGGACTCCTTACACGCGATCTTGACCATGCGGGGCTGATAAAGAGAATCGGGCTTGTGGTGAATAATCGCCAGAATCTTGGGCGGATGCGAGCTGCTGATGACACATATCATTTCTTCCGCCTTGATCGCCGACCTCCTCGCCCCGAAGATATGCTACAGGTATATCGAATGCGCCATAATCGCCTACCGCCGGTTACATCATCAAATTGGGAACAAACACTGGCCCGACTTGCTTTTCTTGATTTCAATTCCAGTGCAGCTTTTCAGCAATGGAAGAAGGATGGTTCCGTCATCCTGCCAATATTTAGATGGATGAACGCGATGAAGGCGGCAGGGGTCAACAATAATTACAACACCCTGGCGAAGGTTGCCACAGTCGAATGGAGCATGTACAGGTTCCATCAGCGAAAAGATAAGAAGACCTGGGGGTGGCTCCGAACAATGTTGCACGGGATTGTTCAACAGATCGTCCGTCAAGATCCACTGTATTATGTGTGGTATGTTGCTCTCCGCCCCGATCATCGCACGCACCTGATTTCCTATCCCTATTATGCAAAATACGCCTTGTCTGGGGATAGCACTTACTTCCGCCATATTGATGTCAATATTAAACGCCTGGCGGAGGAAAATCATGGAGCGAATATGATTCAGGGATCAGTCTCTTTCAGCGACGAAGATGGGAGGAATTGCACCACCATAGTCCCGGGAATGCATCAAAATATTCAAGAATGGAACAGACGTCTGCGTGCTCGCAATCTCCCGAATGGTGGAATTGTTCAAGAGGTGACATCTGAGATGCTCACCAACAAGGATCTCAACGACTTCAGAACGCAGTGGACGACTGTCCCATGCAAGCAAGGCGATGCTCGAATAACCATGCCGCATCTTCCTCATGGAAGCACCGGGCCTGCTACTAAGGAACGCAAGACAATGCTGCCGTGGTATGTTGGAATTCAGGATGACGGGCACTCTCTTGAAGTCCCTGAAAGCGGATCGTGGGAGCAGCTCTCCCGAGCACATCGCGATTTGGTTGCCGGGCCGTCAACACCCTCTGGCCTTTCGGTATTATATGGAAGTATTCCATATCGGTACCCTGCTGCTGTTCCAGTCACGGGTCTTGGAGCGATTTCGGATGCTCTGGTGGGTCGACGGAAGTGGGATGACCCTATGGTCAGGCACGAGCAAGATATTCTCTTCAACGGCAAGGGCAGTTCGCCGCAAGAATACATTGAGGAGTGGCGCAAGAGAGCGGTCACCGAAGGGATCCGGTGTTTCGAGATCATGATGGCTACAGAGGAGGAATTATTTGGAGAACGTAGCTGTTTCTATTGTCTGAAGAGGAACATCCCCCTCGCCTCAATTGAGGGAGATCGCGCTGTCGCCGAGGGCGAGGCTATGCAGATTCCGGTGCATGGCCGCGAGAATGCGCCCGCCGAATAGCCGCAGCCATCAGCCAATCATGTTTTCCCGGCCCCGGGCCGTCAAAAGATTGACCAATCACGATCGCGCTGTTGCCAATTTGCCGCATCTTGCCACTGTCGCTGTGTTGATCACATTCTGCTTACTTGTTTCCCTGTTTTCTCTTGTTCTTGCTTGTCTTTCTTTTCTCTGCTGTTCACTTTTTCTTTCTCTTTTCTATATTCTTTTATTGATTGTCTTTCATTTTCTTGATTCTTGATTGATTCTTTCCTGCAATTCCTTGTTTTCATTCATTCGGATCGCATTCTTACTTGCCGGGTCGGCAAGCTATAGGGGGGGGAGATGTGTGGTGGGGAATCTCGGCGTGGTATTACTTTTCGCCGAGACCGCCTCATATATTTGTTTGGCATGGCTGCCTCATATTCCCATTATCCTTTGACACACGTGTGGATTCGGCGAAGATTGATTGTACGCAGAGCAGTGAGATTGCTCCTTTTTGATTGTGTGATTTGATATGTGATTGATTGCTTGTTCTTCTTCTATATTTGAATCTCCTACGTGTTCTTTTGTATTGCTATTTGGATAGCTCGTTGAATAGAATATTGTATACACGGCGAACTTACCAACCTCCTTACGATCCCGCTGCTCCTGCCCACGTGCCGCCAAAAGCGCACAACCCCTTATTCCACTTCACTATGAGCAGAAAACAGTGACCCATGTGATGATTCACTGTATGCAGTTTGATGTGAGATGCAGGGAACTGGAAACAGAGTGCAGAATTGACAAGAAATGACTGCTGAATACAAAAGAAGGCCTTCACAGACTCATAAAATGATGACTTGAACAGAGCATTCTTGAACAGTTCAAGCTAGCCAGAACACTCAGCACATACAAAGCATAGCTGATACATCAAAAGGCATGCAGAGAAAGCAGACAAGCACAGAAAAGAGTGTAACAAGTGTCAAATAACATGAGAGTACATGCAACTGGCGTGAACAGAGGTGAGAAAAACAGCTACTGATATATTATAATATAAGATTACATGCATCAAGCACAATAAAACACAGAAAAGTGCAACATCAGCATGAATCAACACAGGAATTGCGCGCGCCGGGCGTGAATGAGTCAGCCTAAATACAGCATAAGCAGTGTGAAGAAGTGATATATCAACTGCTCATCAGACTCAGTGCAACAGTCAGATATGAAAAAGACTGAAAAGCTCTTCAGCACAACACACTCACTACAGTGTCTTGTGACATGAAGATTTTCAGAGGATTTTTTCTTATATCAGAGATTGCACACTTCTTTCTTCTTTCTTTTTCTTTTATTCTTTTCTATAGTGCTATGCACTCTCTTTCTAAGAGCAGCTGTGGCTGCTCCACAGTAATCTAAAGATGTTAAATAGGCAGAATAGATCTGGGGATCGCGGGGTTTTTAGTCCAGTGGCAGGCAAGGCCTGCCACATGGTTTCCCCTGCTTGTTAAATAGATGAACACCCACATATCCTCATGATTAAGTGATGTATGAATAAATAATAATAATAATAATAATAATAATAATATAGTTTCAAATTTATAAATTACAATTTCTATACTAATTTTATATAATAATTGTTGAAATATTGATGATTAATCAGTCTCAATTCACTATGAAAGTAGGTGAGTGTTGTTGAGTGGTGGATTAGGTTACGGTATCTTACGGTATCGGATGGAAACATAGTGTACGTTACGTTACCCCCAATAGGCGCATCACAGCTCATTCCAAGGTGGTTCAATGTTGTTCATCTCATCCATCATGATGCACCATCATAACAATAATGCGATGAGCAGTGTCGCGCCGTTAGCGTACCCATCGGGATAATGGAGTATCACTTCAAAGAGACGACGGACGGCTCGACGTCCTTTGGTGGTTCCATTCCATCAGATTCTTCGCAGTATGCAGTTGAGGCCACGGGTACTTTCCATTCTATTGGCCTACAGCGTCCTATCCTTGATCAGTGTTTACAATTTCTCTCGTCCGCTGACCACGCCACTTTGGCTGCTTTGGGTGGGGTCGTTCTTGCGGCTACATATTTGTTGCTCGGAAGACTTAGCCTGGTGCTATTTGGAGTGTTCGCTGGCGTCGGGCTTCATGCATCATGGGAGGGATACAATGAGAGAGGGGATGAATCCGTGAAATCGGACCTCTCCATAAGGAGGCGGGAGTTGGGTATCGAAGTAGTTAATAGGCTTCTGAGCTGGGAAGAATCAAGGATTGCTGATAAACCAAGCAAGCAAACAAGTCCTACAGACATATCAACAACCAAGTTGGATTATTCCGATTTCCCGCCTGCTACAGCAGCAGCTTTGAATTCGCTAACTGATGCTATCATTCGAGATTATGTCCGGTAAGTGCGCTCTTACCATTCTCGACCTTCCTAGACTAACTAGGATGCCATAGATGGTGGTATGGGCCTATTCTATCATCAGAACAGACGTTTCCACAGTCCTGCCGTTCGAGCCTTGCACGATTTATAATTTCTATATCTTCCCACTTCTCACGAAAGAGACCAGCGGATATTTTCCTTCATTTTGTCACCAATGCGTCGTCTATCGTCGTCGTATTTTTGAATGAACTATCCTCCGCATTGGAATCCGTTTCCACCACCCCAATCTCTACAACAGATGCAATTTCCTCCTACCTTAATGAATACCCTGAAAGTAATTTAGCGAATGTTTTATCAATCAACCAGCAACGGGTGAAGCTTAGACTCGTCGCATCCGACATTCTACAAACCTTTCTTGAGCCCGGGCTATACAAGTGTGAACCAGTCAAAGTCTTTCTTCAAGAAATATTTTCAGGTGTGATCCTCGAAAGCATAATCGACAATTGTTCAAAGCCAGAATGGATCAATGGCTGGATTGTGCAGCTCCTAGAGGAAGGGGAGCCAGAATTGATGAATGCAATTGATATTGGGGTTGACAGAGCCCGGCAGGATCAATTGGAGGTATTCGCCGCCCATTCTCTGGCTGATAATCGCAATATACCTGAAGATTCTACGAATGAGGAAATTATCCTTGAAAGTTCGCGAACGAGCCAGGAGAACCACGGGTTGACCAAGGCACAAATTGAGATGGACGAGGCGGTAAGAGAAGCTAGGCGCCTTAGTGCGATGATTGCTATCGATGGTACTCGAAGGAATGACGAAAAACTACGGACAACTGGAACTGAGGGCGATGGTGATGTCGGGCGGGATTACATATCCTCCAAAACTTCAGACACAGAAGCGACTGCTACACGGGGTGATGGCAATTGGAATTGTAATGTCACCACAAGATCGGAGGCGTCGAAGAGTTCGAATGTACTCGATAATGTCCGAAACTCAATAAATGAACTGCGCTCGAAACAGGAAGGTAGGAAGCAATGCGACTACTGCTGAGTACCCTTCCTAGGAGTATTCCTATCCTATAGTCATAGGAAGCTAATTCTGATCTACTAGATTCCGTTCAGATGATTCTTCTCGGCGCTTCTGTATCAATTTTTGACGACAGCTTCGCCAACGACAAAGGGAGAATGCGTGTGAAACCCACGGATGACTATTTGTTACAAATTGAACCCGCCAGCTCGCGTCATCCAGGATGGGTCATTGCGAGGAAGTATTCTGACTTCGAAGTTCTCCATGAAGTTTTACGACGGATCTCGGTTGTCTCTGGAGTCTCTGATTTTGTAGAACAGCACAAAGAACTGCCGACCTGGAAAGGTCAGTACAAGTCAGACTTACGGCAAAGCCTTGAACGCTACCTTCAACATGCCCTAGGCTTCGAGCGGCTCGCTGGATGCGAGGCTATGAAAAGGTTTTTAGAAAAGGGACGGGAGGATGCGCCATCATCCCCAAACGGGCCTGGGAAAGGCGGATTTTCTTTTCCGAGCCAGGCGGTGTTTGAAAATATGGGCAAAGGGGTATTAGAAGTCCTGAGCAATGCCCCTAAAGGTGTAGCTGGGAGCGGCAAGGCTGTCCTTGATGGTGTCACTGGAGTGTTTGGAGCTAGTAGTAGTATTGGGAAACGTTCGGTCGACTTGGCCCCTAGGGACAAAATAGATCCGAATCTGGGAATTCCCCCTAATGACTTTTTAAATAAATCCAGAGTCAATCAAAACGCTCATAAGACGGAGAAGGCCCATTCCCCATCGCGTTCAGATACGGAAGACTACATTCATCCTGAGTCTGGCTCAAGTGAAAATGTATCTGAGAAATCTATGACTTATGTTACGCACCATCAGGAGGAAGCCTCAGATTTCAGAGGACCTTTCGCGGATCAGATATCCCGTTCTCTTGCTATTGAACATATTGGTGATATTCAAGAAAATGGACGCATGGCTAGCGAAAAACACCTCCACGAAACCGAGGCAGCATCTCGTTTGCCCGGACAAGCAACCAACGCCGGGGGCTATGGGGCTGTTCAGTCTGAGCCAGATATTAAATCTCCAAAATCGCAATTTAAACCTTACTTAAACGAAGCGAAGGTTTTGTCTCTTTCTGAGGAGGAGACGGGTGTAGCAGTGGAGCTGTTTTTTGCTGTCATTAACGAGCTATATGCTTTGTCTTCCGCCTGGGGCATCAGAAAAAAGTTGTTGAACGCGGCGAAGTCATTCTTGCTCCGGCCCGGGAATCCGAATATTGAGGCTATTCGCCTCCTTGTCCAAGAATCAATTATCGAATCTAATGCGTCAGATGATGCCCTGGCGGCCCACATCACTGTCCTACGTCAAAATGCTCTCCCAACCGAAGATGAACTCAAATCGTGGCCTCCCGCCTTGACTGATGATGACAAGAAGGAGCTTCGAATCAAGGCGCGAAAGTTGCTAGTGACAAGAGGCATGCCGCATGCTCTGACGAGCATCATGGGTAACGCTGCAACCGCGGAGGCCTTGGGACATGTTTTTGATTCTCTTCAGGTTGCATCTGTGGCAAGAGGATTTATTTTTGCTTTAATGCTTCAAGCCTTAAAGGCTGTGATCCAATAGATAGGTCTAGAATATGGGCTCGAATGCTGCACTTGAATACTTTTCGATGTGATTGATGAAATTGTAATATTAGAATTTTGAAATTACTGTATAAATATAGGGATACCCAAATGAATTAAGACAAATTTGGCAAGAGATATTATGTCCCTGCAGCGAGTTTCTCTACCTCTTCTGGAATTTTCGGAGTTGCTGTTAGATTGTCGTAGCCGTTTTGTGTGACGACTACATTGTCTTCAATGCGTACCCCGCCTACGCTCCAATATCGCTCAAGGACGCTGGCATCTATATATTTGCTCAATTCCGGCGAAGCGAGATAAGGGTCGATGATGAAACGACAAAAGTAGATCTATTGAGCGTGTATTAGTTTTCATTTGAGCACTAGCAAAAGGCACGAAAGAGCTCAATTGCTCTAATCAGAGGTGAGAAATAGATATGCTATAACTTACCCCTGGTTCAACAGTCACAACACCACCACATGCTAAAACGCCCCTCAAACGAAGGTATCTGAATTTTGGGTCCTTATCCTCGTAGTTTGGATTGCCTCCAGTATCATGGGTGTCCATGCCAAGGTAATGTCCCAAGCCGTGAGGGAAAAAGGCAACGCTGACCCCTTTGTCAAACAGCTCTTGCTCCGTACCACGCAGTATACCGAGCTTGAGTAGTCCGCGGATGGCTACACGGTGGGAATTCGAGTGTACATCTTCCCACACCACGCCCGCTTTAATCATCGCCAAAGAGGTCATCTGCATTTCTAGGACAATATCGTATACCTGTCGGGATTCTGCAGAAAATTTTCCTGAAAGGGGGACAACCCGCGTGATATCGGCGCAGTAGTTCCGGTATTCTCCTCCAGCATCGATTAACATGTTCAATTTCCTTTCTCCAGTGGTTTTGTCAACTAAATCTTCGTCATTTTTCTGGTAGTGCAGTGTTGCCGCATTTGTCCCACCGGCAAAGATTGGATGATATGACTGCTCTCGACAGCCATAGGACATGCAAGTGGCGATGAAAACGGCCTCCAACTCTCGTTCGTTCATGGCGGATTTAGCTGCCTTGAAAACCGCCAAATGTGCTTTGGTAGATATTTCATTCGCTCGACGGAGAAGAGCAATCTCGTAAGAATCTTTAACAACTCGGCACTCCTCAGTAGCCCGTTTCAAAACATCAAAGTCGGTCTCTTGGAATGGTAAAAAAGTTATATGGGGAGAAACTTGGTCAGATATTGCGAAAACCTTTTTGCCCTCCTTTGCTGAGCAGTAATGCGCCAAGTTAGCATTCACATCGGCCGTTGAGAGGGCAGCATCTATGTCGTATAACCCCAACGCCTCATCAGGCGAAAGTGGTAGACCTGACCAGATGACCGAATCCTCATCAATGGGAGGAATGAAAAGTGTCAGATGGTCCTCTTCGATGTTATATGTGAGATATGAATCGGGAAGAGGGCAGCCTGATAAGTAGAAGAAGTTGCGTCGCTGGCTGTGAGGGGTAGGTTAGAAGCGGTTCCATAGCGAAAGAAATCCAAAATTTGAATTATCTTACCGGAATGGCATTGATCCATCATTGTCCTCGATCATCTGAGTTTTCTGGCCTTCTAGATAAATGACTCCAGCTTCCCCATGGCCAAGCTCTCGAATGCGGGCTGCAACACGTTTTGCATGGGCCTTGGCAGGGTATTTGCCTGCCAGGATCTTATCGACGGAAGAATCCATTGTTACTGTTTCTTTTGGGACACTCAAAACCAGCTGAACCACGAGGCACTGATCAATTGTATAAGAGAGCAGCGCGAATAATACATTTTTAATGATAATTCATAGGAGCGGGGTGTTACAGTGAGAGGACGGGGAGATGCTTGCTGAATAAGCAACCCAGCCGTCCATGAATAACCGCTCCGTCTAAACGCGGTTAGACACTGATTAATGCGCATGAAAGGAGATATACAGGACAATGGGGGAACCAAGTCAAAAACCAGGTTTTTTAGGTGAATCCAATGCAACAGCCACGCAAGTTCAACATTTTCTCTCAACTCAAGGATAATAAAATGAACCGCTATATTATATACATAAATCTCAAACAAGACAATAATATTCACCGGAATGGGCTGTTCTGACACGATGTCAATGTGGCATCCTCAAAATCTAGGGGCCACTTGCTAATTTCGGCGAACTTTCGTGCTTGTTGCAGGAGTTCTTCGCTTAAAAAAACACGTTCTGAGGCTGGCGGTGAAATATTAGCAACGGGAAATGGCTCCTCGGATTCTAGTGGTGGAGATGATGCCGTATGGATCGATTGGTTCTCTTTGTCGGCGGGTTCCGCATGTTTTTCGCACGAGAAAGAAGTGATCTCGCTACCCTTTTTGGAGCGTGCTAATTGCGAATTCGTGGAGAGCTGAATATTAGATGACTTGATCGCCGGTTTCCGTCGTCGGCCCTGGATATTCCCGGTTGTATCGACTCGCTTCTTGTTTCCTGTATCTTTTCTAGCTTTTGCTACCCCTGCTATATTCTTTCGCCTTTTAGAAAGCCTCGATGCTGAATAACTCAGTTCATCTTGATCAGCTTCAAATGTGCCGGAGTAGTCACTGGGAAGGTGTTCACTCTCAATGTCGTCTGAAGTGAGCTTCTTGCCATTGTTTGCTCCTCGGTGGCTATGTCGCCGTTGCGGAAGCAAGTTTTCTCTCAGAGTCGCAGTAGAAACCCGGGATTTACAAACTGCGAGAGGTTGTTTTTCTGCAGCTTTTCGGGCTCTAGGGTGAGATTTTACATTTTCTGACCGCTCATAATGCGCAGCATCCAATGGTTGTTTCTCGACACTGGAAACTGGACTGCTCTCCGGTGGCATCAATGTCTGACTTAATACTTCGGACGGCTCTGGCGACAGCGCTCCTCTTGGAGTGGGAAGAAAGTCATCTTCAGAGGCACTATTGTCGCCGTTTTCATCGGTTGCAATCGCACGTTGAGATGGATCGGGAGACCGAGACACCTGCACCTGGATTTCGGGGTGTAATTTCCTTTTCTTTAAGCTTGTAGTAGGTAAATTCCGCGGCGTGGAAGACGGGGTCGATAAAGAGTCTTGAGGTATGCTTCTGCGGCTGGAAAATTTCAGGGGAGTTGATTCATCATCTGGGTCGAAACTGCCAAGTAAATCATCATCATCAAGTTCAGAGGATGGATCTCCTTGCATCATTTGAAGGATGCTGGGTTGTCTGGGCCGCCGTCTAAAATTGCTAAGCATCGAGCTTTCAAAAGTCGGGGTTCCCATCTTTTGTACTCTGGAACTGGTGTCCCCTCTGTTGGGAAGGTTGGAGAGGAACGCTTTTCCCGTAGCGGAAGACATAGCGTCTATTCGGGCCGATAATTCGCTGGCGCCATTTTGATGTTTTGAGTCAGGCGTCTGCGCTTGATGCTTTGCCACCTTTGGGTCACCATCTTCATTGACCGCCGATTCACCTCTCTGGAGGTATGCTCTCCCATGGGAATGCTCCCTGTAACCATCACGAGATTTCTTCTCAGTATAACTGGCTTGTTCTTCGGGGCCTTGGCCTTGATTCAACTTTGGTATAACTACCACCGCAAAATTATTATCGTCGGCCTGTGTGCTGTCGCGTGCCGCAGCCATTTCTGGGGTTTTGGCGCCTTTTGGACGACGCCCACGTCTGACAGGCGGTCGAGGCATATTATGTGTGTAGGTAGTAGTTGAAACCAGACGCGTAAATGGATCCAAATTTCTGATGAAGGTAACGAGTGAGCTTACGCAACCCTCGACAAGGCGAGCAATCGCGTGAATTTCACGGCAAATAATAGAATTTACGTTTTTGACGCGATACAGTGGATAACTGGAAGAGTAACAGTAAGGAAGCGGTGCGTTGTAAGTTACTGATGGTAAGCTCGTTTGTTATTGTTGTTTTGACATTGATTACGAGCACTGCTCATAGCAGCACGTGACGTCGATCAGTGAGGTTGCCAAGCCCAAGCTTCTTTCGAACGGCCAAGCATGGAGGAGAAAACCAAGATAATAATAGCCTCAGCAGCTCAAAACGAGGTTCATCAAGTACTCATACAGTGGGGGTTAGGATACTCATTACTTATATTATCAATTCAATCCGAATAGTGCATTTTGCGGTTTTCAAGCGACTCTACTCAGCCCTTGAGAGCAAACCCCGCCCCCACTCTGGAGCGTTCGGACCGCATTCCCAACCGCCGGCATTTGTTCCCGACACCTCTATTTAATATAAAATATAAAAGAAGCAACGCGGCATATTTCGTAGCCTGCTGAAATAAAGATATTCATCCATTTTCTGGTTTCCTGTATTTTTTGAATGAGATTATCTTTTTCTCCATCCTGGTCGAAGGTAAAATTCGACTAGATCATCTTCCGTCTCCGCAATGGTTGCTCCAGCACAGGGCCCTGGCATCCGGATTTCAATTGATGTATGCATGCCCTTTTTCCACCATGGGACTGACAACTTGCTGACTTTACTAATACAGCGTGGTGGTACTTTCACAGACTGCGTAGGCAATCCTGGCACCGGGAAGCTGCAGGATGACATTGTTATCAAGCTACTGTCCGAAGACCCAACCAATTACAATGATGCACCTTTGGAAGGCATACGGCGGCTACTCTCCAAATTTGAAGGCCGCGAAATCCCTCGAGGGGAGCCATTGGACACTTCCAAGATAGAGAGCATTCGTATGGGAACTACAGTGGCCACGAATGCTTTACTAGAAAGGAAAGGGGAGCGAATGGCCCTAGTAGTGACTAAAGGATTCAAAGATTGCCTGGAAATTGGCAATCAATCTCGTCCTAAAATCTTTGATCTTGCTATTCATCGACCGGACGTCCTATACGAAAAGGTTATCGAGGTGGACGAGCGAGTCACGCTGGAGGACTATACAGAGGATCCGACACGGCATAGCACACCAACATCCCCACGATATCAGTCACCCCCGGATGCAGAAATTGTGCGCGGTCTGTCGTCAGAGGCCGTCCGGATACTACGTCGACCGTCTGAAATCACCGTAAAGGCCCAGCTTCAAACGCTTTACCAGGAGGGATTCCGAAGTATTGCTGTCTGTCTCATGCATGGATATACCTTTCCGGACCATGAGGCAATGATTGGGAGGCTCGCAAGACAAACTGGTTTCGACCATATTAGCTTGAGCCATGAGCTCATGCCTATGATCAAATTGGTGCCTAGGGCAACTTCGGCTTGTGCTGACGCTTACCTAACACCTACTATTCGCAAATACATTTCAGGTTTTCAGTCTGGGTTTGAAGGTGGACTTGGTACAAGCAGCCTCAAAAAGGACCATGGCTCCATAGGGGCGCGATGTGAATTTATGCAATCAGATGGCGGTCTAGTTGATATCGAAAACTTTTCTGGCTTGCGTGCGATTCTGTCAGGTCCAGCCGGCGGAGTTGTCGGCTATGCACTTACGTCTTACGACCCAAGGACAGACATACCCGTAATTGGGTTCGATATGGGCGGTACTAGCACCGATGTTAGCCGGTATGGTTCCGGTCGTTATGAGCATGTTTTCGAAACTACAACCGCTGGTGTCACCATACAAAGCCCTCAGCTTGATATTAATACTGTTGCTGCTGGTGGAGGGTCGCGCCTGTTTTATCGAAATGGCCTGTTCGTGGTGGGACCAGAATCCGCTGGCGCACACCCTGGCCCTGCATGTTATCGCAAAGGTGGCCCCCTAACTGTCACAGACGCCAATCTGTTTCTGGGGAGATTGTTACCAGATTTCTTTCCTAAAATATTCGGACCGAGAGAAAATGAAGGCTTGGATGAACATACAAGTGCACGACTTTTCAAAGAACTGACAGCTACGATAAATAAAGAATTACCTGAAGGTCAGAAAATGACTCCTGACGAAGTCGCGTATGGGTTTATTCAAATTGCGAATGAATCAATGACAAGACCCATCCGTTCGTTAACCGAGGCTAAAGGACATGACACCTCGAAACATAGATTGGCAACCTTTGGTGGTGCAGGTGGCCAGCATGCGGTGGCGATTGCTGAAAACCTTGGAATTAAGCAGATTTTGGTCCACCGCTATTCCTCAGTCCTGTCAGCGTATGGCATGGCTCTTGCAGACGTGGTGGATGAAAGCCAGGTTCCGGAATCCAAAGTGTGGTCTGAAGATGGAAGTACCATAACGGAGCTGAAACAAAAGATGAACACGTTGAAAAAGCGAGCTCGGGCACGGCTACACGACCAGGGATTCGAAGACAAGTCTATTGTGTTTGAGGAATATCTGAACATGAGATATCGAGGAACGGAGTCTGCACTAATGATAGTCAATCCCATATCGCAGATAACTACCGACATGTCTGATACCGGCGGTGATTGGGCGTATGGCAAAGCATTCGTCCAACAACACGAACAAGAATTTGGATTCACATTACCTGACCGTGATATTATTGTAGATGATGTTCGTGTACGGGCAATCGGCAAGAGTTTTGACGATTTAGGCAAGACTGTCGATCAGCAACTAGACGAAGCCAAACCTCACGATATAGGCGAGGCGAAAGAATTTGGAGCTTCTCTAGTATATTTTGAGGGTGGGCGTCGCAGAACACCAATCTATAAACTAGAAGATCTGAACCTCAATGACCGCATTCATGGACCAGCAATTCTTGCTGACGGGACACAAACTCTGGTAATCACGCCCGGAGCAACAGCCCTGATCATCGAGACCCATGTTGTTATCAATATCGGCACTTCTGAATTACGGGATACGAACGTGAGCGTCAGCACAGTTGACCCTGTCATGCTTAGTATATTTGGACACCGTTTCATGGCTATTGCGGAGCAAATGGGGCGCGCACTTCAGAAAACGAGTGTTAGCACAAATGTTAAGGAAAGATTAGATTACTCATGCGCTTTGTTTGATTCCGAAGGTGGGCTAGTGGCAAATGCGCCACATCTACCGGTACATCTCGGTAGCATGTCGACCTGCGTCAGAACGCAGTCCAAAATATGGGCTGGAAAACTCAAACCAGGCGATGTTATAGTCAGCAACCATCCTGAATTCGGCGGAACTCATCTGCCCGACATCACGGTCATTACACCCGCCTTCAATGGCAACAAGATCATATTTTACGTTGCATCTAGGGCGCATCATGGTTAGTCAAATCTCAATTTACATCCAAGACCTAAACTAGCGTAATTAAAAGATGGCTAACTAAAATAAATAGCGGACATCGGTGGTATACTCCCGGGTTCGATGCCCCCTCATTCAAAAGAGTTATCCCAAGAAGGCGCGGCGATCAAATCGGAAAAACTAGTTTCTGAAGGCATATTCAATGAAGAGCGAATTACCCACCTTTTGTACCACGAGCCTGCACAGTTCCCTGGATGCAGCGGCACAAGATGTCTTGCAGACAATATAAACGACTTGAAGGCTCAAATCGCCGCCAATCAAAAAGGAATTAACCTCATATCAATGTTGATCAAAGAATACGGGGAAAATACTGTCCGGTTCTATATGAACAACATTCAGGATAACGCAGAACTTAGCGTAAGGAACCTTCTGAAATCTGTTAGCAAAAGGTTTGCAGGGGCAGATCTTGTGGCTGTCGACTACATGGATGATGGAAGTCCAATCCACCTGAAAATATCCATTGATGAGGAGAAAGGGGAAGCCGTATTCAATTTTGAAGGCACCGGTCCTGAGGTCTATGGTCAGTTCCATGTTTAATGCCCATTATGGACTCGAATGCTCACTAGGGTCACAGGGAACATCAATGCACCTGAAGCTGTTACTTATTCTGCAATCATTTACTGCCTACGGTGTCTGATATCCGAAGATATTCCGCTGAACCAAGGGTGTCTCAAGCCAATCGATGTGCGAATCCCGAAAAATTGTTTCCTCTCACCGTCTGATAAAGCGGCTGTTGTTGGCGGCAACGTTTTGACGGTCAGCCATCCTTTTATTTGTCATCCTTAAGCTCCCTTGCTCGATTGGGGTTTACCCCTTCTATTCTATTTTTTTCTCCTAACATGCAGTACAGAGCCAGAGAGTGACCGACGTAATCTTAAAATGCTTCCAAGCTTGCGCTGCTTCTCAAGGAGATACGAACAATCTAACCTTTGGGTACGGCGGGAATATTTCGGGAGAAGAAGAAACCAAAGGGTTTGGGTACTACGAAACCATCGCTGGTGGGAGTGGTGCTGGCCCAGACTGGGAAGGGACCTCAGGGGTTCACACACATATGACTAACACTCGTATTACGGATTCCGAAGTGTTTGAGCGAAGATATCCAGTATTGCTACGAGAGTTCAGTTTGAGGCCTGGGTCCGGTGGGAATGGTCAGCACCGGGGTGGAGATGGCGTCATCCGGGATATCGAGTTTCGAATTCCAGTGCAAGTGTCCATCCTCTCAGAGCGCAGGGTGTACCACCCATATGGTTTAAATGGCGGCGAGGATGCTCAATGTGGACAGAATATTTGGGTGAGGAGGACACCCAAGCGAGGTCAGCCAGGTGATTGGGACGTGCGAGAGATAAACTTGGGAGCGAAAAATACTGCAAAGATGCAACCCGGCGACCGTATAATTGTAAAGACTCCTGGCGGCGGTGCATGGGGCAAGGTAGGGAATGAAAGCAAAGCTCGAAAAGGGAGAGACCCTCAACATGCATGGAGGGGAGGGTCTTTAGCCAGCCGCACAGAAACACAGGAAACGAGCACATGATCCTAACTGTGCTCGGGCCATTCTTCATCTTGAATGTATTAGCCGATGGATACCCTACATTCTGGAAGAGCAAAACGTTAATAGGCTTGGACAAAATTATATCGTGTAAAAATTCCGTGGTCCCTTATTTCTATGGCACAAACACCGAAGCGCGCAAACCGAGCCAAGAGAATGAAGAAGCTGCCGTGGTATACAGAGTACATATTACAATTATGGCACGAGAAAAGAAAATGGACAAATCGAAACATGAAACAAAATTAAACCTAATCGTCTTGAGATTCATCAGACTCGGAGTCTGATTCCTCTTGCGCTGGCTCATGCTTCGCGGTCTCTTTGTCTTCCCCGTCAACATAATTTGGTCTCTCTAGAGATCCACCTTTCTCTTTAATGACCGCTTCAACATTGGGTAGTAGCTGGATCAGAGTATTAAACTGTTCCAAAGGCATTGATATCCCCTGAAGACGTATTTTAGCAGGCAAAACAACGAGGATTCTCGACAATCGAATTTCGTTGAGGATAAATATGTAGGGTAGGATAATGCTAACCTTTTTACCTGGGAGTTCTTGTCCATCCTTTTCATAGTACTCTCTCACACTGACCATGGTACGGCCCTTAAAGGAGGAAACCGTAAGACGACGGAGACGCGAAATGTTCCAATAGACATCGCCGTTGGAGTCGTTCTTCTTTTCAGCGGTGGGGAAAGAGGTCCCTATAGTAGTACCAGCCTCAGGCGACGCGACTGAGTCGTCGTCCGTTCTAGCTTTTTTTTGTTGAGGAGTCTCTCCTTCATTGTTCTGCGTGCGTCGTTTTTTGGTTGAAGCCATGGAGAGGTAACCAGGAGAGTTAGAGGTTTATTTGAAAAAGTAAATAGGTCTGATGTAAGCCTTTTTGAGGGGCAGACTATTAGACAATATCAGAAACAATTATGGCTGGATAAACCAATGTAGACAGCATGGCTTTAAGCGCCAGACGGGATTAGCGCCAAGCAGAACAACATCGGCACCGATTGGGGCGATATGCGCCGCGCACGGCCCACTTGATCTTATCTCCAACAAAAATTTCGCCTTTCCCCGAAAAGCCCGAGGAATTTTGTTGCCCCACGCTCCATATGCAAAAAAAACGTTCGTCAACACAATGCAGCACTCAATTTTCTTATCTTGCGATAGCCTTCAATTTCGATACATTAATAAAGTCCTTTTCTTCTGATACCTGACAGGTCCACTGGCACTCGAAAGAGAATGAATTCCATTTCAGTTTTGCAAAATGCACAGTGAGTGTACACCATGACTGCAATCTAAATTGAAATATTACTCTCAAAGCTGTCCTCAAAAGAAGCACTTGCCTACCGATTTCTCAAACATTTTCCGGCATTGTTACTTCTGCTACTGTTGTTATTGTCCTATTCCAGATTATCTACCGCCACCCATTATTAGAACGGTTACGAAGAAGCTTTGCCTATGGGTGAAACCGACCTTTCTGCCGAATCGGCCCTTGCGCTATCAGAGCCAGCTCTACCACTCGCTATCAGTGAGTCCCTGGTTCCGGTCCGCGAAACCAAAACGGCGGGAACAGTGCTTCTCTCTCTCGATGGACTCCTAGAGCCTCCTCTACAAATTAAGGAAGATTTGAAGGATGGGTGTGGTGGGAAACTATGGCCAGCCGGGATGGTGCTCGCGAAATATATGCTCCGCAAGCACAAGTCTGACCTCTGTGGGAAAAGCATGTCTGTATTATCCAATTTATATTTCTGACTGTTTACTTCAAGAAAGAGAAAAGAGATTTTTATTTTGCCAGCTCAAGCGTTTTTTTTTGTTTTGATTCAATACCTTGATTATTTTGAGAACACTGACTTACGTGATGTAATTTGATATTTTGTAGGGTCGAACTGGGTGCTGGAGGAGGACTCGTTGGACTTGCGGTGGCACGAGGATGCACAGTTGACTCGCCAATATATATCACCGACCAGATTCCGATGTTGTCACTAATGCAAAGCAATGTCCAGCTGAATGGTCTGTCCGACATCGTCCACCCGGTCGTACTCGATTGGGGCAGCGCGCTCCCAGGGGCAGTCCCATCAAATCCCGCCATCATACTTGCGGCGGATTGTGTCTACTTCGAGCCTGCATTTCCGCTATTATTATCAACACTTCAAAGCCTCCTGAGCAGTTCAGATTCGTTATGCTACTTTTGTTTCAAAAAGAGGCGCCGTGCGGATCTCAGATTCATGAAACAGGCGAAGAAACTGTTTAGTGTAGTTGAAGTGAAGGATGATCCGGATCATGAGCATTTTTCAAAAAAGAACATATTTCTATATATCATCAGGAAACGTAGAGACAAAATTGAAGAGTTAGGGGAACGAAAGGAAGAGATAACACAATGATATAAAAGTGATTGAGCAAATTCACTATTATGATATCTAGAGAGATGAACATGATCATATTATTCTTTTTTTTAAACCTCAAAACTGCTATCTAAATATTATAGCTTTAAAGCCACTTTCCCTTTATTTTCGTTAGGAGACACCTTATTGCCGTATACATCTTTAAGGTCACCTTGGCTTCCAATGACCTTGACACCCCCTTTCCTCAAGTCAGAAACAACCTTCTGTTTCTCAGCATTTTTCCCAGCACGAATAGGTTGAGAAGAATTTTTCTTCAATTTTTGCTTCTCGCGTCTCCGTCGTCGCAGTTTCGCTTCTCGCGTCATCTCCTCCTTCGACACTGCCACCCCACTCTTGAGAACCACTTCCCCCAGAACCTTGCCCTCATCGCCAGGGGCGTACATTTCCTGCGGCGCAAGCATGACAGACGACTCTATTCCTGCTCCTCCCGTTGGTCTCGCATCCTCCATAGCAATGGTAGCAACATCAGTGACCACATTAATGCTTGCCTGCGGCGGCTTGGGCCTGTGGTGCCAGCTCGATAGCGTATCTAATTGAGAGCTGATGTTACTCCACAGTCGAGCAATCTCTTCGTGATCAACTTTCAATTTCTCGCTCTTCCGATCCACAAACGCGGAATCCGTTTTTCGAAGATGATCTTCCTCGTACAGTTCCCCTAAACTCTGCTGTGGTTTGGTCTCGTCAAGAGTAAAGTGTTCACGCTTATGCTGGGCTTCACTGCCTGGAATATAGGGTTGGCGACGTGGGACTTCATCAAATTCCTTGGCCAAAATACGTCGCTTAATAAGTGCTTCAATATCATCCGATATTTCAGTCGATATAACAGGGACGGGCTTCCCAACCCGTTCAAACTCAAGATCTTCTTCGATCAGAGAATTAATGGGTCGATCTGGCGCCTTTGCTTCTCCGGAAAGCATCCATTCTTTTTTGGAGACATTCGCGGCTTCCAATCGTCGAATTTCATCTGTGAGCTTGGCTTGCCGTTTTTCATGGGTAGACTGAGTAGTCCCAGTTTGCTGCGCGGAGCCTTCCATTTCCTCCTCATCGGACGGATCATCGTCAAAAAGGTCACGTTGTACATCAGATATAGCACGTCGAATCCTAGCCTCGATGTCTTCATCGGGAATAGGTGATTTGGGTTTGGACAGAGCGTCATTTTGTTGTCCCCTTGGAGCTTTGAGAGGAGGGGGGTCGAAAAAATCAGCGTATTTTATGTCATTCGCATTACCACCCATCAAACCAATATCGCTTTCGTCAAAATCGTCGTGCTCGTCCATAGCCTCAGAATCCGAACCCTCGCCTTCCTTAACACCGTCCTGGTCATCGCCTTCATCAGCATCTCCGCCAATCGCGCCAAGGCTGAGAGGGTCAGCTCCCCAATCAATGGCTCCCTCATCATCATCCTCATCGTCATCCTGTTTCCCCTTTGCATCCTTCCGTTCGAATAAAGCCGTTTGCGTATTGAACTCGTCGATCGAAAAGAACCCGTCATTGAGCTTGTGAGGGTCTGGTATAAATTGAACATCGCTAACGCCTATAGATTTCTTGTCTTTCTCTTGTGGACTGGGTTGGTCGCCATAAATCGACATAGAATCATTCCCATCATCCTCGGTCATTGGCTCGTCTCCCACTCCATCACTGTCGTCTTCTGTGATTTTACCATTCTGGATATTGTCCGGATCGTCACTAGCGGAATTGTCAGAGCTTTCATCCGGTTCGGAGGCAAGCCCAAGCCCATTCTCCACATCTAGGGTCTCATTGGCCTTTTTATGCGGGCTGGAGTTGGAAGGGAGGACGTCCGCTTCTGGTTCTCGGAGTAAGGCAAGTTCGTGGGCAGTGTCTTCTGCAGAGGCTGTTAGCACCCTATTTGCCTGTTCCCAGACCTGGCGCGCGGTAAAACCATCCGCATGAATTTCTTGTAGATGTAGTGCTTGGGAATGGAAGGGTCGAAGTCTGTCGACAATTTTTCGTTTCCGTTTGCCTTGGACACGCCTTTTTTGAGCATTGGTGATATCTGATGCAAGCGGGTCAAGATAGCGTTTTGTCGCAGTCGCCCATTCAGTATGTAAGGAAGTGGTTGGCTTTAAGAAAAGCTCTGGGGTTGATGTGAGCAACCGGGTAATATCAGTCGCGGAGCAAGCCATGGCCATTGCGGGCTTGAAGCGGAGATTCCTCTGAATGCGTCGTTGGGGTTTTGTGGGCGTGGACAGTATTTTCAAGTAATAAGGGAGCAATTTCAGAATGGAATAATAGTTCTCATTTTGTATACAGTAGAATCGCCGTCCAGTATACCTAGTTACCTAGGTAGCTTATTAGTAGTTTGTATGTGAGCAGAAGACCAAATCCAGAAACTCTTAATTTTTTTTCTGGTCGTAGTTTCCAGTAGCCAATCATATTAGCTTCACCCCGCTGACAAAGCTTATACCGGAAAATAGATTTGCCGACCCCGGATCGGGTAAAGCCGTAGCAACCCGGCTGACTAACCCGCCGTTTGCCCTGGAATTCTTCCCGCTTTTTGAAGTTGGCAAAATTTTTCCCTGTGGAAAACGATCCATTCCACCAAGGAAACACTTTGTTGAATATTATCGCAACCTTGGAAGATTGATACTGTTATTTTATCTCCCCCTCATCTCCCCTCGCAATCTTGGAGGCCCCTCATCCTTTCGAGATTCCATCGCCGCCACCGCAGCATGATATTCCGGCTGCTGTAACTGAATAATATCTCCCCTTTCCTCTGTTCTGTCTTCGGCGTTTCCACCACCAGATACGTATTAATCCGACCTCACGCGATCAACAACAATACTTCCTTTTGCTGATCGTCTTTATCTTTGCGTCAAGTGTATCGACGACGACGAATCGACTCTCCCGTATATTTCTCGTCTCAGCCTAGACCATTGTTGTTCCTGCTCTGGAATCCAGAAATGAAAGTATTCGCGTCAACGTGCACATTCGATTACTCATGGGAGGAGGTGTCTACCGCCAACTGGAGGAAGTATTGTCCTTGGAATGACAAATCGACCCATGTTGTGGCTGTTGATATTCTCTCCCGGACGCTGCACCCAGATACCGGCATTGTGAGTTACTCATCCTTCAACTTTTTATACGAAATTTCGTTAGTCATTTGTGTAGTTCTTGTCGACTGACAGTTACATCTACGGATAGTTACGAACGGAACGTCTGATTACTTGCAATCAATCCGCCCCTCAATGGCTCCTCACGCTTTTCGGTGGCAGCGCCACTTCCCACGTCTATGAAGTGTCATATGTCGACCCAGCATCTAAGAGAGTGACCATGTGCTCAACGAACCTGACATGGTCGAATGTTCTGAAAGTCCGAGAAACCGTTACCTACCAGCCATCGCGAGGCGCTCCAAACACCAAGACAGAGTTCAGACAAGATGCACAAATAACTGCAGTATGCAGCGGCTGGCAGAAAGTAAAGAACAAAGTCGAAGAAGCGAGCATCGAACGATTCAGCCAGAACGCTAAGAAAGGTCGCGAAGGCTTCGAGGCCGTGCTAGAGATGAGTCGGAGAGTGTTTGGGGAACAAAGGGCATCAGAGGTGAGGAAGCAGGCTCAATGACACTCGTTGTTGATTCCTGTGCTCCATTTTTGCCAGCCTCCGTGGTTCCTTTTTCCCTCCATCTCTCTTACTCAGTATACCTCTTTATATTTTCATTTTTTAGAGATTTTTTTAGCGTTCACCGTTCACTTTTTTTGACAAATTACCGAGCGATTGCATTGATATCAAGATGACATTTGCAGAAAACATGCAACTCATTGGCGAAAGCGAGCTGTGGCACTCATTTTCACCGTATATATATGTTACGTTCTTGATTTATTCTCTTTTTTTAGTTGTTGGTTGGGAAAAAAGATTAAAAAGCGTCATTGATTTGGGATTGGCGCAAAAGAAATTGGGTGTGGTGTACCTTTTTTGGCGGATCTGGTGTTTTTTTTCTGTTTTCCATCATTTCCTTGTTTCGTTTATGTATTCGAACTAGATCCTGTGTCCACTAGCATTACTTATTTTCCTGTCTTTATACGTATATGCAGATACACATAAGATATTGTTCATATAATTCAGCAATACTTGAGGAGATATTGGCGCTTCAGTCAGGATTAATGCCCGTGTATTCGTTATCAGTCATTTGAAATCTGCTGTATGTCAGGTGCGAAGGCTGATCCTGCATGCCAGCCCCAAAATCCCTGTGCGACAAGGGATGGTTGGGGCCTCCTGTCTGATAATTTCCGCCTCGAAGTCCCGTGCGTACCAAATAAAATTTTTGTATAATATATTTACTATATTGATATGGAAAAGTAATATTTATATTTTAAGAAAACAGTGTTGATACATAATCATTACTTAAATGCCATGGCTTCTAATTGAAACAGAACTAAAAAGGAACCGCAAAATCACCTGATGCTGCGCCGCGACAGGGGACAAGAATGAAGAGGGACAGAGCATCACAATATCAGATACCAAAGCCAACGAAAATATAGAAGCATCATGAACTCAACCAAGCAGCCCGCCAAGAAGCACTTTGTTCACCCCCGAAATCTCCAATTTCACGTTACTGCGACTGGCATCTTCAAACTCTTTCACCACGCCCGCAATCATAACCTTGCGCAGCCTCGAATCGGCCTTGTTGAACATCTCAGCAACGACCGCAGAGCAGACAGCAGGCCCAGATACCAGCGCCATGAGCCTCGTATAACAGTCAATCAAAACATCGCATAAAGATGAAAAGGTCTCGAAGAAGTCAGGGTCGAAGGGTAAAGTTGGTGTGAGGAGATATGTGTATTCTTCACCAGGTAGAAGGTCGGAGGAGTCTGTGTTAGGGTATGAGGTAGCGGCGGAGGAATTTGACGATGTCGCAATGTTCCCCGTCATAGCTTTGATATCCGATGGATCGCTGGTCTGCATGGGCAGGCCAATTTCCGTGGCTGAGCTCGTTCGCCGCCCCTTGGCGCCTGAATGAATGGAACGTTTGAACATATGTGGTATTCTTGCACGCCCAAGTGAGGATGAGGCATTTCCGTCAGCCGGGTGCGCCTGTTGGAACGTTTCGAACTCCATGAGAAGTGCATTTAGTGCGCGGAGGTATTCGAAGGGGGTTGAGCTGACGTCGAGAATGGGAGGGATGGAGAGGCCTAGGAGGAGGTAGTTGATTGCCCGGCGAGAGAGTTTCCGTTGCTCGAAATAGGACATGCGGGAGAGATCTGACTTTGAAAAATGTACTGTATTAAACCAGTAGACCCGGCCTTCATGTCTGTATGCACCAGGATAAATTAATAAAGTCATTTGTATGAAGGAACTTAGGCCGTAACTGTGGGAGCTTACGCCTTCCGTAAATAATCCAGCGTCGATATCCGCTTTGATGACGTTTGATGGATGTTTATATAGATTGAACTGGCACTTTGCGGGCCGAAAGCACCCCCTCCCGATGTTGGGGGCGGTGCGCCAGGTAGACCACCATATATCTGGAAATCCATGTTTAGACCTACCGTTGGGGTTCTCGCCCAGTATGCCCCCGGTATATCCAAGGGTGTCAGGGGAAGCGACTGGAAATCACTTGGGGACGGAGCCTGGTTCGAATTGGAGGTCAAGTTTGGTATGATCAACCGCGATATGCCTTTGTCTTTATTACTAGCCGTGCCGGATACCTTGCGTTTTGTAGGGGGGTCTTTGGGAAGCGGCTGTTCCGGGGAATTAAAGGAAGGCGAAGGGGTGGCAGTAGAGGTCGTCGTACTCGTGGCATTCGTCACGGATCTAGTCGTAGCAGCGGAGGTTGATCCAGGGATGAGAGGGGTGGGAGGGGCCAATTGATTTGCCTTGTGCCGTTGACTTGAAGATCTACACAATGAACCGGTTCTTGAGAAGAATGCCGGACGACTGGGGTTCTCGGCACGAGTCAATGGGACGTTGTCAGATGCCCTGATGATGGAGAGGTTCCCGATGGCGCCAGAAGGTGTACGTTGGAGAGCCAAGTCACGGTCATAGGTGCCGCCGCCATAACTGCTGTGATGGTAGTCGTGGTGGCTCATCGTGTGGCTGCTGGTCTGCTCTTAGCTGGCGCAAATCAAAATGCTCTGCTGGGAACAATTGGGCCTACTGGCTGGTCAGTAAGATTAATGGCAAACTAGTTCATCCAGGCACAAACGCAGAATGGTCGAGATATACTTTGGGGCTGCAGGGGCAGAATGCGGACTCGCCCATAGGCACGCCCTTTATGTACGAAATGCAAGTAAGTATGGAGGTTGGAGATTTTTATATTTAATTTTTATAATTCTGCTGCTGTTAGCTGGGAGGTAGCGAGTTTATAAATAACATTAAATAAAACCAAAGCCCCTGGAAACCCGAAGGCTTCGGGATTCGCAGGATTTGTTAGGTTGTCAAGGCGTTGAGGGTTGTGTCCATTGCTGGTATCAGGGAGATCGCCTGTATTGCTGTATTTGCTGTATTGACCTCACCAATGTTATGGATAGTGTGTACTGTATCTTGTTTATCTGTTATCTGTACTTTCGTTGCCTTTTTCAACTTCTTCTTGACATTTTCATGGGTACAAATGTGTCAATGTTGATTTGTGCCAACATATTTAACTGGTTTAACTTTGTTGACACTTCTTTTTCTATGTTCATCTTTGCGTTCCCACCTTTTTCCTCTCTGCTATCCAGCTTAACTTTCTAACACTGTATCACAGTCTATCTAACAAGCTGATATGGTGGTCGCCAACAGCTTCATTTGAATCAACCAAAAGGACCCTTCAAATATGTGGCCAACCGGGGTTCGACTACTGGCCCCGTGGATGAAGAACTTGAGTTGGTTGTCCCGGCTGCCGTACAGCTCGTATTAGTATCATCGATGTCTGTCTGTCTGCACCCTAGTTTGATATGCGATCCTGCCCGCAACATCAGTGATCCGTTGCCGGTTTGACTGCTCTTTGTATGCAAAAAAAAAAAAAAACCGGGGGCCAAAGAGGCCTGAAGGAGACCGTATCAATTTGATCTCCAGCACTGTGAACGGAAGGTAGCCATTGCAAGAAACCTCTGTTTTTACGGCGTTCACGATGTTGGAGACCGAACATAGTTATCTCAGATGAGCGATAATAACTGCTCTGGAGTTTTTGCCACAGATCGTGATCGGAGCCCCATTGGCGTGGATAGAGGAATCAACATGAGCTTACCATTCGTTGCCTGCAGCCGTCTGCAACTATAGGATGAACACCTTAAACAAACCAGTGCGTTGGGGAGAAGACCAGTGTCTGCCGTGCTGCTCCGCAGACCTAATAATAATCGTGCGAATTCCGCGTATCATCGCTACATGCTTCAAGATCAATATCCCTGGTACAACCTTCACTCCACATGCCATGTGTGAACCTACTGCGCGGTTTCGTATAATTCCTGCAGAGCATTCCAAAACATCCTTAACTTAATATAAATTGGCAATATCATCGGAAGGGACATATGGTTGACCTCTACGCCGTGCCGTATCTCCCTTGAGGAACTAAAAATGGTTGGACGACAGCACGGACGACCACCGTAGCTCTCGTAATGCTATTTTGAAATTTTGGAGAAAAAAGGAACTAATCTTTATAGTTATTGCACGATGGAAATTATGATTTTGACGACATTAAGAAAGAGTTGCTTTGAGGGGCTGCTTAGCAGATATTAAATTATAGGAGCGGTAGTAATTGTCCCGAGTCTCAACAGGACATATATGGAGCGGGCACGTATTTTCCTGTCCAAGGCATGATGGATGTCATGCAGGGGCAACATTCTTCAAGGATGGGCAAAAATAACAAGCTCTGGTAATCAAAAATTGATCAAAAGGCCCATTCTAGCTCTGCCCTCAAATTGTATGCTGATTGTGGGGTAAATCATGGCGCTGGCTACGGTTTTGCTGCTAACGAACGACTCCACAATTCGGCTTCCAACCTCCTCCACCCCAACATCCAACCATCATCCCTCTCCGACCGGCACCCAGGACTATCTATGGTTGCAGGATAATTCAAATTAACTGGCTTGAATAAATGCGCGCATCTTGAAAAGGGCTGATAATCAACGACATCCCAGTCTACCCTGATTTAACTATCTGAACATATACGATCTCCCCAATATATGGTAGAGTAACTAATGTCGTCAACTCCTCATTATTGACGCTGACCCGCCATACCTGTTGTACTCAAACCCACACTCCCGGAACCTTTCTACATCTTAACTTTCGCAGCTATGTCTATATCACCGGAATATTCTGTACCTTCGCATGGCCAATGGCCAGTGCACCCTCAAGAAGATGTTCCCATCAGTAAGGAACGTATTTGGATAGACGGTTGTTTCGACTTCAGCCACCACGGTGAGTGGTTATATATATACTCCTGGCTCGATCTTTTGTCCAATTGCTTGAGGCTAATAGATTAGTGCAACTATAGGCCATGCGGGAGCTATGCTCCAGGCTCGCAGGCTCGGAAAGGAGTTGTTTGTGGGCGTCCATTCGGATGAGGAGATTCTGGAGAACAAGGGGCCTACAGTCATGACGCTTTCGGAACGGTCCGTCCACACTCTGCTCTTTTGACTGGCATGGGAAAACATATAACTAACGATTTGTTGCACCGGAAAAGTGTGTCGGCAGTTGACGCATGCCGTTGGGCATCAAAGTCAATTCCCCATGCGCCCTATGTCACGCAGCTACCGTGGATCTCCCACTATGGTTGCTACTATGTCGTTCATGGAGATGATATCACTTCCGATAGTAATGGGGATGACTGCTACCGATTTGTCAAAGCTGCTGGGCGTTTCCTGGTAGTGAAACGTACTCCTGGTATTTCTACAACCGACTTGGTCGGTAGGATGCTACTCTGCACACGCACCCATTTTATCAAGTCTTTCCCAGCATTCTTGAAGGGGGAGGAAGGTTCGGGGACCGACGAAGAGCGGAAGCAAGTTGCAAATGAATCGCTCCAGAGAATCAAAGACTACGCAACCGATGAGACTGGCTTACAACCGGGACCCGATGTCTGGATTTGGGAGGCATCAGCTTCAGCAAAACTCCAGCATAGTAGCACAGAACAAGGCAGTTTTCAACACCTTATTGAGGGCAAAGGGCCGAAACCGGGCCAACGGATCGCCTATGTTGACGGTGGTTTTGATTTGTTTTCGTCCGGCCATATCGAATTTCTTCGCCGTGTCCTCGCGATTGAAGCCGAGGACGCAACTCGTCGCGGCTGGTACCTTCCAGAGAACGTCGAAAAAAGAATAAAAGACTGTGGAGAAGATTACGGCCCAGCCTATATTGTGGCCGGCGTCCATGATGACGAAGTCATCAATCACTGGAAGGGGCTGAATTACCCGATTATGAATATTTTCGAGCGGGGGCTTTGTGTTCTCCAATGTTGTGTAGGTGTATACCCACCTGCTGAGATTAATGATTTGAAGGTACAGGGAAAAGAGAAGAGTAAGCTAACAATGTTCACATGTAGTACGTCCATACTGTTATATTCTGTGCTCCATTTACACCCAATATTGGCTACCTCAAAACTCTGCCGTTTGGCATGCCGGATGCGGTCTACCACGGCCCAACGACATTTATACCCCTCACATACGATCCATACACCGCTCCATCGAAGCTAGGAATTTTTAGACAAGTAGATTCCCATCCCTTCCAGCATGTGAACGCCGGCGAGATTGTGCAGCGGATTTTGAAGAGCCGCGAGGCGTTTGAGGAGAGACAGCGTACCAAGCTATTGAAAGCGGCCAATGAAGCGGAATTTAAGGAGAAAGAAGAGCTTGAGAAGCTGCAGCAACAGCAACAGCAAAAATAGACGTCAAAGCCAGGCCCAAGATGAAGAGCTGCTCTCTGGAATGCAGAGCATGCATTATATGCCCGTTCCGTTGATCTCTAAGTCATCAGGACTACCCTTTCTTTCCAAAAGTAAATGCAAGAGACATCATCACTACGGAGTAGGCCACGACTTGATTATGAAAATTTTGATTTTCCAGAAAGACAAAGATTCAAATATTATATACGAAAATACATGAAATCTTGATGCTAATTAATAGTTTAATGTAACATACATTTCGATCAGACAAAGCAGAACGAATATAGCATCGAAGGAAAGTATATGGGCAACTTGGACGATAAGAGATAGGATAACACCGTAGAAAATGATGGGTAGTAATGTAATATAATAAATCATAAAAATATAGCCAAGCCACCATTGATTTTTCTTCTCCCCGATTAATTATGCATCTCACTATTGATAAGGGTGAGATCAAATATTCGCAATCATCTTCCTAGCCAGTTGGCATATTTCCTCTCTCTGCTTCCGTTTACCATCTCGTGATTTCTATAAGGGGAAAAAAAATTAAGGAGTTAATGAATTAGTTCTCACCTCGCCAAGTGTAAAGAAAAGAATAAATATAAATCGATAAAGCATTATGGGTGCAGGACATACCTTGTCCTGGGCGCTAGCCTGTTTCCTCGCCTCCCTCGCGAGGCAGGCAATGTCATCTCTACTTTTCTGCGCATTCTCCAGCATCTTTAGTTCTACGGATTCTTGCCTCTCGTATGCATCAGTCGCACTGGCGAGCCTCTTCTTAAACGTCCCCGAACCCATGGCCCCTTTCATAGCCAGCGGAAGAGCAACGGCATCAGGTCCGATTATTTCAACCGCCAAGCAGGCGATCTTTTGCTGGGTTTTGGCCCAAGCTTTCCAGTGACTTTTCAGACCTTTTTCGCGAGAGTTTAATATATTGCGAACGTCGGTGAGATGGGTTTTATCTTTGTTTCTAGCTAGAGATCCTATTTCCCCCTGAAATTCTGGCTCGAAGGGACCGAAAAGCGCAGCACGTGTGTCCCGGGAATGCTCGATTTTCTTGTCGTGTTTCGTAACTGTCTGTGCGAGTCGTTTCTCTAACGCTTTATCTGCTGCTGCTAGGGATTTGGAAACCTCTTCTTCAATTTGGTAGTGGGTGGTATTTATCGAGTCTTTTAGAGAGCATCGTCAGCAGGAGACAGAATCATCAAGACAAACAGATTAACAATTTGACGCACCAACAAAGTCATGCAGGAGACGCTCTCCACCTGAAACGGGGGTGCCACTACTGATAGCGATTGATGAGTCTGCTATTTTCAGGTTACGGCGCCCGAAATGGGTCGAAATGAGCCGTTTCGAGGCACTGGGTGCCTTGGAGATTCTTGAATCTAGAAGAGGAGAAGATTGTCGGTTTCTCAAGTTGTAATGGCCGGCACCTCTAGGGGCAGTGACATCTTTATCTGCAGCTTGTGGACCAAAGATGCCACGGATAGACGCTACTTGCTTCCCACGGGTTCGTGACATCTCCTCTGAAGCTTCAGGGGGTGGGCAGGTTGGATAGAAAGGGCGCATATAGATGCGATAGGTCTCGGCTTGTACCTGGGATGAACTAGGGAGTAATATCCCCGCAGCGGGAGGAAAGATAGAAAAGAAAAGAAAGGAGAAAAAAGGAGTCCCGCTGCTGAGATTGAAGACGAGAGTTGGGGTATATGGGCGAATAAATGGAGGTACACGGTGGGGGTTGCCTCAGCTTTCCCGATCGGGGTTGTTGGGCAATGCCACATAGTATCAAAATGAACATGGTAAACCAGACACACAAAACAGCGTGTCTAGAGGGGAATGCGTGTACTCTTAAGAAAATTAAATGCAGAAGTACACATAGATATTTGCCTCCAATCTGGTGGTTGTACGCTGTACCTCTAAATCCGTACGGTAGGTAGTGAGACGAAAACCCAGAAGCCAATTATTGTTCTAAATGAAAAGGGGGGATGCCTTTAAAGTAGAGAAAACTGACAGTTTTCCTAAACACAAACGAGAAAAGAAATGTATTGTACAAAAGATCCCGCTGGGATCAAAGTTTTCATGATTTTCTTGTTTCATAACATGTAAATTTTCGAGATTTCTCATTTTTTCTCCGTTTCATTTTCCCCTTCGGTAGGAATAAGGACCCCGTTTTCTTCCAGTAGCTTTGCGAGCTCCCCGTTTTGATGCATGGACATCAAGATGTCGCACCCGCCGACAAACTCCTTGTTTAGATACATCTGCGGGATTGTAGGCCAATCCGAGTATTCCTTAATACCTAAAATTTGGAACGAAAGGGTATGTTAATAATAATCCGTAAGATTGGGCCAGGATTCAAATCGCGGGGAGAGACGGGAGAGGGGAATTTACCTTGCCGCAGCTCCGCATCCTCCAAAACATTGAATGCGGTGAATTTTCTCGGATCTACTCCCTGGAGGCCAAGAATCTGTATGCTCGCTCTGGAGAATCCGCACTGCGGCGTTTCCGGTGTACCTTTCATGAACAAAACGACTGGCGCAGACCCGACCGCCTTGTCAATAGCAGCTCTTGTTGCATCTGAAAGCGGGCGGACCTGGAATGGGAGATTATTTAGGAATGACGACGTTTTGTGGAAAGCGGATCTCGGCCTGGGGAAGGACCTCAAAAACTATTTAGATATAATAATAGTTAGATTTCACCTGGTCCTCGGGGGGGGGGGGGGAAGAAAAGGTTTTTGAGATCATCAGGGAACAAACTTACAGGGCTCATGCCTATTCTCGCAGCCATTGCTAAATTTAAAGTGATGGTGCTTTTTAAGAAAGAAAAAAAAAAACTTGTTGGTTGATAAAGATCTGAAGTTGTGTTGGCCGCAACTTGGAAGTCAGTTCAAATAACATAGCTATCATTGGATTAACTCCACAATCGCGAATCGAAAGCAGCGCCACCATGACCGACTAGTTTAATTATAGTTGCTGACCAAGCACCAGCACTGCGCGGATAGCTTCCAAGGTTCAATCCATCAATACATATTTGCAGATAGATTTCTCAAGGAAATTGAGAAGAAAAGTATTAGATCTACGTGTATTATGGTTTTAAATAATAATATAAATCTCATATGAAGAAAATTAAGATTGCCAATGCCATTATAGTTCCTCCTGGTCCTTACTTCCTTCAATGGCAGGATCGGCACTCTCATACAATCCAAATATCTGGGCCAGGTATTCGCCCAGCAATCCGAGAGTTATTCCACCTCCTGTAATCCAACAGCCATTCTTGAACCACCACCAACAATCCCCAACATCATTCAACTTGACTTTCCATATCAGCGTGGCGAGGGAGGTAATTGCGCTACCACAGCTTCCGATGAAGAAAATGGGGCCAGCATTCGCAGCCACGCCAGCTGCTGCTAGTAAACCGACCTGGGTTACAGCCAAAGCAGAAAGTATTGCCTTGGTGTTGTGTTCATGTTTCAAGGCAATAGACTTGATGCCAGCAGCGGCATCATATTTGATGTCCATATGGGCATATATCATATCATAGAGTACAGTCCACGCTACGCAGCTCGAATATAACGCAGATGCGGCCAGCATGACATTGGTGTCTCCTAGAACATCGATGTTCAGGGCCGGAAATCCCATCATGGCTCCCCATGAAAAAGTCAACCCCAGGACAAATTGAGGATAGTTCGTTACTCGTTTGGCCAAGGGATACGTTGCCACCAGCAATAAGCTTGGAATCCCGTACCACAGACACTGGGTAGGGAACTGTAAGAGAACTCCCAATCCAACTAAAAGCTGGGCGCCGGTGAAAACCAGGGCATGTTGCGGCGATATCGCTTTCCTTGCAATAGGTCGCAGCCTCGTTCTTTCGACATGGGGATCCAAATTCCGATCCCACAGATCGTTGATCGTGCAACCAGCTCCTCGCATGACCAGAGCACCCACAAAGAACATGCCACATACTGATGCTACCTCCAAAGGGTGTGCCATTGGTGATGCTAACGGCGCAGCGAGCAGCGCTGAGAAAGCGCAAGGGAAGAATAGATAATACGTTCCAGTCGGTTTATCAAGACGGATCAGCTCTGCATACGGCATCCACGGTTTGGGGAGAATGGCTATCAGCCCCGTTTTTGGCGGTGTGTATTTCGCTTTTGGTAATTGCGAAGTCGGAGAAGATTCCGGTGAAAGTGAAGATGACGGGGACAATGTTCGCGACGACGATGTTATATGTCTTACAAGTAGAACCGAATTTTTTTTTTTTGTGAAAAACTCAATGGTGGTGTTTGTCAGGTTCTTGTATTCTTGAGAGTGAGAGGTACGGCGCTGCAACCGATGATGCCGTAAAACATGGTGTCCACAACTTATTCTAGTTTTCGTCTTGCAAACTGGTGCGAAGTCTCGCAGTGAGTTCAGATGTAGAGGAAATTGACGACCTGAGAAGATCCTCATTGCTTCGGATACGGCGCAAGTAGCTGTAGAGCAGTATTCGCAGCAAGTTACCCGTTCCAATTGTCCCGTGGACAAGCTCTGACCCCAAATCTGAAGCCCCCAGTGGGCAATTGGTTTGAACTAGAATAATAACATAAACTTGAAGTTGGGTTTAATTTAGAGACCAATGCCAAAGCTTTACACCGGAGAAATGTTATATATGTATTCGAGAAATGGTTTTTTCTAAACCTTCTGTTGGAGTCTCAATCACATGACTAGGCCTGGCGGAAGCAACAGCAGCAGCCCCAGCAAACAGTAAAGTGATGCAAGGAACTGTCGCGAGAGCTAGGAATGAGAAGACAGGATCAACAAGCCTTTGGTCTCCTCCAACTTCGGGTTCATCAACCTCATGGCCTGATCCATCTCGATCTACTCTGCCGCCACATAGTGTTTGTTGTCAGTAAACTATCGCGCTTTCTTTATATGTTCACTGCGGACCATATCCTTCTCCACCACCAGGCGTCGCGTAAGGAGGGATGAGCTCGAATGCAGCTACGTCCCTCTCACGCTGACCCTCCAATTGAATAATTTCTCAAGGTTTGACGCATCGTTGGTATCGAGTCAACTCAATCCGCCATTGCCACCGTTATGCCCAGTCCCAGCCACCCACGCGCTGCTTTCGAGCCCATTTCCCCGGACCTCGACCTTGCTGCGCTCGTTGAATCAACACCCAACTTCGAGTACGTTGTCAGAATCCATTGCGATGCAATTATTGAACAGGGGATTGAAAATTTCGAAAAGTTGGTCCTATTACATGTGATCCTCGGTGGAAAGCCATTGGTCATAGAAGGCTACCAGGATAGGCTAGAAAAATGGATCTTTGGGCTGCAGTGGTTGAAAGATAACCATGGCTCCAAAAGTATGAATGTACAGATATTTTATACATATATGTATATTGCTAACCAACTCTTGTGTGATAGTCGAGAATGCGAGGAACTTAACCACGAAATCGAACTTGCCCCTTTCCATAAACCATTACTTGAAAAACATGGCACTGCTCACGAACCAGTGGAATGCGACAAACTACAAGGATACCAACCGCCAACGAATTTATTTAAAAGATATCGACTGCCCTCCGGTTTGGTTTGACAAACTGAGAGATTTGCTTCCTCCATTTTTATACTATCTAAACGAGTCCACAGGCGAGAAAGGGAGTAAAGCTGGAGATCTGATGAGCAGTCTTCCCGCTGAAATGAGGGCTGAAAACATGATGTGCTACATTGGACATGAAGGTACATATACTCCGGCGCATCGCGAGATGTGCGCCACACTAGGCCATAACATCATGGTGGAAACTTCGACCGGTTCAGTGGAGGACGGTAAACCCACCAAACCAGGCTCTTCTATTTGGTTCATGACGGAAACGAAAGATCGGCATTTGGTGTCTGAATACTGGTTGTCAAATCTCGGGCATGACATAGAGATTGAGAATCATTTCGCCCAAATCAACGCTTGGAAGGCTGCACCATTTAAAACCTACATTGTTGAGCAAAGAGTCGGCGATTTCATCCTAATTCCTCCTCTCGCGCCGCATCAGGTTTGGAATAGAGGAACTCGGACCATGAAAGTTGCCTGGAATAGGACTACTGTTGAGACATTAGAAATGGCTATGAATGAGGCTCTTCCAAAAGCAAGAATGGTGTGCCGCGATGAACAGTATAAAAACAAGGCGATTGTTTATTACACTCTTCAGAACTATTCCGGGCTTCTCTATGACACTCATCACGGACACTATAACCATAACATACGCCAGCTTCAGAAGGATTTCCGGCGCTTGTTTTCGCTCTATACTAAAATATTCATATCTGAAAGCTATTCCAGAAACATGTCAGAGCCGAGCAATGTGGAATATCTTCCCTTCACCAGCAATGTCACATGTTCTTACTGCAGATGTAACATTTTTAATCGATTTTTGACCTGCCCTTCTTGCGTCGGAAAAATCTCTGATGGGGATGATGATACCTATGATATTTGCATGGAGTGCTATTCCATTGGCAGAAGCTGCGCGTGCGTTTCCAAGCTTAGATGGGTTGAGCAGTTTCGATGGAAAGACCTGGTGCGGAACTATGATACTTGGAGAAACCAGATCCTTCAATTTGAAAAGCATAGTGATCCATCTCAACTACCTCAGTCTCTGTCTATTGAGAGGGAACGCATGGGCAGAAAGACTCTCGCAGAGATATGCCAAGAAGAACTTAAACGGAGGCCATGGACAGATATTACCAAGCCAGATGTTCGTGAAGGGGAAGATGAGGAGGTTATTGAAACCAATGACGATGGGCGGGTTCGAAAACGTCGGAAGATTCGAAGATCGGATAAATGGAGAAAGGAACATGGAAGTTGCCATATCTGCAAAACTCCGGAAGCTTTCTGGAAACAGGCATCCTGTTCTACATGTGGATTGAACTACTGTTATGGTAGTCTTTTTAGGGCGTTTGAGATCTATCCCCGTACTGTCATGGAAGATCCAAACTGGACATGCCCAAAATGTCGGAAAATCTGCTCATGTGGAGCTTGCCGCCGTGATCCCGCGATGAAACCCTTTGAACCCTCTGGGACTCTGCTTGGCCACGATACCAGAAAGGTGGCGGATCCGAGAAGTGTTGAAAGCCTCGTCGATTTCAGCCAATCAAACTTGACTTGGCTCAAAAAGGTGGGTGATCATCCGCAGAACCAAGAATCGCGGAGACTCAAGAAAAGACTCAAGGAAGCTGAGACAGCCAAATCGAATGGCCCGACACTCAATGAACATTACGTAGACCCAGTCGAAGAAAGAATCCTTAGATTGGCAAGACACGAAAACATTCCAGTGGACCCTGCTTTGGCCAACACCTTCAATGGAACTGAGGAAGGGATGATTCCCGTCGATCCGGCTATGATGTCTGGGCAGTATGAAACTCTTACCCCTAACCCTCAGTTCGCGATGCCGGACAATGCTATGTTCCAGGAAGAAATGCCTGATCGTTATGAAGCAACGGAAGCTATAACCTTCGAATATCCGGAGCCAGAGGATACTCCTCCCGAGGTGCCCCAAGCGCAAGGAATCACAACCATGTCGGGCGCTAATAATCAAAACAATGGAACAGCTCAACAACCGAATGCGAATATCTACCCAGAATTCGGTATGGATGGTATGGTTGATCTCGCCAATAATGCAATCATACATTCTGATATTTCATCGGCCAGTGCAATTATGTACGCCAATCGAGGCCCCCAGGATAGATTTCAAACATTCAGAGCTAAAGACGACGATGATTTCAAGTTACGAAAGCAACGCCAGCGACAAACAGCGTGGAAACCGAAAGGAACGCCTGGTAGAAAGCGAGGCAAAGGTAGGCTTACATATACGGAAGTGATCGACGCTTCGAGTGAGGAGGACCAACCGCCAGCAGTGGCAGAGAAACAGAGCTCCTCCATTGATGTAACAGGAACTAGAATATCGGGTCGCCGTGTTTCTACCAGACGGAATACTGAATCACCCCAAGCAAAGGCACCCTCAGTAGAGGTCGTATCATCAGAACCGGAACGGGAACGGGAACGGAGCCGCCCTTCAACGGGTGGCTCTCGTCACGCTGTTGAACCTGCGGAATCTGGTATGCAACTTTCGATCCCCATTGAGTCTTCCCTGCCAATAAAACCTTCGCCGGCTACCGGGAAGCGCGGAAGAGAGCCACAGGCTACACTTACAATCAATACCCAAGTTCAACCTTCACTGCCTGCACGGCCCGAACGCCAGCGACATCCCATGGCTGAGGTGGAGAGGAACCGCAAAGCCAAGCTAATGGCTATGCGCTGGGCGGAGGGACATGGTAGCGAAGATGAAGAAAGTGACGGTTGGAGCTAATTGGTGGCTCTAGAGATGTAGCAACATTTTTTCAAGGTCGTCGGGACAATTTCTCCTTTTACGTGGTGTTGCAGTTCCAATTCCAGTTCCAATTCCAATTCCGTGTCATTCGTTTTTTATACCCAGGGACAAGGCGATAAGATGGTTTGTCATTTACTATTGATTCGGTCAAAGATCCACGTGTTACCTTCCTGTATCTCTCTCTTCTTCCTCTTCTTCCCTATCACATGACGAACGTGGCCTACTCCCAAATAGTATTATTATTAATGAGTCAATATAGTTATGTAGCGTGGTTATTCCCAATTTTGGCACGTGGGTATTAAGAGTAACAGAAAATCTTCATTTCATGTCCCATGTCTACCGACAATCTAGCTGTCAAAATCCCATACTCCCTAACTTCATGAATAGCCGCTCTAAACCAGTATCAGTATCACTAACTCTTATGAAATCCGCAGATCACACCACTCATGTCGTGACAATTCTGCTTCTCGTTCAATGATTTCATGTTCTGGTAAGGCGCTTATGAGGCACAGGAATTCAAGGACAATCAGGGAATATCAAATCGTAAAGGTGAAGGGCGTGCTCCCTGGCTCTTGTGGTAGTTATTTCAAGTAAGCATCAATAGGATGGAAAACGCGCCGCAGCGTTCGTGGATTTTTCAGACGGTTTCGCCCCGTTGATTGGCGGATACATCCAAGAGTACACAACTCGAAAGGTCGACGTATGTACATCAGGCATCCAGCACTCATATTCCGAGTCCATCATGGTTATTGCGCCCCATGTGACCGATCATCCGAAGTAAAAATCGTACGTAAGGCAATTAGGCGCCTTTATACTCATATCGCAGACCTTCTAGTGCTTCAACATCAACTGACATCATGATATGCCGGGAAACGCGGACAACGAGGAATACAACTATTCGAAGTTATCAGTCTACGTCTCTATCTCCCAACAAGGTAATCAATTTCATTAGGTGCAAACTTACCACCAGGAACTAGACAAAAGGCCCAGAATATATCCCCTTTATCAGTCTGGTCTTTCGCAAAATATGCAGTGATGGAGAGCACTGAGCAAATGGCAGTATTTGCAGCGGAAAGATGTTGCCTGACTACCAGGGGCCCCTGTTCAGCTTCAATATCTCTTATGGGACGTTTGCCTTTGGGGTCTGGCTGTTCTAAGCGGATATATTTCATAACGTATGCAGTTGAGAGAAGGGAGGTAATGCAGAGGAGGCAAAGAAGCCTTCGGGCGCCCGTAGATGTAGAAGATATGACAGAAGGTAGATAGAGCAAGGTTGAGAATAGCGGTAGAGCGGTGAGCATAAGCTACGAAATATAGTCAATAAACTTGGGGCATTTGCTCCGCTTTGCTCCAGAAGGTAATAAATGCGTACTGTATATTGAGTATTGCGCTCTTCGTCCTGGCGTAGTAACTTTTGAATCATGGCCTCTTGCTCTAAATTTGAAGCGCCATATCTAGATCAGTATATGTTCTCTACAGTCTTATTCTAAGTTCAAACATCGAATATCCTATGGAGAACGAAACACAATCTCACCCTCTTCATCCAGCTCCTGTCTAGTTTCATTCTCACTGTCTGAATCTGGGTAGCGAAACGTCCTTCGCAAATTCACGGAGGCCATTCTCGTGGTGGAGGGGTCACCCAGCTTGTATTTGAAGCTTCTATGTGTGATTTAAATAGCTACCTAAGTAATAGCATCTCGCACGCAAACATCTTGCTCTCTTTGTATTGATTTCCTACAATCCGCCAGCATTCATAAAGGTCATGTGATTATATATAAATGTCATGTGACTCTACTTCTTCTCGTGCTAAATCCGAAGGGCATGGCAGAGAAGGGAAGCTTTGAGAATAATCGACATTTAATCTAAATATTGGGAAACGAAGAACCGCGAAGTCAATCCTCAGAGAAAGGCTATAAAATCAGCATCAGCCATGAATGTCCTCCGAGCTGTCCACCCCTTAGGCCGCAGCCATGGACCAACCACCCTATACGGTCCCGCTCCCGCCCGCCCCCTCCTCCGTCGCACGCTCATATCCGCACCAGGCCCGCACTCAGGCCCCCTTCTAAGCCGGCGAGCAGACCGCGAGCTTCCCTCGATCAAGTCGAGCCGAAAATGGCTCCGCACCCTGCCAATTTTCTTCGTCGTTGTTGGCGCCTCCATGCTAGGCATATTCAATTATCAGAAATCCTCGTCAAGTGTGGTGAATAGCACGTTGTATGCGCTGCGGACATCACCCAAGGGAAGGGAGCTTCTAGGTGACGAGATATACTTTGCGCAAAAAATTCCATGGATTAGTGGGGAGATGAATCAGTTGCATGGGCGGGTTGATATTTCGTTTTGGGTTAAAGGGACGAAAGGCAAGGCGAAGATGAGGTTCCGGAGTATTAGGAATGGAAGAAATGGCTATGTAAGTGGAGTGCTATTGCACCCCCTCCTATTGGGCTTGTCGGTTTTATTTTTTTGTAATTTTTTGGTCCCATGTTTTTTTAAAAAGAAAATTGAAAACTGATGCGTGACTACTATAGTTCCGAACTGAAAACTGGACTCTTACGTTGGAGGATGGCACAGTAGTTCAACTACTGGATGCATCTCAAGGAGATCCCTTCCAAACTGCGATGGTTGGCGACGCTACTGCTGAATTAAAGACGTCGATTTGAAAAAAGAAAATGTACATTAGCCCGTTTAAAACGGTGCCCACAGTGCCGTTTGCTTCATCGCGTGGCGTTCAGGAGTTTTACTACCCATTGGGATGTGCGTTTGATATGTTTTACTGTACTATATATATATAGCATTGGGGTTAATAGAAGCAACTCAACTAGTGGAGATGGGAACCATCAGAGTTATAGGCAAATGGACAAATACCAGAGAAAAAATTATCTTGCCGTAATAAAAACTGAACCTTGATTGATCTATTCATACGCTTTGAACAAAATATCTTGATAAATTTTATACAATAATACACGAAGGGAAAAGCATTTAAACCCGCATTATATCTCAACTCTCCTTCGCCAACGCAATTTCCGGCCATGGCTTCTTAAGGGCGTCCTGCAATTTCACGATGCAGCCCTTCGGACCGCTTACACTCCCTATAAAGCGACCAGTGTTAGTTACCAACCAGGAGAGAATGGGGATGACACAACAAACCATTTACAACCACAATGCCCTTCTCTGCATCAACCTTCAGCACCTTCAGATTTTGGAGCGTCACTTGTTCATTACCCATATTACCTGCCATCTTCTTCCCCGGATACACGCGAGAACCACCACCCTGACCGGGTCCCGAGGAACCCATCGAACGATGGGTCAAACTGACACCGTGACTCCGATCTTGTCCGTGGAAACCATGTCTCTTCATGACACCTGCAAATCCCATTCCTCGACTATTCGATCGTGCGTCGACGTATTGACCTTCCTGGAACCAATCTGCACTAATCGTCTCGCCGATGGCCAGCAGGCCGCTTTCATCCTTAACCCGGAACTCATGAATATGTCGTTTGGGCGCAACGCCGTTGGCCGCAAAATGGCCCAGCATTGGTCGTGTGACGGCACGTTCATGTTTCCAGCCACAACCAACCTGGACAGCGTAGTAGCCATTTTTTTTGAGGGTTTTGTGAGAAATGACTTGTACACGATCGAGTTGGAGGATAGTGCAGGGAATTCGTTTGCCGGTCTCTTGGTCGAAGATGGCGGTCATTCCCTTTTTTATAGCAAGGGCGCCAGTTCGTAGAGGGGTGGTAGCAGCTTTGCGCTCATGGGCTACCGATGGGCGGGATGTGAGGATGGGGAGATGGGGACCAACATTGAAACGGTCCGGTTTTGGAGGATACATGGATCTGATGCCAAAGGCCCTCCTTGTCAGGACATTTTCGACGACCGCGAGACGGGGGATTGAAGTTGAGAAGGGTAGCAGCGCATGCTTCCCTGGTAGCCGAGGGGGCATGGCTAAAGGTCGTTAGAGTATACAATCGAGGCCAGTGGAGAGGGAAGCGAATTGGCGTGAAACCCGAAGCATTTATGCCCAGCTCCGGATGCGATTAATTGAAGCTTTTGGAGACGATTTGGAGCGGGAGGATTTTGGAGAGGAAACGCTATGTCGTTTAGGGGATAGTGCTATTGCTGCTCTAAAAAAGGCCGTCTATCACGTGGAGGTGCGATTATATAAGCCGGAGTTAAATTCCCGACTCTTCAAGTGTTTGCAAGAAGCGGACATAATATTCATGATGGATATAATTGCAGGATGCTCGGAGCGTTTCCCTGTATTTCTCTGTACAATATCATAGCAGGAGCCGTCCCTTTTCTGACTCATTCTCCGCAGGACACCTACTATATGTGTCGTGGGGACTGCTGTACTGCAAAGCCTATTTATTGTATTCTCAATCTGCACTGGTGGTGCCTTGGAACTAAATATTGTGTGTCTTATATTTTTCTCCCTTGAATATTCGTTGTCGATGATTGACATCATCAAAACAAAAGGAAAAATCCCCGAAACCACCCAGCGCAACCCGGGTTCGCTTTCTGCCTTTCGCGAGATATTCGAATCCTCTCTGAGAGCCTGATCCCCTTCTCCTATAGCAAGAATCTCCAGCCGTTGTCCCGTGCCAGACCCACCATCTTCAAAAGTCTGCGCACTTAGGACCCTCCTTGAACGATGCCACCACCCTCTCGCCTCTTGCTACAAGGCGGCTTGAAACGTCTCTCAAACCCTTTTTTAACTTTACAATCCCTCTCCCCACGAACAGCTGGCAAACAATCCTTATCTCTCTCACTTGCGAAACCCCCGCATGCCCGGCCCTTCCACCTATCCGCGGACTACCCCCGTCCCCGATTAAACACTAGCAGCATCCTTAACAATAGCATAAAATCAAGAATCCAATCCCGCGCCCCGCGTCGGCCAAATTCCACTAACTCGTCATCCTCATCCTCATCCTCTTCCTCTTCCACTTCCTCATCGAACCTCAGCTTCTCCCAGCGCATGAAGAAGCTCTCCCGGGAATACGGCTGGTCTGCACTAGGCGTCTACCTGGCCCTCTCTGCTCTTGATTTTCCTTTTTGCTTTGCTGCCGTGCGGCTATTAGGCGTTGAGCGGATCGGGCATTACGAACATGTTGTTGTGGAAGGCTTTAAGAGTGTTTTTGGCTCAGTTTTGCCGTCCTTTGGGAAGCAGGAAGTCGCTGAGGCCCCTGCAGATGATGAAGTAGGAAGTGCAGGAGGTGACATCGCAATTGCGGGCGCTGGCGTAAGCGGCGGAGCTGAGGATGGGGAATCATATGACCATGGGGTCTTGGAAGCTGAGGCACGGAATGCGGGACCTGAGGCTAGTACGTCATGACGCCCTTTTTATCTGTATATCGTTTCGAGGGACATCCTTGAAGGTGTTCCAACTTTTATTTTATTTTATTTTTATTTTTGACTGACAAGTTATTTTTCTCAGGTTTATGGACACAACTCGCCCTAGCTTATGCCATTCACAAGAGTTTCATTTTCATCCGAGTCCCACTGACGGCAGCGGTGACACCCAAGGTCGTCAAGGTCCTACGACGATGGGGTTGGGATATTGGGAAGCGGACGCCAAAAAGCAGCTGAAACAAAGGGCAAAATGAAACAAATGTCTTCTAGGGAACCCACCGGTCCCTTATCCTTGGAGCGGCTACAACACAAATATACATTCCCGCCCCAGTTACTCAGCCATATATATGTCCGCGAACATTACATCAATCTCACAGAAACGAAACCGTCTAATCATTTTATCTAATCTACGCTGCGCCCACATCGCGCTCTCCTCTTCGCGTTTCTCTCACCTCCTGTCACTACGCCCCGAAGCTACTTCGACTCCTCGTTCTAGACAACTTCGCTACATACCTCGTCTCACACCACACCCCTTTTGGGGCATAACATACAATCGCCTTGTATACTAGTATTAGATAGATCCCATTTCTAAAATATGCAACACTCAGTCTTTTGTACTGTTAGATCAAGTGTCTACTCGTCATCACTATCAAGTAGCAGTAAAGCAATTATAATTCACAAGTTTAATGCAACCTTAAATTAATTCTTTATATATACCTCTCAGGGATTGATATTTAGACCTAGAGCCAGGCTATTACATCTAGCCAGGTGTTTAGTTTTTCAAATAAATATAGTGTATACATCTATTGATATATAAAAAAACACTGCAGCACTGATCTCAAGATTTTATAAGCTGATAAATCTTCACTTCTTTTGACATCTTCTACTCATTTCACAAGCGTATATATCATTGCATATGAAAGACTGATTTGTACATATATCAAATCTTTTATTATATGATGAGGTTAATGATTTTGGAGGGAAAAGAGAAAAACTTCGGCGGATTCAAGTTGAAAAAATTATTTTATTCTTTTACATCTAAATCGCGATCGCTTTCGTGCCGCAGAGGGTCTTGAAAGGCATCAGCTCGCTCACACACTCTCAAACACCATGGTTGAGGCTGTGAGCGTGAGTGGTGGTGCAGGGAATGTGGGTGCGCGCGCGGCGCGACGCGTACCTGGAGCCGTGCAGGCAGGAGATGCAGCAACAAATGGTATGGCAGCAACACTGCGCATGATCACTGAGGCTCTTAGAGAGGGGGAGAAAGACAAGGAGATTAATAAGAAAGAATTACTGTATATTCAGAGAGCTCTGAAGGCAGTGAATGAGCTCAAGGAGGACCTGCTTGACAACATGTTAAAGAAGCTAGAGAGCGCTACAAGCGCATCACAGCAGAATGAAAGATGCAACATGCTGGACAGTGAGACCTCATGGGCGCGCATAGCAGCCAATGAAGGGCCGCCAGCAAAGATAGTAACTGGGTGTGCATTGAGAGAGGTGGTGATATCTCAGCACAACTGTGATGCACTGGCAGTGGAGAAGCGCACCCCAGAGGCCATTGTTAAGAAGATGAATGAAGCTATCAAAGACATCACCACTGGCACAGTGGTGGCAGCAAGATACATGCCCAGCGGAGACCTGATTCTTGTCATGAATACACCCAGTACAAAGGCTGAATTGGTGAAAAGCAATGAATGGGTGGAAAAATGAGAAGACAAGGCACATATAAGAAAGAAAATGTATGCAGTACTGATCAAGAGTGCACTCTTGAAGGCAGTTGACTGGAATGACTCAGTTAAGACAATTGAGAATATCTACAGACAGAACTCAACACTGAGATGCAGAGTATTAATTCACAAGACTGCAAAAAGGCTGCTAAAACAACAGAAGCTGCATGAAAGTATTGTGATACATGTAGCAACACCACAGCAGACAAACACACTGATGGAAGAAGGTCTTATTCTAGGGAATGAATACTGTATAGCAGAGATCTTTCATAGAGAGGCCCAGGTCACTTAATGCTACAGCTGTCATCAGTATAGACATATTGCCAAATACTGCTGCAAAGGGGAGGTGTGCGCGCACTGTGCAGTAAAAGATTATACTGACAGAAACTGCTCTACACTGGCTGAGGGAGGAAAAGCAAGCTGCTGTAACTGTGAAGATAGTCACTCAGCTTGATTCAAAAACTGCTCTGAATGACACTTAGCAGCCAATCTGGCCAGAGAGGCCCTTAAGAACCACTCAGAGCAGTTTGAAGTGCAGAGCCTGAATGAGAAGAGCTGAATCACCCCTAGAAAATGAAGCAGACTCATGCATGAGGAGGCCCTCAGCAGTCAACAGAAGACAGACAGGCCTACATACATAGCAAGGGTGGGGGCGAGACAGAGAGGCTCCATGAGTGAGTATGTACAAATCAACCAGTTGAATAACACGGGACATGGACATGCATGAGTTATGAGGGAACAGCTTCATATACTGCAATACAATGTGCACAACTCTGTCAAGGTGATGAATGCATTACTGATCAAGCTCAAAATGGCATTAAACTATGATGTTATCGCGTTACAAGAGCTCTGAATGCATGAAAAGACAGAAGAAGGCATCACTTGTTCTGCAAACTGTGAATTCTGACAGATGAGCATGCAGAATGAGAAAGCCAGAGTGAAATTTCTAATTAACAAGAAGCTAGCAGTGACAGCATGAAAAGTGAAAATAATATCAAGCTTTATAATCATGTTGACAGAAAGTATTCTTACATTTTTTCAAAAAACTTGAAAAACAATCAAACACGCGGGAAAAACACTATTAAGAATAGAAAGAGAGCATCAGGCATTCTTTACACATTATTACAATGGCATTGAATGTGGGGGAGGTGGTTATGGTGGAAGATGGCATGCGCGAGGCTCAACACGTGCCGGAGACAAAAAACTCTGCAACACAGAAAACAAAGACAAACAGCTTAGCAACAGCAAATCAAACACTAGCTGTGATCCTTGAAGAGGGAGAGAAGAATGAGAAAGTGAATAACAAAGATAAAGAGTATTTACAGAAGACATTGAAAGCAATGCAAGAAGTGAAGATGAAACTGTGTGACCAGCTTCTGAAGAGAATGAAACATGCAATTGACACATCAAAACAGCAGAAATCATGAGATAAGCTCAACAGAGCACTCTCATGAGCAGCAATAGCAGCCAGAGGGGAGACAACAGTTAAAACCATACCAATCAGAACACTGCGAGAGGTAGTCATTACTTGACAAAGCTGTGATGCTATGTCAGAGGCAGAACACACACCAGAAATGATTGTTAAATGAGCGAATGAGGCCATCAAAGAGATAATCAAGGGCAAAGTGGTGGCAGCAAGGCACATGCCAAGCGGAGACATGATTTTGATGATGAACACACAGGACACCAAGGCAGAGCTCACAGCAGATGATAGCTGGACGCGTGAATGGGGAGACAAAGCGCGCATGAAGTGGGAGATGTATGCAGTACTAGTCAAAGATGCTTCTATGAGAGTCATTGACTGGAGCAGCTCTGAGTACATCATTGAGAGCATCTACAAGCAGAATACAGCACTATACTGCAAGACACTGATACACAAGGTGAACAAAATGATGGTTAGACAACAGAAATCACATGACAGTATAATCATCAATGTTGCTGCACCTCACCAGGCCAATGCACTGGTGGACAATGGACTCGTTCTAGGCAATGAATATTGCACAGTTGAAATATTTCACAGAGAGGCCAGGGTCACACAATGCTACAAGTGTCAACAGTATGAACATATAGCTCGCTTCTGCAGAAGAGAGGAAACCTGTGGTCACTGTGCACAAAAAGATCATGGTGACAAGGTCTGCAAAGAAGCAGCAGAAGGCAGCAGACTCAAGTGCAGTAACTGTGGTGATAGTCATGCAGCATGGCACTCAAACTGCCCAGAGAGAAGACTGAAAGCCAAAAGTGCTAAAGAGACACTGATTGAATGCCTCAAGTGCTTCAATATAAAAGCACCAGATGCAGATGAATTTAGCTTTTCACACAAACAGAACAGGCCTCTGAATGAGGACTTCATAGAACCCCCACAAAGAGCAGGAAGACCAATGAATGTATCAAGAGCAGGAGCACAACAACAAGGAGCTATGACAAGCTTCATTCAAGCAGCAAGTGATCCAGTAACACTGGAGACATCAACACAGAACAGCAGCTCACAGAATAATCACATGAATGAATCATGAAGAACAGACTAGTCATTTTACAATACAATGTGCATAAGTCAAACAAGGTTATGGGACCTCTTTTGGCAAAGCCCGAAACAGCATTAAACTATGATGTGATTGCAATACAAGAGCCCTGAATACAAAAACTCCCTAAAACAGGCACACACTGTCCAGCCAACTGTGGATTCTGGCAAGCAGGCATGAAGCAGAAGGACATGAAGGTGTGCTTTCTAATTAACAAGAGAATTGCAGTCAAGACCTGGAGAGTGAGCACAATATCCACTCATATACTGGTACTTACTCTGTTGACAGAGAGTGGGCCTATCAATATCATCAACATGTACGCGTCACCACCAGGAAGCTACACAATCATGCCACCAGACTCACCCATTCATCAGCTCCAAGCGGTGGTTGAAGAAGCAGATAGAATGCTAGAAGCACGAATAAACCAGGAAAATGCGCATCAAGCAACAACTGAGAGTGCAGAGGGAGCATCAGGCGCGCAGGAAACTCAAATAAACATGCATCAAGCAGATGTTATAGTGATTGAAGACTTTAATGTACATCACACTCTCTGGGGAGGTAGCAGAGTCAGAGAAAACTTTGCCATGGCCTGGGAACTCAATGCTCAAATCAGTGCCTTGAATCTACATCTAGCAACTTCAGAAGACACAATCACCTGGCAAGATAGAGAAAGTCAGGGCACCACAGTGAATCTAATCTTTTTGTCTGCTGGTCTACACAGTCAAATGATCAGCTGCAAGCTAGAACATGAAGCAAATATGGCATCAGATCACATGCCAATTGCAACTACTCTTGAGCTAAAAGCATTATATAGCAGCAGAAAAAGACGCACTTGGCATCACTCCTGTCTGGAACAGATAGCGCAGGACTGCCAGACACTGAGAAGCCCAGGGGCACTGACTTCAAAAGATCAGATAAACAGCTATGCAAGATATCTTGTCAAATTTGTGGAAGATCTAGCAGCAAAACATGCCAAAGTCTCAAACTACAGTCAACACAGCCGGTCATGGTGGTCCCCTCGAGTAGCAGAGGCAGTCAATCAATATAAAAAAGCCAAGAAAGACAGAAACATCTCTGCAGCAGATATAATTAAAGCTCGAGCCCTGAGAAACAGAGAGGTTAAACTGACTAAAATAAACAGTTTCAGAGAACTAATGCACAGCACAGAGTCCAAGCCCAAGCTACTATGGAAGATGGCCAAATGAGGGCGTCAAAGCAGCAATGAGCATGCACAATCTCCAAGAATTCCAGCATTAATAGTAGAAGGCAGAGAAAATCTACCACCAGTCAATTCCTTTGATGATAAAGCCAAGATTCTGAGACAAAGGTTCTTCCCCCTGCCACTAGTCAGTGACAACAGGGACATGGAGGAGGCGGAACACCCACTGGAAACAACAGAGACAATAAGCATCACAGAGAAGAAAATGGCCGCGCTCATAGCACATCTACCAAGCAACAAAGCACCAGGTATCAATGGAGTCTCCAATGAATTTCTGAAAATGCTGGGACCAAGCTTCACAAAGGCTATGACAGAGCTCACACTGGCATGCTGGGAATGGGAACACTACCCGGAGATATTCAAGACCGCTCAAACAGTGGTACTGAAAAAACCAGGAAAAGAGAATTATCAAAAGGCAGAGGCATGGAGGCCCATTGCTCTACTGGATACAATGGGAAAAATAATAGAATCAGCCACCGCGCAGGAACTCAGACAGCTAGTGGAAACACTCAATCTACTGCCATCTCAACAGATGGGTGCTAGGCGGGCCAGATCAACCGAAACAGCAGTATCACTACTGCTAGCACAAATTAGAACAGCATGGGAGAAGTCAGACACAGTGGTCACAGTTCTATCATTGGACATCTCAGAAGCTTATGATAGAGTGCTCAAAGACCGACTCACACACATTCTTCGCATGAAGGGCCTACCAAGACAGCTGACAGGGTGGATACACTCATTTATGTCAGATAGACGATCCATGCTCACATTTGAAGAACAGGAAACTGAGGCCTTCAATATTCCAGCTGGGATACCACAAGGATCACCTCTCTCCCCCATTCTCTTTCTATTTTACAATGAGGAACTGCTCCGGATATGCTCACTCTTGAATAGACCAGTGAGCTGCATAGGATTTGTAGATGATGTCAATATAATAGCATACGGGCCATCAACTGAAGCAAATTGCGCGCAGCTCACACGGGTGCACGCAGAATGTGAAGAATGGGCAGGAAGACATGAAGCTATTTTTGCTCTGCAGAAGTATGAGTTGATGCACTTCACTAGAGCCTGAACTTGATTCAACTTGAATCACTCTCTGAGACTGCCTCAGCAAGTTATCAAGCCACAGAAGGTGATGAGAGTTCTAGAAGTATGGCTGAATTCCAAGCTTCAATGGAAAGGTCACATGGATGCTATAGCAGGAAAAATGAAGTCACAGATAAAGGCACTATCACAGACAACACAGGCCACCTGGGGAGTCCCCCTACATCAAGCTAGAACAATATACAACATGGTCATACGGCCAGCTATAGCTTACAGCGCACTGGCATGGCATCAACCGCGCATCAAGCGCGAAGGACGCATGCGCAATAAACAGCGCACAGAGGGCCTAATCAGAACACAGAATGAATGCCTGAGAATAGTAGCTGGAGCATACAGAGCAACACCAATATCCACACTGGAAGCAGAGACATACATACCACCCCTGGACATCTATCTTGATGGAGTTGTGGCGCGCGCCACAAAACGACTGAAGGCCTCTGGAATGGCAACACAAATTGAAGAGGCATGCACAGCAGTGAGAGTCAAACTCAGGTGAAGAGACACAGTGCACAGAAGACTCATTGAGAAGGTGATTCATTCAGACAGTCTGTCTGAAAATTGGAAGAAGCTTTGAATGGAAAAGAGCAAGCAAGAAACTGCTCAAAGCACAAATTCAGCAGCAACACAGCACTTCTCACATGATGAATGGGTGTGAAAAGAAATCCTGAGTAGATGAAGAAAGTAATGAAGAGCTAGAGCATCTCTCTGGTGTGAACTCTTTGATTGATCCTCAGACAAAAGTATTCTGAAATGACACAAGGGCCTAAGCAAGGCCAGAAGCTCGCTGATAATTCAACTAAGATCAGGGAAAACAGGGCTGGCAGCTTTTCTACATAAAAGACGAGTACCGGATTTCCCATCACCAGCATGTGAATGTGGCTATTCAAATGAAACAGTGATGCATGTGATAGTTCACTGTGATAGATTCCAGCACAGTCACAGGAGTCTGCTGCATGAGGGCAGAATCGACAAGAAATGGCTATTGAACACCAAAGAAGGGCTACACTGTCTAACAAAATGGTGGATCAAGCAGGGAATTCTACCACAGTTCTCACTGGCAAAGACACTGAGTGTCTATCAGACAGAGGAGCAGCAATCTATCACATCTCAATCAAGCATACGCGGACCTCAATAAACACCATGCTGAAACCGCTGAAAGCGTGCTTACCACACAAAATCAGTGCTCATGGCACATCCCCACACTCATTTCATGCTAAAGACGCGACTATCTATGCTTCAGAGCGCAGTTGATGTCTTTCACTCACTCACTCACACGCGGGCGCATTTTCAAAAATGCTCAGTGTAATTTTTCTTTATTTTTAATTTTTCTTTTCTCATCTCATTCTCTTCTCTTCTTGAGAACAGCAGTTGCTGGTCCTCAGTAGTCCAAAGCCTCACAGAAACTGTTGCATACATTTATTAGTGCATGAGGTTTTTAATCCAGCAGTAAGCTCTCTTATTGCATGGTTTTTCTTGTTAGATAAAATAGATAGTTTCTCACATATCCCTGAGATTAAGTGGTGTATAATATAATAATAATAATAATCATGTTGACACTCCACACCGCATGTGACCTGGTCATAATACTGAATGTCTATGCAACCCCACCAGGCAGTTACACAGCCATACCGGAGGACTCCCCGATCCATCAGCTCCAAGCAGTGGTGAAGAGGGTGAAGACTGCACTACAAGTGTAACATGAAAGACTGAGCATGCAACAAGCACAGACTGTAGTGCTGGAAGACTTCAATGTGCATCACACACACTGGGGGGAGAGCGCGTGGCGCGCAACTTCAACATGGCCTGAGAGCTCATTGTGCAGACCAATACATTGAGACTTCAATTGGCCACACTGAAGAGGGAAATCACATGAAAAGATCACAGCAGTGTAAGAATCACTCTGAATCTAATCTTTGTGTCAGAGAGTCTGAGCACTGAAATAAGCAAGTGTGATGTAGCAAGAGAGACAGACATGATCTCAGATCATCTATCAGTAGTCACAGTTTTAGCAGTGAGGCCAACCACTGCACAAAGAGAAAGATGAAACTGAAAGAATGTTGACTCAACATAACTACAAAGAAACTGTCAGAAGCTAAGATACTGCACAGTCTTCACATTCACATTGAAAATTAATAAGTATGTGCAGTATCTCAGTGAGTTCATCAATAAGCTTGCAGCTAAACATGTCAAGAATGCACATATCTGTGAATATAGTTGCTTCTGATAGTTCACCAGGGTGGCAGAGGCAGTATATGAGTACAAGCACATCTTAAGAAGTCCTCACAGCACAGAGAAAGAGAGAGCGCAGACAAGAAATAAATATAACAGAGAGATGAAACTTGTAAAGACAATCAGCTTTCATGGTTTTATAAACAGTGCAGAGACTGACCCTAAACTGCTCTGAAAGCTAGCCAAATGGGGGCGCACTCACACCCACGAAGTCAAGCAGCCAGTGCTAATCCTGTCTCTGGAGGGACTGCAGCACGGGACCGAGGCCTCTGAAACACTGATATATGACTTTCAGAGCAAGACAGAGCTGCTGAGAGCGCGCTTCTTCCCAGATCCCCTGCCTGCCAGTGAGACTGACATGAGTGAGTGCACACCACTGCTGAATATAGACAATATAATGGAAATCACAGAGGAAACCATGACAGCAATCATAGCCAGGCTGCCAAATGACAAGACACTGAGTGCAAATGGCATCCCCAACCAATTTCTCAAGATGCTAGGGTCAGTGTTCATCAGAGCAATGACTGAGCTCACCCAGGCATGCTGGCAATGAAAGCACTACTCACAGGCCTTCAAGACTGCGCGCACAGTGGTGCTGAAAAAACCAGGAAAGAAGAACTACAGCAAGACAGAGGCATGGAGACCTATAGCACTCCTGGATACAGTGGGTAAAATCATTGAGGCTGCAACAGCTAGAGAGCTTAGATGGCTAGCAGAACAATTTAATCTTCTACCAGTGCAACAGATGGGCGCGCAGAGTGATTGCTCAACTGAGACAGCAGTGGCAATGTTACTGGCACAGATTCACACTGTCTGCAGCATCAGTGCTGTCACTGGATATCTCAGGAGCCTATGACAGGGTGCTAAGAAAGCGGCTTGTGCATATTCTTAGAATGAAAGGAATACCCAGACAACTCACTGATTGAGTGAACTCATTCATGAGTGACCAGAAAATCACTCTGATATTTGATGAACAGAAGTCAGAGATTTTCAAGATGAAAGTAGAGATTTCTCAGAGATCACTGCTCTCTTCTATTCTCTTTTTGTTCTATAATGAAGAGCTGCTGCGGGTATGCACACCCCCCCCCATGAGCCATTCAGCTGCATAGGATTCGTGGACGATGTCAATGTACTGGCTTATGGCGCTTCCACTGAGGCCAACTGCGCGCAACTAGCGCGGATCCACGCGGAATGTGAGCAGTGAGTGAGCAGGCATGAAGCGATTTTCACATCACAGAAGTATGAGCTAATGCACTTCACCAGAGCAAGAACATGATTCAATGTGGAAGAACCTCTACAACTACCACAGCAGGTTGTTGCACCACAGAAGGCCATGAGAGTGCTGGAAGTGTAGCTGAACCCTAAGCTCAAGTGAAAGAAGCATGTGAATGTCACAGTGGGAAAAATGAAATCACAGGTCTGAGTATTAACTCAAACCACTCAGTCAACCTGGGGACTGCCTCTACACCAGGCTAGAAGAGTCTACAATGCAGTGATCAGACCGGCCATCTCTTATAAGACTCTGGCATGGCACCTCCCATGCGCGACACCTCAGGAGCCAAGGCGCCAGCGGCAACTTCTAGCAGAGATGGAGAAAATACAGAATACATGCCTCTGCACCATTGTCAGAGTATATAGAGCCACGCCCATCTCATCACTGAAGGCTGAAACACACACCCCACCTCTCAGCATTCACTTGAACAGCCTGGTTGTTAAGACAGTGAAGTGAATCAGAAGATCAGAAATGACTAAATAGATAGAGCAGACATGCACTAGTGTGTGAACAAGACTCAGGCAAAGAAATGAAAGAGTGAGAAGATCAGTTGAGACAGTACTACATTCTACAGACATGCAGACAGTATGAAGTGCACAGTGAGTGACTGAAGTAAAGTAAACTAGAAGAGATGAAAGACAGACTGATATCAGAATAAACTGAAGTTTTGCAAAATAAATACAGAAGAAGATACTACATCACTGAAAAATAAAGTGATAAGTGTGTAGAATATTTTGAGAAAAGCTCTTTGAAAGATCTTCAAATAAAAAACTATTGAAGTGATATAAGAGACTGAGCAAGATGTGCAGCTCTCTAATAGTGCAGCTATGTACAGGCAAGACAGGGCTGGCAGCCTTTCTGCACAGATAAAGAGTGCCAGACTTCCCCACCCCCAGATGCGCATGTGGCTATAAGCAGAAGACAGTGACCCATGTGATGATTCACTGTATGCAGTTTGATGTGAGACATAGAGAACTGGAAACAGAGAGCAGAATTGACAAAAAATGACTGCTGAATATAAAAGAAGATTTTCACAGACTCACAAGGTGATGACTTGAACAGGGCATTCTTGAACAGTTCAAGCTAGCCAGAACACTCAGCACATACAAAGCATAGCTGATACATCAAAAGGCATGCAGAGAAAGCAGACAAGCACAGAAAAAAGTGTGACAAGTGTCAAATAACATGAGAGTACACACAACTGATGTGAACAGAAATGAAAAAAACAGCTACTGATAAATTATAATATAAGATTACATGCATCAAGCACAATAAAACACAGAAAAGTGCAACATCAGCATAAATCAACACAGAAATTGCACGTGCCGGGCGTGAATGAGTCAGTCTAAATACAGCATAAACAGTGTGAAGAAGTGACATGTCAACTGTTCATCAGACTCAGTACAATAGTCAGATATGAAAAAGACTGAAGAGCTCTTCAGCATAACACACTCACTACATTGTCTTGCAGCATGGGGGTCTTCAGGATTTTTTCTTATGTTAGAGATTGCACACTTCTTTCTTCTTTCTTTTTCTTTTATTTTTTTCTATAGTGCTATGCACTCTCTCTCTAAGAGCAGCTGTGGCTGCTCCATGATAATCTGAAGATATTAAATAGACAGAATAGATCTGGGGATCGCGGGGTTTTTAGTTCAGTGACAGGCAAGGCCAGCCACACGGTTTCCCCTGCTTGTTAAAATAGATGAACACCCACATATCCTCACAATTAAGTAGTGTATGAATAAATAATAATAATAGGTTTATCTTTTCTTTACAGATTTTTCAAATTATCTATTCATCTATTCAAGACAAGAAACAGAGAAAATCATAGAAAAGTTAATTTGAAGTTGAACAGAATCAATATTTTGCAAGATATTGAATTTTTCAAACAAAACAAAACAAAACAAAATGAATAATAATAAATTTATATATATTTAAGTTTTGCATTAGCATGGAGATCAGACATATACTGTATAATTAATTATATATAATTCTATATCAAGAACGGCGCTCTTAGTGCATCTCTCTGTTGGACGTCTGAGTGGTTGTATTGGCAGCTATCTACTGGGGGCTATATGCTGGGTGCGGGGCGCTAGTCCGTACTAGGAAGACCACGGCTCCCACACTCTCACACTCTCTTCGCGCCAAAAGCGCTCTTTTCTATGTTCAAGTGCGCGGTTAGCGCCTCTCACTCACCCACATTCAGAGTGCAACCTCAGATGTGCTGAGTGCTGCATCTCTCTCTCTCTCTCTCTCTCTCTCTCTCTTTCTCTCTCTGAGGACAGCAGATGCTGATCCCCGGTAACTCAAAGCTTTATTAAAAATCAATTGAATAGAACTGTAGTGCATGGGGTTTTTAGCTCAGCAATGAGCAAGCTCATTACATGGTTTTCCCTGTTAGATAGTATATATAGCTCTCCCACATATCCTTGCGATTAAGTGGTGTATAAAATAATAATAATAATAATATATAATTCTATGGTTATTCACTGAGTGGTTCGCACTTACTACAGCAGATAGATAGATGGTTCTATCTCAAGGTTTGAACTCTCATATAACTATAATAATTCCCAGATTTCTACATATTAAATCTTGGAAAATCAATTATCAAGATGCACTCTATTTTATATATACACACACACATATATATATATATATATATTAGCAAAGGTGTGAGTAGTGAGGCATTGGGGTGCCTGTGTAAAATTGATGGAAGGGAGAAAGCAATGAAAACGAAATTGAAAACAAAAAGAAGAATAAATGGCTCGTAAATTTTACTACTCCGTAGTTACCCATGAGCAGTAGTGTAATCAAACATGAAGGAGGTCTTGTATATACCCTTAAAAAGTAAAAATAAAGATAAGACGAAAGATTTTAGATAAATCAATCCAAGCCAACTGACGTCTCACACAACATCACATATCAATCGTATCGTTAAATCGCAAAACACCATTGCCTCTCATAACCCCATTCACGCCCTCGGGCATTCTATACGCCCATTCCGCGGACGCACCAACACCAACGCCAACGCCAGAGCCAGAGCCAGCACCACCTTGTCCATAATCACGATCGTGACCACCCAATTTACCGCTGCCGAGGCCGAAGCGACTCTTGTCCAAGACCTCATCAGATGTATCCGCAACAAGGACGAGGCCGAGCTCCTTAATCGATTCAACAAGCGAGGGCATGACATTCTATGCAGATTGCGCGATGCCGGGAATGGTTAGGTAAAAGAAACTGTACGAATAATAATACACACGAAAGGAGGAAGAAAACGAAGAGGGGGAAGGAACGTACCAGCAAACTCGAACGACACATCAAGCCCATGAAGTTATTGCTCTGGGCTATCCGCGCGGATTCCTTAATGGACATTGACGAGCGCCCGCTACTGCGGATGACGGGTAGCGAGCTTATGTCCTGGGTCAGGTCGCGGATCTGCCCTAGGTCGTTGCAAAAGAGGACGGGGTCTAGTGATTTTTTGATTTTTGATATATGTCAGTAGGGAATACCAGAGCATATACATGCGATGTTATGCAAGAGGATGGTGAATAGCATACAGTTAGGTTGTTTCCAATTCAACGCAATGCAAATATTGGGATTATACGAGGTGAAGACGATCGAACGCATGAAATCCGGGTTTGCCTCCTTGGACGCTCTGGCATGGGCGAAGACGTCGGTGAGAATCGCGTCGGCCACCGTGTTCATATCCGCCAATGGTCCGAGGCCCAGTTTCGTTTCTTCGGCCGGCGAGGGGTATAGGATGCAAAGATCAACGTGGATGTTTGTGGGGAGGTGTTCGAGGACCTCTTTCAGAGAGAGGAAGGATGTTGCTAGTAACCTATGCGCCTGCGCCATGTCATCGACTGTCATGTTCTCCAGTGATTTGAGCAAGGCAGCGTCCCCGGAGCTGGTTTGGGAGAGGTATTCGGCATGGATGGCGTGGAATTGTTCGAAGGACAAGCGGCAGATGGGGATGTCGATGCCGTGATGGTTAACGGTGAATTCTGGGTAGAGAACGGGGACACCGTCCCTGGTCAACTGAACGAAAAGCTGGACGTAGTCTCCTGATAAACTCGAACCGGTTACCAGCCCATTATGGTCTGAATCAAGGGTACTTGTCGCTTTCCAGTAGGTTGCAAAATGAGTGATCTCGAGCGGATCACCGTGGTAAGGCTTAATGGCCTGGAACTTGAAACGGATCTCACCGATTGCTCGTAACCTGGGATCGAAAAGAGGTAACGAACATGTTCCTTCAGATAATTTGCCACCTATAAATACATCTGGTAACGCAACAGTCTTGGCAATGACCTTAGACCCAAAGGTAGGGAATATTTCAAACTCCAGAGCAAAGGTATCCAGGCGATCGATTTGGAACGATATAAGTCGAGCATCGTCCTGGATGGGAAGCATCACGTTTCGGGGTATAAGATCTGAAGTCTTCGAGGAAATCGTCAATCGTGCAGCAGCGTAACGGCCGGCCTGGTAGAATACAATGGGTTCAAAAGACGGCGCTTGTTCAAAATATATTTGGATAAATGTTTTCGTGTCAAGGAAATTATGGCCGTACCGTCGTAATGGAATAATAGGGGGGGGTAAAGAGAGAAGCGGAATACCATCGCCGCCGTCTGCTCCAGTCTTAGCTCCTCCTGATTTTTCAGCAAGGAGGGGGGAAGTCATCGAGCCTGAATCTCGAAATCTAGGGCCGTTCAGTATATCTAGCGGTGTCCGTGCAGGTTTTGAACCTGCACGTCTTGACCAAAGCAGTATCATGCACTCTAGGTGACCTTCCCATGCAGCATAGTACATAGCGGATAATCCCTTTTCATCCAAAGCATCGGGGTTGACACCGCATTCCAGCAGCGTTCTCAAACAACCAACACACCCCTCACTTGCGGCATGGAAAATCGGGGTCCATTGGTAGAGCTTGTCTTTTTGGTCGAGATCTGCTCCATGGTTTTTGAGGACGAGGAGAACTTCTGGAGCTCGACATGACCTCGCAACGAGATGTTGCGGGTACAAACCCTCCGCATCAGGGAGTAACTCAGCATTCCTCTCCAAAAGCAGGTTTATGAGTGGTAACGACGCATGCTGGCAGGCTAGATTTAGGGGAATGTGGTCGGATTCGGATGTCGGATTTATGCGAGCGTTATGGGCAAGAAGTTGTTCCACACAGGGAAGTTGATCCCGGATGATGCTGTGGATCAACGGGGTGAAATTATCGTGGTCCATCATGTCAATAGTAGAAATGCCTGCGTCGAGGAGCGGTTTCACCATTTCCACTCTACCATGCATACAGGCATAGTGAAGCGGTATCCTCCCGTAGACATCTGATCGGGCAACATCAACCCCACGGTCCAGCCCCGCCTGGAGAACAAAAAAGCGTCCCGATATTGCCGCCTCGTGGAGACAGTTGCGTTCATTGATATCGTCTTCTGCGTTCACGTCCACCAAACCAGTGTCAAGAAGAAGGGCGAGGACCTCGTCGGGATACTCATTTATTGCAGCTAAGAACATGCGGGTTAGTCGATCTCCTGCATCTTGTGACGATTGCAGTTTCGCGACCCATTCCCGCAGCGTTTGAAAATTGCCAGCAGACGTGGTTTGTAAGATCTGTAAGTCAGAATCGTCCTCTTCAGCAATAGCAACAACGCGATCTGCTAGGCGGGAAGCATCGAACTGAATATTTTCACCTTCCGCCCAAGCCTCAAGCTCCAACCTTGCGGTCGTTGCTCGATCAGAGAGGTCTCGCAGAACCTCCCGATTAAAGCACGGCTGTGCTTCGACGGCACGATGAAGATAAAGCTCTTTTGTGCGCGACTATGTGGTCCTATTGTTAGCTAGACTTATCTCCAATGCGGTGTTTTCTCAAGACTCGCGATGGCAAGCGGACCTTTGAAGTTTTATCCCACTATATATAAACGAACCATTGTCAGCATTTCCTCTTGATTTATTTTTCTGTCTTCGTTCTTTTCCTTCGTTTTCTTTAAGGGGTCTCGATCAAGCACACCACGGGGTATATCGACAAACCTTTTTCAAAATTTTAGAGACGGCGGTTTCGTTGATCTCGACGAATTGCTGTTATACAGTCGATGAGTTGAGAAAATTTGAAACTCTCATCGATTTGTATTAACCTATGACACCGGATAGTTGACTCACTTGAAGTTTGTTCAGGTCTCCATCAAATTGTTGAAAGCCTTCGAACAAAGTGACGAAGTTTGCGGGTGCCTTTGAATTGGTAACCCATTTTTTCGACTGTATCAATCTCTTTTTATCGAGAAGCGTCTTGAGGCGTAGCGTGAACTGTATATGGGTTGTTTTATTAGCTTTTCTAGCACATTGAGGAGTCTGACGAAACTGCATCCTATCTCCAATATTTCTCTTCGCGACGGCTAAAATCAGAAAAAAAGGGGAAAAAGGGTGATGGCGAACCTCTGCTTCCTTTTGAAGATAAAATACATTCACTTTCTCAATCTCTCGTTCCTATTGGGGAGATAAAAAAACATATGACGAAGTTAGCAATGGCTATGGATAGTACCAAATTTGCGTCGTATCGACCTGAGAAGACAATATAAGGGAAAAATGTTAAAGCGAAGTCACTGAACATACCAAACGAAAGAAGAAGACATCTTTATTCGCACGAAGGGCAGCTTGGGGGTCGAGAAGCTCCGGAGCGGCATCTACCGAAGAGCTTTGGGCGGGGATAGTGGGTGTCGCACTTAGTTGCTTGATGAGCTGGAGGCGAAGAAGTATTAGCCCATAACGTAAGTGAAGAATAGGGAGGGAATGGTTGTAGCATCAGCTCGCCTTCTTGAGGGCCTTGTAGTTGAAAAAGCTAGCGGCGTATTCGGGAAGGTCGAGCTGGCGCCTTTGGATCTGCTTTCCGAACTTCCTGATGGCGGACGGAGAATCGGGGTTCGGTTAGAGGATATGATACGCATCCAGGCAGATGCCTTGGAGGACGGAACGGCGATGGATGCGAGGAGGGGGAGCTTACATATTTTCTGCGAGAGGTCTGTGAGGGACGTAGCTAAGTAATAGCTACAAAGGGTTTCTTTCCCCGCCAACCTGTTGACAATCAGGGTGGGGGGTTGCGACAAGGGGGCGCGCAAAACACAGAAGAGAGTTTCGATCTCCTGGATACGGGGAGTAAGAGAGTCGCAATAGGGCTTCAGGAAAGAAGACAGCAACGGATAGTTCTCTAAACAGGGCAATTGGTGGCGGGCGAAGTCAATTGAGGGGAGACTTCCAAGAGGGTGGCACGGCAGGGTGCTAGCAAGTTGAGATGAGACAGAGATGAGGTCACCACGGGGGAGAATGGGGGAGATGAAGAGGGAAGATGACGGCAAATGCGCAGTTGATTGTACCGACATGGCAGACAGAGACACAGATACAGATGGTAGAACAAGAAGAGGATGTATATTAAGTGATGAGGTGGGGTAGCAATGATGTATGTACTGTAGAGTAGATGCGATGATGGAAAAGAGGTAGAGTTGCTTACCAGGTATGTCTTGCTTGCCCTTGTACCGTGGGTATGAATGAAGCTGGAGGATCCAACCAAGCCAAGCTATGCTATGCTTCAGACAAACAACAACCAGCGTAGGGAAGCATATATACATATATATACATACACACACAGACACACACACACACAGAGAGAGAGAGAGATGCGGGTATTACAAGAAGAAAGAAGAAGAAGAAGAAGAAGAAGAAGAAGAAGAAGAAGAAGAAGAAGAAGAAGAAGAGGGGCGACAGAGGGGAGCAGAGGGGTATGTAAGTACTCTCTATAGCTGTGCTGTTGCTGTATGAGCTAAGGTCAGTCTAGCTCCCAATCTCTGTATTGGTTGGCGATGGAACACCTAGGTAGAGGTACCCAGGGAATGTATGTAATGTACTCACTCTACTCTCAGTGGAGGAGGTACCCCGTCTGCCGCAGCCTGAGAGCGTAATTCTGGTCCAGACACGTGGGGGGGGGAAGAGGGAAGAATGGAAGAGTGAAGGTACCCTGGAACTGTAATATCCACATCCACAGAAACAGAGAGATACGGATACGAATACAGAACAGATATCAAATCAGTCAGTCCCTCTGTTCTGTTGACGAGTGTGCTGTTGGTGGCTGTGGAAGTTTCTTCTTTTCTATAAATACAAAAACAAAACGATATATTTTTTTATTCAATACATGACGTTGCCAGCCACTCACTAATATAAAAAATATTAAATAAATAAAAGAATAAATAAATAAATAAAATCTTACGAGGGATCGCCCCGCCTGCAATAAATAGCTCCGTCTTGGCAAGATCTGCGTAGGTACATATATGTACAGTACATACCATCCACATTTCTTCCTCTTCTCCTTCGCTCTCTCTTCTTCTGCATAACTGATACTTTTGAACAATGACGTTCTTGATGGTATTATTACGTAGTATTACTTCTGTAAAACAACCCCCCCTAAGTACCTGGGATCGCCATTCCAGTTCCATTCCATTTTTCTTCTCTTCTTTTCTCGAGGAGAAAGAAAGTGTCAAAGGAATCTGCGGCCAAGTCACCAATTACGAGGCCCCATCCACGCACGTTTGTGGCTCTGCTTCTGCCCGTCATTCTGCCCATCAATTGGCAATCAGCAATAATTGGGTCCCCCCCTTTCCTTCCTTGTCGACGCTAGACTGGCTGGGTTGGCTGGGTTAAAAGCTTGTTCCTGCTCCTGGCTCTTGTTGTCTTCTTCTTCTTCTTTCTCTGCATCTACTAGGACTCTCACAGAATAGGATGAATAACATGACTGTGAATACTACAGGGTCGTGATCTTATCTAGGTAAAGCAGGAGAGCCACTATGCCTACATATCAGAAAAATAATGGCAGTTCCTTGGTGACAGAGACAAGAGAAACAAGAAGACATAGTCAAACCTGGGTTTAGGGCTTTCATGTTCTTACCTCTACCCTAACTACTACATTATCAACCAGGTTATCAACCAGGCAATCAACTACGGGGACAGCAGGATAAATCCTCAAGAGACTCTCAAGGCTCTTAGAGAGGGATTCAAATTTCTAACAAGGAATCAATGCTATTGCAGTTTCTCGTCTTCTAATAACCAACGATCCCACCACCCCCCCTCCAAAAAAAAAAAGAAAAGAAAATTAAAAAGAAATCGAAAAGAAATCAAAAGAAATCGAACACCTCGCCATTGCGGTTAAATCTCCAGGCTGATGAAGCCCATCCATCAGCTCATCGAAAATTAACAGGCCATTATCTGAGAAATCCCCGTCAACAATTCTAGATTCTAAGCCCAGGTCCCAGCGTCAATGGTCGGTATACAGATATGAAGTGAGTGGATTGGTGAAACTGCCTACCTAGGGACCTCTATATATACCTAGGTATATATATGTCGCTTGTTGGTATCACCTTGCAAACATTCATCGGGTTTAGAACGATATCGTAGGGCTCCCCTACTCGTGATTCAACTCTCAACTCTCAGCTGCCAGCTCTCTTCTCAACTCCTCTTCAGTGTTGTGGCCTTAGCAATTGCGATCCGGCCAATAGGTAAGGTAGGTAGGTAGTCTGCGAAATGAATCAGCAGGTTGCAAGGGTTAATGGTATTTCTTTTGATGAATAAACTCAACCGAGTCCGAGCCCACGCCCAAGCCCGAGTCCAAGTCTATTTAAACTACTTATCAGGTACCTGGGTAGGTAGGTATCTAACCTGGGTATCGCAGGACGGGAACACGGACAGGACAGGTAGGAGGATTATTTGATTTAGAGAAATGAGGCCTCGTCAGACCTATAATGGCATAATCAAAATATTCATATATGTATAGATTCGATGCAACTTTCAGTTTTCTCACAGGCAAGAAATTGACCACTCAAGAAATGCTAGGAGACACCTCTACTATCCGCCGGGGTTTGATACTATGCATACTACATACCTCCAACCTTTGGGAGTCTTGGGGGACATTAACCAACCTTGATAAGGCAGAATATATCCATCATTTAAGTGAGGTGCTTGGCGCGCGTCCCGTCCATAGTGAGCATCTACGTGTTTTTGGCGGCTGGTGCTTGAAACGTGTCAGTCTGCTATCTGCCTCTTTACATGTACTCTACGCGGCGTACTGAAGTTATACTCATTACTGTTGATTCACACCAACAATCCTCAGATAAAGAAAAAGAAGAAAAAAGGGAAAAGAAATTGCCCCGAGTTCTGTCTTTCCCGAGGCCTCCAGCTGTTTCATGTCGCAGCCCCGAAAATGGCTTGGGGCCCGGATGCGGTTAGCGGGCTATCATCAGGTCACGTGACATAAATACTATTGGTAGAACAATAACTGGGAATCCCTGTCTGCCAAGGCTGGTTCCTGGTTCATCTGGCCAATCAGAAGCAGTAGTGGCCCAACCCTTTATACCTAGAGCAGACTAGCGCAGAAGTCTCGTCCCCTTGTCCAGGTTTCACTCAAATTTTCCCCGTGCAAGGTTATCCAACGCGCAGCCAAAAATCCCCCGCCAACTCCCAAACTCAGCCAAAAACCCAGAAACTAAGCCGGGGACTAGCCCTGCCTCGACCCTGACTAATATAAACACACGGCTGCACTACGCGACACCACTACGACCACACACGCTCAGACCTCATCTCATCTCATCTCATCTCATCTCCTTCGACCTCATCCTTCCCTTCTCTTCTCCTCTCCTCTTTTTTCTCTCCTCTCTCTCTCCTTTCCACCTCGTCTCCTCCCTCACTTCTTCCCGCTTGGGACTGTCACTCCTTTGGTCTGTTGTTGTTCTTGCTGTTGTTGCTGTTGTTGTTTCGGGCGCTTAATTTATGCCCTCCACGCTCCTTTCACAATCCCCCGTCTATCCCCAACTCCTGTCGTTCCTTTGCTCTGGCGGACCCCGTGCCTGCATCTCGTCCTACTCAGCCTCCCTTAAATCAACAAAGTAATCCTTCCTAATAATACTCCCCCGGCCTCCGTGTTACCTCCTGCTACATCTGCGTCTGGGATATGGTATAAGCCGGTTTGGTGTCGATACTATTAATCAGACCATTCCATTGGGCTGCATTGAATCCATTCAATCCCTAGAAATAAATAGGGATTTACCTTTTTTTATATTTTATTACCAAACAAGGACCTTTTATCTATCTATCTGCCTACCTACGTATCTACCTATAACTCGTCTCTCGAAAGAGAGAATATCGAGTTATGCATGGCCACAACCACTTCCATAGAAGGGCTGCTCCTCCCATCGCCGTCAATCCGACCCTTCTCTTGAGAAGGGCTCCCGCAGATGCAGATTCCACCTCTTCTGCAGACCTAAGTTCACAATCATGTGCCCCCGGAGACACAACTGGTGTTTGCGAGAGATCCGCCAGCCAAACTACTACAACCACTCTCCCCATCGTTCTAGGGGTGGTGTATGTTACCTCCGTTTCCTTCTTTCTTTGAATATTCAATATACAATTTTAAAAATAAAATCACAAAATACAAACTAGAAAGAAAGAAGGAAGGAAGCAAAGAAAACAAAAGAAAGCCCTGCTAAATTGTGACCTATAGTATCCCCCTTACCGCTGCGATTATCGTACTCCTCTTTTTGCATCGCCGCCATATTAAAAAGCTACGGTCTGAGGATGCAAATGATAAACACAAATCTCTGGATTTCGGTTTGGATGTCGTTCCCTCCTCGGGCAAGAAAAAGGATGGCCGTGGTCGTAAGGGCGGAATGGAAATGACCACTGCCGACGCGGAGAAGTCTATTCGTCGAAATGATCGTGGTCTGTCGTTGGATATCACCATGACGAGCCCTTACCTCCTACCACCAGGTCTCCATGGTTCTGCCGATTCGCTACATTCCCTATCGAGATCTGTACATGTCGATGATGATAGATATCGCACTGCGACAACCTTCTCTCCCAGCGACAATGGATCTATGCGGTCATTCCGCGGCAATTTTAGGCCAGGCGCAGATGATTCTTCCAGTCATACCGGCGTGAGCAGTCGACATGCTCCAGTCGGTGATGAGATGAATGCCAATCTCCTCAACAATGCGCAGCACATGTCCAGAACAAGCCCTCCACCTCCACCCGGAACTGACAGACATGCTATTGGGTTTAATGCCAGTCACATGAGCCCTCCGCACATGCCAGCAACACTCACCCATGATACCGCACCCTATCAATCTGGCATCCATTCTCCGGACCGCTCACTTGGACCTAAAAGCACTCTCACACCTAGAAACGAACTCAGGAAGAGCAATGATTACCTAGGTGCTCTCATCCAACGAGGCACCACTCCAGAGATCGCTGACAACGCTGACCGTAGGCAGTCCCCTCCAACACCGGGTGTAGCCATTTCTCAGAATAACCCATCCGATGAATTACATCTATCGGATACGCGTGCGGTTACGCCTCCTTCATTTGTTCTCCCGGATTCTGACAATGACCTACCCGGATCAAATTCCCAGTCGCAGTCGTACTCTCAGACACCTGCCCCGGAACCGGCGCAGGCACAGGCGCAGGCGCTGCCTCGCATTTCTTTTCCGTCCGACGATGACCAAAGTGACTATGGAGATGACCAAAGAAATTCAACCCTCGTTCTCCCCCAACTGAACATCGAGCCTCCGGAGTCGAACACTCCCCAACCAGACAGGAAAGCTCGTTTGTCTACCATGTACGGTCTCCCAGATGACCAAGGGTACAAGTTTGACACCCGCCGCCTTACCGTCGGCATCCGTCCGCTGCCACCAGAAGACCCATCCGACAACCCGGAGCAACGGGCCAACCGCATTCGATCCTTTTACAAAGAGTACTTTGACGAGAGCAGTAAACCTGCCCCGCAAGAGGAATATTACGAAGATTACGGCCAAGATGACTATAACCAAGACATGCCGTACGATCCAGCCTACCCGGATCCCTACGGCGGCGGCTACGGCGGCTACGGCGATGATTACAATATGGGTTTCTACCCTCCAGAGCCCCCCCCTTTTGCCCAGCCCATCGGGCGCCGCGCTATGACCCCGCCACCCCGAATGCCGCCAAACTTCTACCACCAACCACTGCGCCAACAAGGCGCAGCATCCGCCTTAGGTTACGCACCAAGCCACAGAACATTCTCTTCGGCATCCGGTGACCCGGGCCCCCGCGCATTCTCATCGATATCCAACCGGGGACAGCCAATGCCACGGAAACCCCAACTGCCACCACCAGGCCCCCTCCACATCCTCCCCAGCGCGCACAAGCTCAAGGATGATACCATGATTCTTCCGATCGATTACGCACCGGGTCCTACCTCCAAGGACCGTAGAGCAGGTCGTCCCGAGACACCGCAGGGAGGACTACGACCGTATATCCCGGTCCGCCCAGCAAATATTTCCCTGGCGTCTTCATATGATGACCTCGCAGCCATGCCTAGTCCGTAAGTAGCCCGTCATATCATCAGAAGCGAAGCATATTTTTTTATAAATTTTTAATACTAATACATCCCCCAGCCACGCCCTCCGCAAATCCGGCACCTACACCGCCCTCGACTTTGCACCACCCCCGCGCTTCAGAAATGCCGAAACATCCAGCGACTCCGGTAGCATCCGCAGCAATCGCACTGGCGCCTCAGCAGCGCATGCGTATAATATCCGCAACGGGGCGTACCGGGTTAGTCGTTTGCCGCCTGAGACTGTCGGGACGGTGGAGGATATTACGTCGAATTTGAAGCCCACGTGGGGTATGGAACGGTAGGATGGGTTTCTATATATTTAAACTTTGGTGGGGATTTATTGGGTTCCGATTTTGGATGTCCCTTTTTTCTCATTTCCACGTTTCGTTTTTTTTAATTTTTCGTTTGTGTTTTGCGTGTGGGGTTGGGTGTCCCATGTTTCTCTCCTTTTTTCTAATTTTGAGCCTGGTGCCTTTGACCCCCCGTTTTATATATATATATATCATGGGGGCGAAATGGGTGTATGTGAGGGTTCCGAGTGGTGGCTGGAGTGGGGGCGGGAGAATACAAGTGTGGCTGTGTAATGATCTAATCTATCAGAAACATCTTTTTTCATATTTATTTATTTTTTATTTTTTCATTCTTCGTGTTTGTGACTATGAGACGGATACAGGTGTTGGAAAGGTGAACAGAGACGATGCAGATAAAGGCGAACACGAGGGATTTATTACGACATATCTTTTTTTAATTTTCTTACTGCTGCTGATATTCATTCAGTAACTGTCATATGGTACAGGGACATGTGCATTGAAAAGGAAAGAGGAAATCAAATGGGGCACGGGGACAAACCATGAATTAAATTTTCATGTTTATCTACATATTTTTATCTACGGAGCACTCCGTAGCAATCACATAGATAGATATATATCTCGGATTTTCTTGATTTTTTAACTTTTCTTTCCATGTCCCCCGAGATTACACTGAGATTGAATGAAATATGATAAATTGAAAATCGCGTGGGTATCAGTAGCAGTCAACCATACTCAGAATACTCCGTGCTGCGTAAAGATATAGGTAGTACTGAGTGATCATTACCTACCTGGGTGACCTAGGTAACCTCCATGTCAGAAAATAGAAGACCTAACACAGCAGATCTTTTTCAAGGTTGCAATGCAATGGTGCTGACTGACTGACAAGCATGACCTGGTTAATGCTGGTGAAATGAATGAGTTTTTATTATATATACACCCCTGTTTCCATACCTCTTAGGTAGAGATCAATGCTGAGTAGTATTGCAATGAACTCAAGAAGTCGCGTCAATTAACCCCAATGAGGTAGCCATTGTCTTTACCTACATACATGTGTAAAAACTCAGATCAGATCAGACCAACTCTTCTTTCTTTCTTTTGGATTATATGTAGATACTTGATTGATTAATTTGCTAGTATCCGGAGGATTTTTTAAAAAAATTAAAAAAAATTAAAAAATAAAAACTGCCTACTTTAGATTTGAGGAGATTTGTTTTAAGGCAGAGAATATTTGGCCTATATTTGCCATTGTGTGGATGTGTGCATCTATAGTAATTATTCCCCCCCGGCCCCCGCCCCCCAGAGCAAGGATGATATAAATAAAAAATAATTGTTTCCTCCACATTTTTTGTTCTCTCCTGTTATTCTCGGATTTTGACTTTGATTTTGATTTTTAATTGATGGTAAGAAATTTGAAGAAGTAACAAACGAGATTTCTCGGATGCAACGAGAGTTCAGGGGGTGAGTGAGGGAGTGGAGTGAGTTGTGGCTGATCGCCCAAATTTCCCAGACTAATTACCCGTACGAAGAGGACCCATGTATTAATTTCATTCCACTTTTGAGTTGAAAAAACAGGGAGACTGATAACATCTGGTTTGGAGCTGACATTTCACAGCGCAGGTTTATCAGTGATTTAAGAGCATTAGATCTATGAATAACGGCCATGTGTCATTGAATTGGGTACATATAAATGAGGGTAGAAAGAAGTAATAGAGAGAACGTTGCTTTTTTTCTTTCTTTTTTTTTCTTTTTTCATACTATGTTATACTACTACTAGGCTATTACTATATACTATATACCATGTATGTACTTGCATTAGAATTACCCAAAGAGGGGGGCGTGGTGGTAGATAGAGAGAAACCAGAGGGTGTAGTGGTAGATACAAAAAAAAGGCAGGCGCAGGGGCTGGGGGAGAACAAACAAATAAAAGCAAAAACGAAAAAAATAAATAAATTTGGGAATAAAATGGGATGGGAAAGGATGAGATATGCAGGCAGAGGCAGGAACGGGAATGCGGTGGGGATTTTAGGAGAGAGGAATGGTGTGGAGCAGAGGAAGTTCTGACGATGATGCTCGTGGCAATGCCAGCTTGGACAGAGATATATATATATATATATATATGAGAAGTTGGACCAAACGAAGATGAATAGATAGATACTAAAAAGGTTGTAGATGACAAGGATATATGTAAAACGGAAAAAACATATACATTGGAGGAGGGGGGAAGGACAGTAGGCATGGCGTGGTTGGTATATTTGCATTGAGAGGAACGATTAGATTTATATCAGAATATCATGTGAAGGGAGCCTTGGTTTTTTTTTCATTTCCAGGGGCTGGGGACGGGTTTAGGCGGTTGTTTTGAATTGAGTTTGCAACCATGGGACTATTGAGGTTCTTCCGCTTAGTAAAAAGGAAAAACCTCAGGCTTGTTTAGAAAAAGAGGAAGGGTTCGTATGGGCCAAGATCCAAGACATGTTGGGAAAAGAGAAAGGGGGGAAAAGGGGACGAAAACTACCCACTCCCTATGACCCCGGGTAAAAGTGTGTTTCAGGTAGATGGTAGAATTGAAATAAAAATAAATGAAGAATAATTAGAAGAATGGAATAGAAAGTAAAAAATAAAATAAAAAAACAGGCAAACCGGAGGGAATGAGAAATGCGAAAAGCAAAACAAGGCAAGACAAAAAAAAAGGGGAAACCACCCCTTAAAAATTCTGCGCTATCCCCGCATTACCCTGTTGTGGGAATACTGATGGGTTCTCTATTCGCGTATTCCGTCGTGCCTGGACATCGCGAATCACAGGCGGGGCGCCATAAACATTGTCCACGAACGGCCCTGCAGTTTGCGCACCTCCGTCAGTATAGTACGGATCATCATAATACTGCGCAGTGCCGGGAGCTACACCAGGCATGGGAATATCGTCCGAAAGGTCCGAACGGTTCGCATTGGAATAAGCGGATGAAGCATTCGACGGGCCGCGGTGGATGTCACGAGCGTTGGTATTGTTATGGCCATTGGGGTGGGAGAGCATAGCCGCTGCGGCAGGGTCGAGCCCCGAATAGTCACCAGATATCGGCCTTTGGTCGTCCTCGTAGGGTATACTGTCGTCCACAGGAGATACTGGTCTGGGGGGACCTGGGTTGCTGTCAGCGTCAGAGGCAGTTATCCCTCCAGCGCCGCTTGAGAGATTGGTTGACAGCTTCCGTGATGTAGAGGTGGTTGTGCCCCAGCCACGATATCCTCCGGTATTTCCATCTTTCATGCCAGCACCGTCATCAAAATGACCGGGGAGGCCCACGGCTGGCAAGAGTGGGTCATGGTTAGGGTTGAAGCGATATTCTTCAATTTCCTGCTTCCGTTCTTCTTCAGCAATTTTTCTAGCTTTCCGTTTCCTCCACCACCATAGTAGGACAAGGATGATCAAGGCCACCGAGGCGACGGGGACGACAACAGCTACAGCGATAGTGCCTGCGGCGGAGAGGCCGCCCGAGCCTGAATCGCCAGCGGATGGAAGTTGGCCCACAGATGGTGGGCCGGATGTGGTTGAATCAGGCGATTGGGTGCCAGTCGGTGGCGGGGTTGAAGCGGTGGACGTTATGAATACGGTGGTATCTTTTCCCGAAACTGTGGTTCGTGTAGATTCGGGTGGTGGAGATGAGGGCTCCGGAGTAGGGGTTGTGGGGTCGGCAGATGGAGTGGATGAAGTGTTTGTGTTGCCCGGTGGAGGGTTTGGGGGTGGTTGCGTCGTGGGCTGCGGCGGTGGCGGCGGCGGCGGCGGCGGCGGTGGTGTAGTTTGAGGAGGTGGGCTGTCAGTCGATGAACTGGGCCCTGGCTGTGAAGTCGGCTCAGCAGGAGTAGAAGGGACGGAAGCAGGTGGAGGAGGATCTTCGCCAGTCGGGGCTATAAAAGGAATAAGTTAGTATGAGAGACGATATATGCATCTGCGTTTTGAAATGGGGTAGCATATGCTCATGGTAGAGTAAACATACCAGGAGGATTCCCCTCTGTCGCCATAATCGCAAGTTATATTTGTTTTAATGGCAGACAAATCCAGGTCCAAGGGTTGATATTAAGATCCTTCCCTTTTTTTCGGCCCTGTTTTGTGAGGGGCGATTGTGGTCGTTTATCCGTGCGAGTAATAGAACAACAATCCCCTTGGATAAAACAGAGTAACCCCCCAAGGGAGAAAAAGTCGTACAAAGAAATAGATCAGCAAGCAGACCTATCCCCAATTCGTCATTCGACCAGATGTTTGGCTGTGTGCGTGTATGAAGTATCGAAATTCAACGATATCGACAAGTGTATTTCTTTCGAAAAGAAATGAAATGAAAAACGAGCAATAAGATATCGGGCCAAAACAGACGCTAAAGTAAGCGGTATATGAAGCAAGTTTGGAACAAGAGGGTTGTTTGAATGATGACAGGGGCTGTGCGACGGCGAAGCAGCAGGCTGTCTTATTTTGAGGGTTAAGAATTGATAAATCTCGGTTCGGGAGGGAGTAATATAATAAGAATATATATATAAATATAACTATGTAGTTACACGTATATGAGGTAATAGACAGAGGTAAATGTCTCTATATACGGGCGAAGTCGGGATCGAAGGAGGTCTCAGGTCTCAGGTCTCAGGTCCCAGTTTCGACAGAGAGATTGGTCAGAATAGTAAATACAACGGAGAGGGAGAGAGCGGACGATGGGCGACTAGACGAAGGGGTAAGAAGTCGACTGTAGGTATTGTATTGGGACTGCTTGGGATATAGCAGGGGAGGAATCGGGGATAGATTAAATTCTGAAGGTCCGGAGGAAGAGAGACACGATAGATAGAGATTTGTATGTTGAGGAGGGCAGGAGTTTGGCTGTCAGTGGCTTTGCGCGACCAGACCAGACCAGACCAGACCAGACGGGCGGATGGACACGGTAGATTGAAGTCGGGTTAGGTTCGAACCATCTCAACGGGACGGGGTGGAGGGCGATTTCCAGTCGATGGGCGAGGGGTTGGGGGGGGGGGGGGGGGGGGAGAGCGGAGAAGAGATGATGGTGATTAAAATAAAAAAACGAGACAGAAACGAGAGAGAGAGAGAGAGAGAGAGAGAAGAGAGAGAAAGGAAAGGAATGAAGATGGAATCAGAAGCGCCAGGAGAGAATTTGACGAAAAACGAGAGACAGAACAGAGACAACGAGAGGCGAGACAGCGTAAGGGTATGGTCACGGCCAGGGAAATGGGGCTGAAAACGGGTGTGGAAGCGGCTGTAGCGGGCTGTAATCCGATTGTAACTGAGTATTGGATACGCTTAGGCTCGTGTTGGCGCAGGGTTGGAGTGAGACTAGAGGGAACTAGAGCGGGCTGAGTAGAGACACACGATGGCTAGGGGCAACTTTTAGTGGAGAGTTAGGGCAAACGAGAGAGGCAGGAAATAAAAAAGAGGGTTGCTTTTGAGAATTACGGAGCAAGGGGAGTTTCTTTCGAAGAGTAACAAGAGGTTGATTGTTGATTGTTGATTGTTGACAGATCCAACTACATATACACTGGGTCAACAAGAGTACATGGTGAAGATATGGGACGTGTACACCGGGGATTCTGCTGTTATCACGGCCTGTTCAATTCTCTTTTTACAGCCAGTCAAAAATAGTAGTAGTACAGTACATACAACAGGTGAATAATGATAATACATTTCATGGTATCAAATGGCCTCGAAACCGTTGGAATAGAATTAAATAAACATGCGCCCTCTTCCCATGGGCTGCCCTAACTCAAAATATCTACTGCTGGAGTACGGAGTTACTACTGAGTACCAATTCGAATTTATTCCTCTATTTTTAGCTTTTTTCCTTTTTACTTTACTTTATTTTATTTTAGCTCTTCTATCTGTTTAGCCAAACTCCATACATATTTTCCTGTTTCTTCTCCTTTTTCTCCAGGAAACTTTCGCTGAATCAGCAGCCCCAATTGAATTTTTCTGTTGCTGAGTAATAGACCCATGCCGAGGTTGGGTGGTAACCGTTAACTAATGTATTTATTTATTTATTTATTTATTTATTTATTTATTTATTTATTTATTCCAAGTTTTATCCATTTTCTGCATTAATAATATTAAAATAGTAAAATTAAAAATAGAGGAAAAAGAAAGAAGAAAAAGAGGAGAAGAAAAAGATAAGCCATGCGAACTCAATGCTGACTAGAATTGCTTCTCTGCATTAAAATAAAAAATAATAAAAAAAAGCCTCCTACATCATGGATAACTAATCAAGTTCTATTATTCATCTTATCAGCTTACCCCAGCCCTAATTCATTGAGTTTGACTGTTGACTACGGAGTACACGATGTTGATATGCCATTATTGCCAAATCATTTTATATGACGACGGCATCATACGCTAGATAGATTCATACCCCCTTCTATTATAAATCATAATAAAGGCCTGTCTACGCTACCGAGGAGGGTTCTTTGCGGTTGTTTTTCTGCTCTGTTGCCCCACAGTATGTACTTCGCTATCCCAAACTACTTCAAGCTACAGAATTTTCCGCCTTTTTCGCCTCCCCGCTACTAGCCTTTAGGATTCCCAAAAGTCTGGCCGTCGTTTTATCATTTCCCTCCACTGTAATCTGTCAGCCATGACTACGCAGTAGTACATAGTATGGCCACAGTTAATTGCCTTATCCTGGGACATAAGTTCACATATAGCTTGCTGGCCTCGCCCTTTCAAGATCTGGTCTGGGTCAGCCTTTTTTTTTACTTTTTGTCTACATTCTCTCCATACCTCTGTATATATATTTAGCTATATATTAACTTTCTTTTAATGATACCACCCTCCTCTTCTATTTGACCGTGCCCGTACTGTATATATACACAAACATCCTTATATCATCATTATCTTAACTCGGAGCTCCATACTTGGAAATCTTTGAAAAGGATTCGCCAACAACATCCCTCCCCCCGGGTTCCTCCCTCTCCCCAACCCGCCAGGATGGATGACCTTTCCAGGGACATCGAAAAGGCAGAGCTCGGAGCAGCTACCAGCGCCGGCCACCCTATCCCACTTCCCGAATCCAAAGAACCCGTCCGCCGTTCGAGATCTCGCTCCGGTTCTGCTTCCTCCGCCGCCTCCGGCAGTTGCTCAGATAGATCCTCTAGCAGACACTCCCTCCATGGCATAGCCAGCATCCAGACACAGCGTGATCTCGAACGGCATCCCACCGCTCTAAGCCGCATAGCTACCCATAGAAGTCAACATTCCGCGACTGTCGGCGCAAGCCTCCGCTCTCGTCCGTCCAAGAAACCAATGCCCCCCTTTGGTGCGGGGAAGCCATACCCCCCTTTGCTACCTGCGAGGGAGGAGTATGTCGTTGAGTTCGATGGGCCGGATGACCCCTTACATCCTCAGAATTGGACGATGAAGAAGAAGTATGCGTTTATTCTCTAATTCTTATATTTAAGCTTCTGTCAATGCCAGTCAACTAATTGTTTATCCCATTAAACCTGCAGAGTCCTCACAGGCGTAATTCTAGCCTGGACCACCCTCATCTCCTCCTTCACCAGCAGCCTCTTCTCCACTGCAACCGTAGATGTGTCCCGCATCTACGGCGTGTCCACCCAGGTCGGAATTCTAGGCCTCTCCCTCTACGTCCTCGGCTTTGCCACGGGACCTCTACTCTGGGCCCCGCTCTCCGAGCTCAAAGGCCGCCGCCTGCCCCTCCTCATAAGCATGTTTGGCTTTACAATCTTCCAATTCGCCGGCGGCGCCGCCAAGGATCTCCAAACAATCATGATTTGCCGTTTTTTCGGTGGCTTCTTCGGCGCCTGCCCCCTCGCCGTCGTCGCCGCTATTTTCTCAGATATGTTCGACTCACGTCTGCGCGGCCTCGCCATCACCGTTTTCTCCATGACCGTCTTCACGGGGCCCTTACTCGCCCCGTTCATCGGCGGCTTCATCGTCACTAGCCACCTTGGCTGGCGCTGGACCCAATACCTACCTGGTATCTTCGGCGCCAGCGCCCTCATCCTCGACAGCTTCTTCTTCCAAGAAACCTACCCGCCCGTCGTCCTTGTGCAAAAAGCCGCGGAGCTGCGCCGCCGCACGCACAACTGGGGCATCCACGCCAAGCAAGAGGAGATCGAAATCGACCTGCGCGAACTGCTCGAGAAGAACTTCAGTCGCCCGCTCAAGATCCTCGTCACTGAGCCCATCGTGCTGCTCCTAAGCATCTACCTCTCCTTCATCTACGGCATCCTCTACCTATTCATGACGGCGTACCCGATCGTCTTTCAGCAGATCCACGGCTTTACCCCGGGTATTAGTGGCCTGCCGTACTTCGGCATGATAGCAGGCCAGCTCATCGGTGGCCTCACGATCATCCTATCGCAGCCGTGGTATACGCGGAAACTAGAGGCGAATGGCGGCGTACCCGTGCCGGAATGGCGGTTGCCGCATGTCATTGCCGGTGGTATAACGTTCGCAGCCGGGTTGTTCTGGTTCGGGTGGTCTGGGTTTACGGCCGACGTACACTGGATTGTACCGACGTTATCAGGCCTGATGACTGGGTTCGGGCTGTTGGTGATCTTTCTGCAAGCGTTGAATTATATCATTGATGCATATCTACTTTTGTAAGTTAAATCCCCTCCGCCCCTCCCCCCTTCTTTTTTTTAGCTTGTAGTTGAATCTAGTTAATACTAACACTGAATCGTGTCTAGTGCTGCCTCCGCCATCGCCGCAAACACCCTCCTCCGCTCCATCGCCGGAGCCGCATTCCCCCTATTCTCAGAACGCATGGTAAGCAAGACTAAATTCCCTCACCAAAATCCCTCCATAACCCGAAGAGAAAAGCACATGAAAAAAAAAAAAAAAAAAAAAAACTCACAAACTAAAAACACTAACATAAACACCACAGTTCGCCTCCCTCGGCGTAAACTGGTCCGGCACTCTCCTTGGCTGTGTCGCCGCCGTCCTCGCCCCGATCCCAGTGATCTTCTACATTTACGGCGCGAAGATCCGCGCACGAAGCAAGTTTTCAGCAAAATACTTCGTGGATGACGAGGAATAATAATTTCATCTATTTATTCGATTTTACCCATTCAATCAGCTCCCGGGGAGGGGTAAAAAAGAAAAGTTATGTACCCAAAAAGTGTTTACGGATCTCTACGATGAAATAACGGGTGGGTTATTTTGGTTTATTTTATGATATTTTTTTTTTTCTTTTTCCCTCATTTATATATATATATATATATATCTAATACTTAATACTTTGTGTGCGTTTTCTTTTGTTTTACTTTTTTTTATGGCTGGCTTGTACGCGTCCCCATTTTCATCATTTTCACGGTGAATAATTGCCCGAGCTTCTTCTGTATATTTTCTTTTTGCGTCTACAGCTCAATACCCCGTCTTTTTGAGTTTATATATTTGTATATAGGCGCAGGCGCATTTAGACAAATTCAAAACTGCTAAGAATTTGCGATTGTCACTTTGGAGGAAAAAAGAATTAATTGATTTACCAAAGCGATTCCTATCCCTTTTTAACAAGCCCGTCAGTGTTGGGTCGGGTAGCTTGTAGCATTTATCAAATATAAAAAGAGCGAACCGGCATTTCATTAATTTTTGCTAAAGAAGTGCATATCTATAAACCTACCCAATAAATACAAGGACTACGAACCACCCGCTCCCCCACCCTGTCCCCTTCCTCCTCTCCTCCTCCTCCTAAACCCTTCTACACTCTCCGTAACCCCCCATCCAACCGCAAGCAACCCCCTAACGTCCTCCAACCCCAATCCACTCATCTCTGGATAAATCGCCCAAATAAACCCCCACCCCACTCCACAAATGACCGCATACATCACAAACGTCCACCCAGGCGATATCCATTCCATCATCGGCAGGAACGAGAGCCCGACGACAAAGTTAGCCGCCCAGTTCGTTCCAGTGGCAAGCGCTGAGCCGAGCGAGCGCACACCTAAAGGAAACAGTTCGGATTGTTGCCAGGGGATCGTTCCTATGCCAGAGGCATAGGCCGCTGTGTAGATTGTGAGTGAGCTGAGGATTAGGAGCGGGGCGAGCGGGGCGAGGGCTGAGTCTGATTCTCCGCGTTGTTCTTGTGGTGATGGTGGTGTGCCGTCGCGGTCTGCTGCGGGTTCGAAGATGGAGAAGGCGAGGGCGCAGAGAAGTAAGGCTGTGGTCATGATGGGGATGGAGGAGAGGAGGATACGGCGGCGACCGACGCGGTCGATGAGCGAGAAGGCGAGGAGGGTGAAGAGGAAGTTTGTCACGGCGACGGAGAGGGAAGTAAGGGTTGGGGAGGAAAAGGCTAGGAGCGAGAAGATGGTTGCGCTGAAGTACATGAGCGAGTTGAAGCCGCAGAGTTGTTGGAGGGCCTGTAGCATGCAGGCGATTGTCAGAGCGCGGCGGTTGCCGTCGATCTGGAACAGACCGGCCCAGCTCCGTGGGAGACGGAGCCAGCGGTTGGAAGTTTCTTGGTTTATGGGTTTGAGGAGCTCGTCCAGATCGTCTTCCTCCGCGAGGAGTTCGCGCTCGATGTCCCGCACGAGTTGGTCGGGGATTCGGGGATTGGACGAGCCGTAGATTTTGTGGATGACTCGACGGGCTTCGGGTTGTTTGCTCGCACGGACAAGCCAGCGAGGGGTTTCGGGAAGGAAGATGAGGATGGATAGCTGAATTATGGCGGGGAGGGCTCCGAGACCGACCATCCACCTCCAGCCCGCGTGGGTAGTCGATAAGAGCCAGCCGATAGTGTATGCGGCGACTTGACCGCCGGTCACGAAGAGGCTTAGGATGGTTACCAATCTGCCGCGGATGTCAGGGGGTGAAAGTTCTGAAATGTACCTGTTGTGCTTGGACATTAGGTTGTGCATATTCTCAAATAGAGGGTATGAACGAGTTCGTCCTTCATTTAACATACAAAGGAGTAATCAGACTAGCCGCTCCAACCCCCAATCCAATCAGGCTCCGGCCCAATATCATACTCCAGACATTCGAGGATGCGGCCTGCCACAGTGCCCCAAGGATGAACAAAGCATCCGCGATGAGTATGACGGGCCTGCGGCCAAGTTTATCCCCCAGAACTCCTGCAAAGGGGCTCACTATCAGCGCGAATAGGCTCGTGCATGATGTGATCAGACTCTTGTCAAGTGTGGTGAGCTGGCGGCTGGAAAGGTCAGTCCCAACCGAAACTAGAGTGGAAGAGATAACACCAGTGCTGTTTCCATGATGATGAAATAGCAGATAGTTAGCTATAGCTCTTCCTCTTTCGGCGTAGAATCTGAAAAAAGAAATAGACCTGTACTATGCCTACTCCCTTTCGCCCAAGGAATATCGGTCTAAGAAACAAGAAACAAAGGAAGCCCTTACTCGTATCCAAAAAGCAAACCGCTAATCCCCGCTGAACAGGTTAGTGCCCATATAAACCAGCCTCCAGACCCTACGGATGCAGTCATTTGACCCTGCCCTAGAGACCGTCTATTATCATAAATATTATTGGTGCCCTCATCTCCGAACTGGTCGGAGTATCTGGGTGGCGGAGAGCGAGGAGTGGCATTCCGGTCTAGCAGAGGAGCTTCGGGATTATTAGTTGCGGACGAATTCATCATGTCTTGCAGTTCAAGATCCTCCTGGGTTGTGGCCACAGTGGTGTCTGCTATTGTGTGGGGGGAGTGAGCTGATTGCATATGGCGAGTATCATGATGGACCTGGTGAGATGTGAGTTAGTTGTTGTGGTTGTGGTTGTGGTTGTGGTTGTGGTTGTGGTAAGAGCTCTCGTTTGCTTTGGTCTTCTTGAGACGTCATGTGCTGGTATTTCTGATACAACAATACCACTAAGCTACCTTATATATCTACAATCTAGTCCGTAGCATGCTGGTAATAAGCCTAAGGCGTGGATATATTTTTGGAGATTTCGTTTAGTGTATATCTAAGCACTACACCAGAGTCCTCCGTTTCCTCATCTACATACAATAAGTGAAATAACACCATTTAATGCGCAGCAACCACCCCCGCCGCATTAGCCTGTTCGGTAATCCTTTTCTTATATGCCTTAACATCGCCAGGGAATTTCTCCACCGTCCCCTGGTCGCAAACCCACAAACTCGTGCACACATTCTGTAGCATAGTAACGTCGTGGGAGACCATCAGCACACCGCCATGGAAATTTTTCAATGCGTCAGCCAGCGCATCCATTGCTTCGATGTCGAGATGATTGGACGGCTCGTCGAGAACGAGAATGTGCGGGTTCGTTAGCGAGAGACACGCAAAGGCAACGCGGGACTTTTGGCCTCCGGATAAGAATTCGAGTTTCTGAAGGCCCGTCATGCCGGTTATACCAAAACTGGAGATTTTTTAAATGATTAGCTTCAGGGTTAAAAAGTGGTCGTACGCATGGAATTGACAAAAAAGGGTTCTTACGCTCCAAGATGCCGCCGGTATTCCTCATCAGTTCGTCCGGGATAATTCTTCGCCATGAATCCAACAGCGCTGGTATTCATATCGAGCGCGTCCACATGATGCTGCGCGAAGAACCCAATCCTGAGTCTGGGGTGCTGAGATATAAGTCCTGAGGTGGGTGCCAGCTGGCCAATGAGCAATTTCAACACCGTGGTTTTTCCAGCGCCGTTAGGCCCAACAATACCAATCCGCGAATCTAGCTGCACATCCAAGTCGACGTTCTTCAAAAGTGGTTTGTCCTTCGTATAGCCGAAGCAGACCTCTGACATCTGCACGATGGGCGGAGAGAGCTTCTCGACATCAGGGAACTTGAAGTGGACGACGTATTCGTTTTCAGGCGCTTCCAGAACGGGCATGCGCTCCAGTTTCTTGATTCTCGATTGCGCTTCGGAAGACTTGGCGGCATTGTAGCGAAACTTATCAATGAAAGCTGTGCGGAGTTAGTAATTGTTAAATCGGCCATACACACTCGCTTGGTAGGAACTATGGTCTGCCCACCTTGCAAATGGGCCCTTTGAGCCATTTGATTCTCATATTCGCGTTTGGCAGTCTTTCTTCGCTCTTCTTTGGTAGCATAGAAGGATTCTACGGAATTGTTAGCCTTTTCTTTCCCCGTATTTCCGTTGTCTAAATTATTGAATAGAGAAAACGTACCAAAATTAGCGCCTCTATAGTAGTCTAATCGTTCGGCATGTTGGTGGATAATGTCAGTTGCAACCTCGTTGAGGAATGATCGATCGTGAGAAACAACTAAGACTGTGCTTGGGTAAGTCTGGAGATAATTTGACAAGAAAGTAATGGATGGGACGTCCAACATGTTAGACGGTTCTGTAGTCCAGGATTAAATTAGCGTGAGGCGAACATATATAACCAACATAGGAATTTGAGTGAGAACTCGGGTAGAGAAACGAACCGTCGAGCAGTAAAAGATCAGGCTCGCAGAATAGAGCACGGGCTAGGGCGAGACGCATACGCCAGCCTCCAGAGAAAGTTTTTGTGGCAAAATTCTGCCGCTCTGGGGAGAAGCCCAACCCGGCAAGGATACTCGCGGCGCGAGGTTCTGCTTTATCCGATTCCATTTCTGCTAGCTTGCCGTGAATATCGCTGAGCGTGATGTCGAGCGCCTCTCTTTCCTTGTCAAGACGCATAGCATCTTTCGACGTATCTGCCATGGACGAACGTTCTTCCTCGATGGAGGCAAGCTCGGCCGAGATTTTCTATGGGGGACGTTAGTCTATTTTGAACGAATCGTCATTTTTGAACGATATACGTAGAGTATGACCAACCTCTTGTTCCTTTAGAAGGTGTTTCCGCCAGACATCAGCATCGAGAACAGCCTGCAATGCCGGAATGTCGTCGCCAGCAATCTGTAAAACGGGCGGTCAGCTCACATATAACTCGAACTATATATTAACGCAAAGTGAAGATCTAAATACCTCTTGTTCAACGTGAAGAATAGAAATATGCGTGGGAATAGGCACTTCTCGCCGACTCAGGGCGCGAAGCAGGGTACTCTTTCCGATACCGTTCTGGCCCACCAAACCATAGCGCCTCCCATATGCCAGCGTCAACGACGCATCTGTCAAAATCCTCTTGCCAGAGATCGCCACATCGAAACCGTCGACTTTAACATCCTTGCTCTTCGACGCATCTCCGCCCAGCTGAAGGGGATTGACTGCCATGTAGAACTCCTCATAAGATTGCGTGGACGCCGGCTCATTGAGCAAACGTGACGCCTCGTACTCGACGGTCTTCATCTCTTTTCTCTCCTGTTTCGCGCGGATCTTGGCCTCTGCCTTTTCCAGCTTCTTCTTATCGACGCGTGATTCCACTTTCCGCGTATTGGCAGACTCCAGGTCAACAGAGCCCCCAGCCAGGCCTAGGGTCGATGACATATTGCGCTGCGAGCCGACATGAATTGTCTGGTCAAGCTTTTTGGCCGCGAAGGGCACGTGGGATTTAGCATCGACGCCATTTGCGGCGCTGAGAGTTGAGATGAATTTCTTGATCAGGTTCTGGATTTCTGCTTCGTTTTTGGAGCTGAAATCCCCAGAGGCTGATAAGAGCAGTGCTGAGATGGTCTCTGCTGCTTCCGACAAGGGCGATGGGGCATTTGGATCAGAGTCCTCAACATAAGCTTTGGATGCATGTGTCAAATAGCCCTGTGCCGGATATCAGCAGGTTTCATATGAGGACAAGCTTTGGGGGAAACTTGAGCGTATATTCAAACATGTAGAAATACGTCTCCCAAGGAGAGAGATACGCACCAGGAGTGAGAAAAGGGGTTCTTACCACTGAGTATTCAGATATCACATGATCGATGCCGGGAATTCGTTTCTGGATTTCCGTTTCCATGACTTTTAAGCGTACGTAGGAGCAAGATTAATAAGCCTTCGCAATCTACAAGGTGAAGGATATACCCTGGTACCGATTAACTCCTGAATCAGGTACAAACGGGGGGTGTTTTGGGGATATTTTGGTGATTCCGAATAGTTGGGTGTTGGAGGTGTAATTCGTCGCAAGCGGGCGGGCAGTTGGGCGGTGGTAGTTATCGAGAATCCCCCACAAAAGAGTTTTCCGCTAACATCTTTTTTTTTTTTGGTTTGGCCCGCGCCTAACTAATCGCAGAGTGGCGGGCATGAAGACGACGACATCCATGAAAGCAGCCCGATCACAAACATATTTACAACCCTTGCTTCAAGGGCTTTCTTAATTTAGGACTTATCCCGAAGATTTGAATATGACCTGATAAGAATAAACCTCAAAGGCAGCATAATGTATTTTACGATAAAATTAATCCTCTTTAGAGTGCATACTTTGTTAGATAAGTTAGTGAATTCCCTCAATGTTTGCATCTTTCTGCAGTCCCGATATTTCTCATTCTTAAGTGCGGCGAACTGCTCGTTCTTCTATAGCTTCTCTGCTAGCATCAAACCAATATTCGATTCTATAATAGAAGTGCCCCATCCATCCTCCATATACCCGTCAAGATCTGCTAGTCTTCTTGGTAAATAATCAAGGGGTAATACAGGCACAAGGAGCCAGGAGCCAGGGGCCAAGATCCAAAAAGCAAAGATGAAATAAAATAAAATAAAATAGCGTAGATAGTCTTTGTTGATCAGTAAACAGCAACCGATTTGTTCAACTTTGAAATTGGTAAATACCTCAAAAGGAAACCTTCATTCAGTTTGATGATAAGAACAGAGCAAGCAGACGGAGGGAGCAAAAAAAAAAAGAGAATATAAAAAGAGGGCAATAATAATAATAATAATAATAATAACCAACCTCATCGGTCGGTGGTTTATCCATGGAGGCGGAGAAGCCAGGTAAGAAGCATGACTTGATATCTGTCCCCCAAACCAATTTCATATTCAAAAGATTGTTTTCTTTCTCATGGCCACGACCAGGTCTGTGGTACATGAATGATAATCCCGTAAATGCTCAGCTATCTATGTTCATATAGCTACCTGGTTAGGTAATTACGGGAAGGGAAGGGAAGAGTTACACACTGACGCCGTATATCACCATGGTTTCTGCCATTCCGTCTTGTGCACCATGGATAGGTAAGAATCTCCTCCTTTGGGTGATTATCTGAAGACAGAATAAGGTAAAATAAAGAGGATTATTTAGGATTTAAGTTTCTTGATTCTGGAAGCCCAAAAAAAAAAAAAAAAAAAAAGAAAAAAGAAAAAGGAAAAAAGCAAAAGCAGAAGCAAAAGAACGGCGTTGAGCAATGCCTAAATAAATCTGCCTGCCACATTCACAAATACCCCTTATGTTCCGCATGCCCTAAGTAGGTAGGGAGCTACGTAATTGCGAAATAGGTAGGTGAGTGCTTAAGGCGAGTTGTTTGCTTTGCCCGTGGTTTGTGTAAGTTGTGTCATTATCAACTAAGATCCTAGGAAGAAAAAAGGGCGGAGAAATAACTATGCACATAATTTGGAATATGAATGGAAATCGGGGGCCAGGGGGCTGTTGAACGCTTCCATAATACACCATACATCCCCGCAATGCGGGCCTTGGGGCGGTTTTAAGAATGGTTTTCGTTCTGAGAGAAATGGTTGGAAATTCGGTGCATTAATTATTTCTAATAATGATTGGATCAAATGCGATCTGTTCCGTTCTCGCCTGTTTGTCGATGGAAGGAAGTTGAAAAGTGGCATAACAAGCAAACCGCACTACTGAACATAGCTCACTCTACTTTGTACCCAGCCTTGGAATGGGTTACCAGGTGCTAGTCCCAGAGCAGACGCATATACGATCTGTTGCATCACACCGAATTTTGAAAGTCGGGTAAAAAACTTCCCAAGGCGCCCCCCTCCCCTGCCAGCCAGCACGTATGATATGCCGAAAAAACAGAGACAGCTTGTCCTGGCGCTGTCACGGCAGCAAGCGGAATGTAGAAGAGAGTTGAGAGCGGTGCAACTAAACAATATTGCAACTAAACAATATGTGTGATGATCTCGATATCCTTTCTCTGGAAGGATGGAAGAAGTATTAAACTAAGAAGAATTGCGGGTCATTTACATCCATCCATATTTACTCGCACCATTAGAGACCACTGCGTGATCTGTTCCCTTTTTTTTCATTTACTTTATCCCTTCCCCTGGTAGACACATGTTCACCCTCTTTTACCTTTGATAGCATGACAGGGTTCCTTGCTTCACGACTGGCTGGCTTAGTTAGAACCGAAACAATAATATCCATAAACTCAAGGCGGCTCAGCATATTAATATAGTGACGCCCCGCCCTCGTCCCCCACCTCCTCAAACCAAGATTTTCAATACTGGGTTGAAACTTTAAGAATCACCGATTTGATCAACCTCCTGCCATGAATCATGAGCCGTGAGTGTAGATGCAGCCGAGGGAGGGGGAGAAAAAAGGACTTTTATCGTTCTTTTGCAGGTGAGCAAGCGTTATATTTATTCCTGATCTCTGTCAAGAGAGAGAGAGAGACAAAAAAGGAAAAGGAAAGGCCCAGGGCGCCTGGAACGTCCAATAGAAAAGCTGGTCTTATGAAGCGATGGTATCCTCCGGCGCTTCCAGCAAAAAGGAATCCAGGGAAAAGAAATCCTTTGGTCCCGTAAGTCCTTGCTGATGGTCGATTCCAATTGCGAATCCTTGATGGCCCAGATCGGCAACGCCAGTAGTTCATTCGTAGAAATAGTCGGCGACCTTGTTAGTATTTTTAGTTTTGCCCCCCTTTCAGCTGGGTTGAAATCAACAAACCTACACTTGTCCACGATACAAGGATTCAAGGCAGAAAATAATAATAATGATGATGTGATTGATCATCGACATGCGAACTAGCGTCAAGGTCTGGAACCTTCAAATTTGTTTGATTCTCCTCCTTTCCTCCTTTCATGAATAGCTTTCGGCAATAATCAATGAATTGTGAAGGGATGATGGGGAGATAGATATTTCTTTTTCTTTTGATGATATCAAATCAGAATGACATTTTAACGTTATCAGCAATATACCTCAAATGCATGCAGACGGGTGGAGTTGGGGCGGAGGAGGAGGTGATATAAGTTCCTTGGGAGGTTCACTCTGTGTCGAAAACATCAGGAAAAGGAAGATGTAAGGTGAATATCAATAGTAATGATGATCATATATATATTCATTCTCGAGATTTGACATTTCCAACAATATTATCTGTATAATATGTACTCGGTATCTGAACAGGATATAGGTAGCTGGTTCCTTTTATGGCTGGACCGTGAGTGCCACTCGTTTGGCAAGGTTTTCTAGCCTGCAGACATGTCTTGAATTATCCGGTTTCATGCCAGGAACCCCATGTCAACTAGGAATAGCAGCTGCGGGGAGATTTTTGTTGATGGATGACCCTGTTTTTTTCTTTCTTTTTCTTCGAAATATGGGTCCTTAGGGGTTTGGGTGGTTCAACATTCCCGGATTTTCGTCGGGTGTCTACTTCTTATCCTTTCATTTGGGGAAATTAAATTAAACTAAAAAAGTCAATGGAGCTGCTATTGCTATGATTGCTTTTCATCATCAATAATGTATTGTTAATATGGGAAATATGGAACATGTATTTTTTTTACAAACTGCAGGATTAACCCAAAGTCTTTCGAACCCTTACGCGTACGCGTATATTCCGCCATATATATTAGCCACAGCAACAGCCCTGGTATAAAGGTGTGATGAGGAACGACAGCCGGTAATTAATCATCCTGTACGTATGTAGAGTTCCTAGGCAGAGTAAACCGTCTATGCTTTGAGAATAATGAGGCGATATCGAAGGAGACACAACACTTGTTTAATTCCCGCGTTCTAAATATTTTATATATCCCATACATATATATGCCAACAATGCATGTATTTCTAAATGGAGTAATGGAGCGGGTGCTGCAAGCTGCATCCAGGCTAGTTGATGTAAAGATATTATTAGGGTGTAGAAAAAGGTACCTCTTGATAAACATATGCTTCGGCTGGATGGATGTTTAAATTTTTTGATTTACTTTCAACCCTGTTTTTTCGTGCGCTGCTTCTAGTGATTGATAATCGTAACAGCCTTCGCATTGCAAATGGAATTGATTGCGCATAGATGTCTCCCCCCCTATAACTACGGAGTACGCTGCGCATAATACCCATGTCTATTTGCTAGCATCACCGCCTGGGAGCCTTGTCACTAACAGTCCTTATGGGATCGAACTCTGGGGCTACATCCACATTACTCTAGGCAGCTCGGATCCCAATAATAATAGTAATAATAATAATAATAATAATAATAATAATAATAAGAGCCGTGGTTAAAGAAAATAAATATTAAATATAACTGTAAAAATAAACTACAACCTTGGAACTCACCTCTCTGAGGCCTCACTGGCTCTTCATTCCCTTTTCTCCCTTTTTTATTTATTTTTCTCTTTGCTGGAATTTAATTTACAGAGTTGCCATTCTTGAGTCAAGAAAAGTAAAATTAATAGAAATTAACAATAATAATGATACCTTGACTCTGCAATAATAAATACCAGCCTGCAGTTCGCTCCCTAGGTTTCGATATCCTGCATCCCGCCATTGGCACGTTGCGCCCTGTTTGTTTATATTTACGTTTTTCTTTTGTTTGGTGGGCCTTTTGTTTGGATCTGGCAGCCCCAAGTTTGTCCCCCCTAGCCTTGTAGTAGTATAGCGGTGCTGCGTTAGGTCGTGTGTGTCCCTGTCCAGAGGATCAGAGCCCATTCCCAGAGTCCACTCCTTCAGCTGCACTCCTCATCTGCCACTCCTCCACTCCTCCACTCTTTTCTTGCTCGCCGCCACGCCAGATCTTGCTCTCCCTCCTCCTCCGTTGCTGCCTCGCTGCCTCGCTGCCTCGCTGCTTTTTTGCTGTCCACTCTCCATTGACCTCATTATTCCCCGAGTCTGTCGCTATCCCTCCACACAAACAAACAAACAATCAATCCCTCCACCCGCCCATGCTGTTGCTGCGTCCCCTCAAGCAACCTCCATTTCAATGTGATATGTGATGGATCTGTGCTGTCCCAAACCGACGACGACGAGGCTGCCAGCTGGGCATCATCTCTGTGCTTGACCGCACGCTCCCGTGTAATCAGGGGGAAGAAATGGAACATGTGTCAACGGTGAGCTACACTTCCCCGTCTCCCTAATCGCGCCTCGTTATTTACCCTACTACCTGTACATCTACTGTTGTTTGTGGTGGTTGGTCGTGTTGTTGATTTTTGGGCAGTGTTGCTGGTGGTGGAACCTTGGCCGAGAGTTTGTCCCCTAATCAAAAGCATCTTTTCCCACTGCATACACAATATACATGCAATATACACACTTTATATATACACTCACTATACCTAGGTACACATATATTAAACTCTCCACTGATGACTCTTTCCGCGCCCTACAGCTCTGTGCAATTGGCACAGTTGGAATCGCCGCCACGGGGTTCGCCCTGGGTAGGAACGAGGCGAGCCAACCCCAACCTCCACCGCCCACTGTCAAGCGACGACGTTCTATATTTCGACACAGTTATTCCTCTCCATTAGCTCGTGTGCTGGATATGTCGTCGTCGCCATCGTCCCCGCTTGACGCCTTGCCTACTCGTACGTCACCAAACACGCGTAGGCCGGCTACTGCGCAGGTTCCGTCGTCCAACCAAGCAGTTGAATTCTCAGAGAGCAGGCTTGATGCAGCACACCCTGTGAAAGAGATACCGCCAGAAGGCCCAAGGGCTCGACCCCGTCGTCGAACTCATGTGGATCCCCTCCATTTGCCCATTAGACAAGCTGATGACTCTATTGAACCTCTAATAGCTTCACCTACGGGACGACCGTCTTCATCTTGGCTACGACGTATTTCAATAATATCTTCATCTCAAAACGACAGCCCACTGTCGGGTTCGCGGCCAGACTCGCCATCACTCAATGGGTCTACTAGCCCTTTCTTTTCTTCTCCTTTCCGCGCGGATCAAGCGCCCAATAAATTGGTTAAACGGCCGGCATCGCAACGTGGTCTAGTAAATTCCCACTCGCAGACGGCGCGCTCCACCGGATCGTTCGCAGCGCCTGCCCCACTTCTACGACGACCAGCTACCAGCCACCAGAGACTCGCAAATATGAGGCAACGGTCGTCAACTGACAGCCGCGTGCAATTGGGATCTCCTTATCCCCCCGTCTACGCTGCCGATCAATCGCCATCAGAAGCGTTTGATGATCTAACAAACGGGACCTGGAGACCATACTTCCGGTCTGAATATCCCTATGCTCCGGAAACTAGACGGCGCTCATCCGCAAGACACAGAGCTCGTTCCCCTCGTCGGCTCGTACTCGAACCTGATGTCGTCCCTACATTACTTCTTTCATCTTCCATAACGCACAATACCCCTAACGATACATATAGACCGGACGATAATATTCCGTGGATGCCTAATGACCGCCGTCCACAAACTAGAGATTCTATTAATTTCGATGACACCAGCCCAGTTGACCCGTTTGCCCAGCCTTCGCCAATGGGTGAACGGAAACCGCGACAGTCCTTTTCTGTGGGTGAAATAATAACCGGAACTTCGCCGGGTTCGTGGAAACTCTCAGCGGCGAAAAGCCTGGGGCGCCATCGCGGGTTTTCGTTTTCCAAGGAGCGCTGCGTAGAACCCAATTTTCCTTCAGACGACCTGGCAGCTAAACTTGAGGGGCTTAATATAAACTCAGTTCGGCTTCGAAAAAGAAGACCAGCCGAAAATACAGATCAATTTAGGCGTCGATCGTCTTCTTCACAAACAGAATTTAATCTTCACCAACTTGAAACCATAAACTCAGAAAACAACTCCCCCAAATCTCGCCTCCGCCGCCGCCCGCAATTTTCTGAACTCCGTGCCGAGCTCCCACCTAGACCTATTTGCTGCGACTCACCTCTAGACTCCGGATCTCGGTCATCATCTGGGGAACAGTCATCTAATCCTTCCGGGAACACCTTTTCTTCCTTTTCCAGCCGCCCCAAGAGCCAAAGACTTTCCGCAGCTACATCTGACCCAGCTTCTACCTTAGTTGGCTCAGACAATGATACCCGAATATTTAGTTCTGGAGAGGAAGATGAGACTGATTTCCAAAGCGATACAGCGTTTGACTCTTTCCCTACCCGTGTTGGAGTGGGCAATCCCCCTGCTCACCGCGGTCCACGCATTGAAACGATATTTGATCAACCATCGCCCTCTGAGCTTGCCAACGAGAAACTCAGAGTTCTTGAAAACCTAACGACTGACGCGGACCCCGAACACTTAAACGCACCCCGTACTGGTGACCATAATGTTGGCGAAAACCCCTCATTATCTACTGCTGAACCCAAAACCATATTGCACACCCAAGTGTCTGAGCAGCAACACAAGTCGCTACTGCCGGCTTCTACCGAAATTTCCAATGATGGTGCAATTGAATGGAATAGTCTAGATGACATAGAGCTAATGGACGACGGGAATCAACAAACGTCATTACATCCGGGATCGGTCCCTAGCCCTCCACCTCTCCAAGGTTTATTGGCGGTCCGGCCAAGAACAGATCGACCTCATTCATCCATAACGCTTGATGAAACTTCCGGTAGAGAGGCGCGAATTTCGCTTTTCGACTGGTCAGAACAACAACGCAATGATAAAGATGTCCAGAGCTCCGAGTTCCGTCCAAAAACGGTTCACGGCAAACAGGCTCCTGATGCACGTGGGGGTCGTACTGTAACGCGCCGCGGTGCTAGTGCTGTTCACCTTAGAAGCCAAAGTGTACCAAATTCCCGCGAGCCATCGCTCTCAAATAACGCTCACCAATCGAGTCCGAAATTCGGCACTTGGGGCCTGGGCAATAAGGGTGTGAGTGAGGATTGGGATGGTGACTTCGAGTTTGAGGATTCGGATAAACAGGATGAGTCGAAAGGGAATGATGCACAGCTAAACCAAATGCCATTTAATCAAGGCATGAAGGTACCGAAGGCCATCATGGAGCGTCAAGCTAGTGTTCATGGCCAATTTGGGCATGTTCAAGAATTGACACTATTAGTGGAGGAACTCAAACGACTTCGGACTCGTGCCGGTGCGTTAAACATTATCGATGGCCCCTCAAGCGAGTTGTGGAGGGAAGCTAAGGGCATTATCAACCTGGCGACTCTGGAGGATGACGAAGAAGATGAGGGAACCTATTTCACGCAGCACTCACTACCATCACCTACTTTTAGTGTTGAAGATTTGGATGACGATTTCTTTTCCAATGGACTAACGAAGGATCAATATGGCCGTACAAATAATGATACTCGCCGATCACCACTTTCTGAGAAAATAAACTCGAATCCTAGTATAACCCCGCCTGCGCGACCGAGAACAGACTCTTCCTTGAAAGCCAAATTTGTCCTCGACACGATACACCAGCAGCGCGGCTTCCATGACCCTGCGTACCTTGAATCTAGCATAGACCCACATCAAAAGCTACCATTTGATACCCAGTCGCTGCGAGACCTTGTTATTCGAGCCGGCGTCGTTACGAGGTCCCTAAAGGAAATTGTCCGAAAGGCGGAGGGAGTGTGCGTGGGTTCCGAAAGTGAAACTAACTGTCAGCCCCAAGACCCCCCATTCAGCCAAATATTTACGCGGCCATTCAGTGGCGCTGAGTCTTCTTGTTGTCTTCCGGATTTGACCCGGTCGAAAAATACCAATGGATATCGGGATATTACCACCGCGGGCACTACCCCGAATGAAAATGACGGCTGTGAACGTATGACAATGATGACCGTTGTATGACCAAAACATTTCACGTCGAGTTGTTTGATTGAATGAATGCAAAAAAGGGGTCAACTTTTAGGAATACCCCAATCCCCTGCTACGCACGGATGAAATTATTTCAAGACCTGTTTATTTTTTTCCAGCTTTTCCTTATGCTGTCCAGGGTTTTTGTCACTCATTACTTTCTTATTAATATTTTTGTTATTGGCATTTCTCTCTTAGGGGTTTTCTCTATCTCTTGCTTGTTTGGTCTTTGTATGGGTACACTGGATTTTCATTTCCTTTCTTTTTCACGGTCTTGTCATGGGATATACACTTTTAAGTCTGTTTTGGTTTTTCCTTCTTGTACTTTTTCCTTCTCTCGCTTCTATTTCTCTCTTCCCTCCAATTCCCTTCTCTACATATGTTTGTAATTTTTCTTTCGTTTCTTTCTTTCCTATCCCTTGTTTGCTCAAGACTATTTGAAAGATAAACTTCATGTCAGCTACGGCCATGAAAAAGAAGAAGCAGAAAACAATAAAAGCAAAAGCCCTTTTTATGTCTGGCACGGTAATATGAGTACGGGAGTTTCTTTGCTTTCTTCGCTTTGTGTCTTTTCTACTTTTGTTGTGCTGCCTTAAAAGGGGAGCGAGGGGCGAGAGGGGGGGGGGGGGTAGTAGGTTTGGTACCTGGGGCGGGTTAGGTAGGACTGGTGGCTGTCATTTCGATGCACGGCATCACAACGTTCCACCCAACCGGGGTTCTCAGGCTAATCATGGCCGCGGTGTTATTTCTGGAGTTTTCTTCTGTTGCTGTGTTTGGAATTTTTTTTCTAATACATCAAGCTCGAAATAAAAAAAGAACAGGTTTTGAAAATATGGTTCATTTCGTTGTTTAGCGAGATACTGTGCTTTGGATTTTTTTTATTTATTTTTGTTTCTTCAAATGTGAGACAAAATGTAAGTTGTTTGGTTTTTTGTCTTGCTTTCTCCTTGCTGTTCCTGCTTACTGGTTAGGTTTTCCTTCTCCTTTCTCTTCTCCTGTCAGGATTGTTACAATAGGGGGTTCTGGAATTTTTCTTTCTTTCGTATTACTTTGTCTGAATTGAATAAAAGAGTGAATGAAACACCAACCTTGAAGGTGAGTGAGGAAGTAAGGAATGAAATGATTGGGTGTTTTTCTTTTTCTTTCTTTCTTTCTTTCTTTCTTTCCTTTTTTTTTGGTTATTTGAGATGGTGTTTTTGCCAATCCTTTTTTCCTTTCTATTCGGTTTTTTTTCTTCCTCTGGATTGAGCTCGGTTGAATAGCATAGCCTAGCAAAGGAAAGTATTTGTCTTGTCTTGCGTTATTTTGATTGCTGGACTGTTTGCAAAAAAAAAACAAACAATTGAATCGATTGAACCGCGCGATAATATATACCGACTTCGCGCTGACTGTTGCTTGCACAGAGGCCATCAAATGTCTCTCAGCTAAATAAAAGGAGGTTAGATAGAACCATTGATGACTAATCATCATTGGCTAAGTTACCCCTATCTTCACACTGCCCTCACAGTCAGCACCTCACACCTCACACACCTTCGTCTTTCACACTCCTCTGCCCATTTTCAGCAACCAGCTCAGTTCGCTCACAGAGTCCTGATGAGATCAGGCTTATATTTTTAACTTTTGTATTGACACTGGATGCTTTCATTTTCCTTCTAAGCTGAAGGTCTCGGACTACATAGCAGCGATGGGGCGGCTGGTCACAGTACTAGTGAAGCAAATAATGATCTGAGAAGATCACCTCTCTCCTTTCGTTTTCTTCAATTTTTTGAGTCCGCGTTTTGATTTTTGAGAGAGAAACCACCTGGACGGAGGGTCTCTTGGGGATACTCTGATACGCTCTGTAGTTTCAAGCCCTCGGCACTGAATTTGACCCATTGAGTATAGGCGCAAAGCTGAGATACCCTAGGGGTATTTCAATTGCCGCCTCAAAGTGGGCTGTTGAGCTGGCCAGAAGGGATGTTTCTCTGGATTGATTCATAGCGTTGTCTTAGGGACCCCAAACTTCTGATGACCAACTCTCTTCAGATTTGAATCGTACAACCGGCCCCCAGATTGCCCCGCTACCCATGAGCTACCACAACGACTCGCATCGCGATTCGCTTTCTTTCATTTTTCTTAGACATACATTTCTATCTTACGTTTTACAATACATTTACTCGAACCACAGGGCGTGACTCGCTGCTTGATCTTGATACTTCTATCCTTGCTTTCTGGCTCCCCCCAACCCAGCCCCCGAAGAATCATGCAGAAGAGCTCGGATCGAGTTGCCCGAAAGACCATGTCGTGAAACACAGGGACTGGACTGGTAAACTTGCCGAGAGAGGTATCAATATATTTGAACTGATATCCATGGACTTTATTCCTATGACACTAACACACATTAATCCCAGTTGATTCAAATGATTGCCATGCTCGTAACGGAGGATTCAGATTTGTGTCGGATGGCCCGTATCTGTCGTTACCTCGCGGAAGCCATAGTTCCGCCTAATTTTGGCGTCTGGAGGACACGCTTCTTAGATAAATATGACCATCCCCCCCTAGATAAAACTTCGGAAGAGGTTAGAATAGAATACAAAGTACGCAGTATTATGCTGGCCCAAACACCTTCTTTTCAAGACGGAGAGAGAGGTAAGGAGAAACTGTGGCTCAGCGTCTTGACTACATTACTTGTTGGTATGTTTGGTTGTCCGAGTTGGGTTTAAACACCCAACTATGTTCATATTTTTTTGAAAGCGTGCATCTAATACCTCAACAGAGTCTTACAATACCAGCTCATACCAGCACGTCGACGAGACATGTGTTTCACGAAACCACGCTCGAATCAAAGGGGCCATTATGAGCTCCGATTTTCTCAATCGCCCCATAGTTGGCAATGACTTGAACTCCTCAAGTACGCCTAGCCGATCATATCTTGCCATCCAGTTGACTGCGACATATCTAGCTCTAGACCTCCGGCTCTCTTTCCGCTCGTTGCGAACAGACTATGATTTAAAGGTTGTATATGTATGCGGTTCGACGACGCCGGTCCCGCCCATCACTGCATCTGACGGTGAAGAGGACATTGACCTGTATCAGCTTCTGCATATCAGGAATTTCTGGAAACGGCACCTCACGAACCCAGATGAGGATACTTTCTATACATCTTATAAGAGGCCGAAGGATTGGGAAGAGAGTTTTGGGAATAAATATACCCTGGGGAATTTTTGGTTGGGATATTACTGTACGTATTCTCCATCGATATTTCATTCGTCTCTTTCCCCCCCCTCCCACCTTATTTAATTTTTTTAATATATTTTTTAATATTTTTGATTCGGATTGGTACCCCATTTCCACTGTAGAAAACCTAAATAGCGATTTGGAAACCTATAGCTAACGAGCGCAAGCATGCATTCATCCACTCCCGATCACATCCACCGATTTACAGGAACGACAGACCTGCGCAGACCTCACCAGCCACTGGGACAGTTCTTGTGCATTGGTAGGTGTCCGTCCTCTTTCCTAGATGTATATAAACCAGTTTCCAAGAAACAAAACCTCCCCTTCAAGACCACTTAAAATAAGCAGCTGATTAGCCTTACGTAAAAATAGTTCCTGAAACTCTCCACAGCCACGACAAATGAATCAACAATATGGTTTCCCATCTTCAACGAGACCTACCCACTAAACCCTCACGTCCGGCCCTCATCCCGTACGTACTTCCGCGGCACCCAATCGCTCGACCATCACCATCATCACACCAATGTTACCAACGACAACAACGACCAACCCCGCCCCCACCCAATCCGGGGCTTCACAGAAGCCTACCCTGTCCAAGCTGATATCCCCGGTTGGCGTCGCATATGCTTTGTCATCTATGAAATTAACCCGGAGTTTTTTGTCTCCGCTGTTGATGGAAGTGGCGATGGCAATGGCGGCGATAATGCCGATGGCAATGATGAGGAGGATGAGGAGGAAGGCTGGTTGCCGTGGAGCTGGACTACGGTGAATTTTTTATGGGCGTATGGGTACGAAGGGGTGATTGTGCCTGGGGGAGGGATTATGATGGGGAGGTGGAGGAATATGATGGCAGAGGTGGAGGCGGAGGCGGAGGCGGGGCCGTTTATTTTTTGGGTGATTTGATTTATTATTTTTGATTTTGATTTGGGGAAGGTTAAGTGGTTGAAAGGGAGGAGAGGGGATGGTATTTTGGAAGAAGGAAAGAAAGTCAAAATGGTGATTTGAAGCTTGAAAGCGGAAGTTGAAGAACTACATTTCTCGTTATATCCCTTTTCTTATTTCGTTGACGATTTGCATGTTATAAGCCATGGATTGAACGCTGAACACGGCGTGGAAAGGAGGAGAAACGAAATATCTATATCAATTACTCTTACCCGGAATATAAAATCGCCGTCTCTTGAGAAAACAAAATGGTTAATCACCCCTTTGCTAAGCTATGTAGCCCGTTGAAATTTGAACCCTTTATTATTTCCCAGTTGTCCCGCTTTGAAAGAAAAGGGTAAGAAAAAGCAAGTCTTCGTTGGGGGATGGACGACAAAAAACAACAAAAAAATAGATATATGAACATACAACATACGCCCAACCATATTAAGAAGAAAAAAGGAAAAAAGGAAACCCGCTTTCGTTCCTCAACTCTCACTCCTCAATATTCTTCACCTTCTCCCACTGCCCCTTCAAACTCTCCTTCCACAGACTGACTTTATTATCGCCACCACTGACAGCAAGGATGTTCCCACTCAGACTCCAGCTGACACGCCATAAGACACAATCGAACTCCAAATGCTGGCTGGTCCACTCGTTGGGGTTTGATGGGTCGGACGTCCATATACGGACGGTTTTATCTTGGGAAGCTGAGGCGATGTAGGATTTGGAGAGAATGCTTGGTGACCAGGCTACGTCGCGGACCCAGTCTGTGTGACCCTCCAGTACCTTGGTTACACTGTAGGTCTTGTTCTCGGCGCTGTTTATTTTGATTAGTATATGTATATGTATTTCATAGCATGCAATTGAGTAAATTGAAGGGTGACAAAAAATAAATAAAATAAAATAAAATAGCATACTTATAATCCCATATCTTAACAAGATTATCACTCCCTCCCGTTACAAATCTGCGTAACTGTCCGGCACTAGGGGTGGCGCTAATGATAGATCCAGAAGCAGCGGCAGGAGCCCAGCTGACGGAGTTGACGCCCATGCCGTGCGCATGGAAGAGCTGATGCGTCCAGCTATTGTCACTGAATTCGAGTACGCTGACATTGCCGTCGGAGGAGGCACAGGCGAGCAGGCAGCCACTCTCGTGCGGCGCCCATGAGATGCCATTGACGGAGGCGGTGTGTAAGGAGAAATCAAAGACCTTTGTCCACGTGCTTGCGGCGGAGGCGGAGGCAGTGCTAGGGGCTTGTTCGCGCCATATGAGGACTTTCCCATCGTAGGAGGAGGAGGCTAGTATTGTTCCGAATTTAGGATGTGCCTGGGTTTATTTTGTCAGGAGCTTGGTTTGGTTTTGGGGAAAGAGAATTCAATGGATTGTACGAACCCACGCAACACACCATACTGCTCCCTCGTGTCTTTTAAAAACGATAAATTTTAGTACTTTGCAACGTTAAATTAGTGATGAAGCTGGTTAAGGGGGTCCGTACCCTTTCAGCGTCTCAAGAAGCCGGTGGGAGTCGCCTTCCACCTCGAAGATCTTAATTGTTTTGTCTGACGAACAGGTGGCCAGTCTTCGACCGTAGTAGTCTAGAGCTGCATCGTGCTATGGACGGGGAACCTGTTAGAAATGGTATGCTCATGGTTGCGGGGTGGAGGAATAGAGCCCTGCGGAGCAGGGACATACAATCATGTCATCGTGGCCAGAATTCGTTATAACTTGCGCCTACAGAAGCGGTTAGAGAAGCACCAAACAAAACCTGTGGAAGAAAGAGAACAATACTCACCATCTTGGCTGTGCATAAAATGGCGGGGCTGGCGGGGGAATGGCAATGTTGTGTATATATATGTATCTATATCAGTCTGCCCGTTTGCTGTCTCTTGGTTTGTTCCTCCGCTGGTTGCTGCCAGCTTGCCGCAAGTAGACGCCGCGCTAAGCCTTTCCCTTTCGGGAACATCAGCCGCCTCCAGACCACCTTTGCTGATATAAGCCGCCGCTATTCGCCCCACGTGAGTAGCCTCGGCCCGCTGCTCAGCTCTCATGTCTCTTTCTTTCTTTCTTTCTCTCTTTCTTCTCCTTCTTCTGCGACTCGGGCATCATTGTTCAATATACAGAAGCTGGCAGCCTATATCGAAAGGAGCGAGATCCTAGGGGCATACGTATCTAGGTATTAATACCCCTCAAACTACCGTGGATGTCTTACTAAAGACATCCTATCACTTCGGTTCTCGGGCCCCGCGCGCTCCCTGATATCCTGAATACCCAGAGCAGCAAGCAGTCGACTTTGACATTCCTTTTGCACTTTGCTTCTGCTTCCAGTCCGGCCACGTTCGGCTCTTCGTGGCGTTGTTTGCATCTTTTAAATTTTCAAATCACGGCACAATGGCGGATGCGCTCTGCGGCCCTTCCAATGCTCTCCAAAGCTTCCAGAAACATACATCTGTAGATAGAACACTTCAACAGGACCGCATACTTTCCCGCCAGTCTCCTGTTCAAGTATGTCTTCCCATATTTTGAACCAGGTAATCTAATTTGCGTCTTGCTGACCAACTACCTTGTAGGGCTTCCGATCACAAAATCATAATGAAGGCATCCTAGACCCAGAATTCAACGCTTTTGAAGCTGGCGTACCCGGCGCTCCGCTTTCTGATATCCAACATCCTGCACCGTTTTTGCAGTCAACACCGCAACACCCCGCATTTAATCACACGGAAAATTCTGGATGGACATCAGATTTCCAAAGCTTACAGATATCCGGTCCGGCCCAACATGTACCTCAACAACCATTTCGTCCAGAGTCCTCGTCTGGCTGGCAGAATGAATTTATGCGACACGCCCATCAAACACCCCACCAGACACAAACCCCACAAACCCAACCATCTCAGATTCCATTTAGATACGGCCAAGGTATAGGGGGGGTGGGATATGGTGGCATGAATAGTAACCCGATGTATCAAGATGCATCCCAATCACACTTTCAAGAACATAAGGAGGAAGCAATATTTGATGAATCTGCTTTTGAAGCAGCTTTTGCGGAAGCCCGAGCGGAGGTTGAGCTTCAAGAACAGCAGTTGCAGGACGGAGAAGTTATAGATCGAACTGAGATTGAGCAGACAATTAGAATAGGCTCAGACACCATCCAACCCCAAGTTGACGGGACGAATGAATCAGATGAGCTCGCTAGGACGGCCAGACAATTACTCGACAGCGTCAGCCACGACCAAAGCCAAAAATTTAAAGAAAGCAGCTTCCTTGCACTGATGCGACAGCTCCGCGATCGCGAGGTCACCGTTGACGGCGACGAATTCCGCCAAGTCAGTACCCTCCCATAGAAATATTTATATAATAAGACAAACCGCTTTTTTTGTTTTTCTTGGAGAAAAGCAGGATAGCGTGGGCACTGGTACACTTTTGACTACGAATCTGCACAATCAAGTGTTACATGTCCTTTGCATGCTAACGAGGCCTATAGACGACACAGCCACTCCATCCTGGTGGTCAATATTATCCCGAACAGAAAATATCTCAACAAAACGATGCCGGAGCTCCTCCCGCTACTACTGCAACTAGCACTGTGAACGCGGTCGACAGCGGGATCGGTCAGTCGAAAGATTTCGAACAGCCTGCCACTTTGTATCCGAAGTCAAGGGTTCCCTATGAGATGCCCGATGCACATTGGTCTGTCTAGATATTAGAAATGGCCTCCACGGTCTTTTGAAATGCACGATACGGTAAAGCAAAGATTCGAACTCTAATAATCCGTGGCAAATGAATTGTTATATTGTGTATGAGGGAGGGTTGTCCTGGAAAGTCATCGATATATACCCCTCATTATAAATACCTTAATTAGCATGTCTTTTTTCGTTTTCCTGCTCTCTTGGATATCTTCTCGATTGTTTCGTTTGTCGGTGAGGTAAGGGCAAAGACATTGAATATACATGAACAACTGGGAGTTTGGGGCGTCATGGCCTTCTTTTTTTTTTTTTTTTTTTGGAGAACAGGCATTGCGTATTTTAGGTATTTCATTTTTTTGCATGTATGCATGCATACATACATACACACCTTGCGGACCGCATTGGATGCACCAGCCGTAATGATACAATCGATACTCTAAGACTTGGAGAATGAATTTTGATCTGGCATTTGAGAGTAAACATTGTCTATCTTTACAAGAGCAGTGCTATTTTGCTACGGATAGGAAGTGAAATAAAAACCGAATAAAATATGAATAAGAATGCGATAAATTAGCACAGAAGGCTGGCGCTCTGGTCTATGATTGACTTGCTGCCCGTGACTTGGTTCAACATCGATGGGACAGCAACTTTAAGCCTCAACTCGTTCTTAAGTTCCATTTCAGCTACATCACCACATTAACAACATCTACCACCACCACTATTCCCTTTTCCACTTCAACTCGACAGTTGGTGTACAGATTCATCCTGATTCTAATTCTATCCATTCGACACATATCGATCTACACCATAGCATTTCATTCCCTTAGCGTTTCAACCACATCAGCTTCTAGCCCTTTCAAGTAACTTCGAATACCCCCTTGCTCTACCATCCCAACCCCCATGCCCCGTTATCTCTCTCCCCTTTCGCTCCCTGGGTTCCATTAGATCGATTCCATTACCTTATACCGATCTCTACGTTTTCTACACCTTTCTCTCCAGACTCCCACTGTCTGTCTAGACAGACACAACTCCCTCAATTCCATTCCGCATCCGATGCAACCAAACCGAGAATAGCCCATAATTTAAGCGCCACCCCTCCCCCTGCCCATCACACTGGTATCTATACCTGTTACTACCCATCGTCCGTCGCGTTGTCGAGCATTCAAGACCCATCAGGCTCGCCCAACCCGGCGCAGCCACCTAATTCACACCGCACCTCACCCACCGTGGAGAACGACGACGACTCCTATACCGCTCCTCCTCCTCACTCGCCAAGCTCGGCCTCCTCCTCGAATCCCCCCTTTCCCTTTGCTTCTCCCTCGTCCTACCCACCGCCTTTTTCATCCCTCTACTCCAACCCGGACGACGACGAGGAGCTCGATCGCATCCAGGCATTCGTCACAGAATCAGTTTCGCCATCTTTCCCAGCCTTCGCACCAGCACCGCCATTTGAAGAAACCTCCGCATTTCAATCTCCATCGCCTGCACAATCGCCTGTTGTCCTAGATACTAAAGCGGCGTTTTCGCGGGATAAGACAGGAGAGGCATCGGGCAAAGGCCTAGACGACGGAGAGCCGCCACCGCCGTATACTGAAGGGTATAGTCCGCTCCAATCCTTTACGTACGTCATGGCCGCCGCGGGAGGAGCTGCGTCTATAATTACGCAGGTTCAGCAGACCGGTGGAGGGCCGCTGAATACCCTTGGAGGTACGTGGTTGCGCTCCTACAACAATATATAGTGAAATATTGGTGTGATATTCGAGGGAGTTAGCTAATATATTTCTTGGTTTTAAAGATATTGGAGGCGATGAGCATATCACGTTAGATTTACGGTTAGTGTATATATCTTTTCCTGCACGAGGCCCTTCGGCCAAAAAAGTTTTGTTATGTAGCTAACTACTGGGTGGATAGTGGTACTCGATTTACGCTGTCGCGCGATGAACTGCTCACTCTACCGGAGTTCGTTTTGCTATCTTTATTCCCGAATGGGCTCCTTCCTGATGGACACATGGGGACGTTCCATGAGGGCGACGTATATCCCGTCGACGTAAGTGCGCATATTACTTCTCTCATAATCTTGAAATCTTTCTTTCCATCATGCTACGCCGGACATGACACTCATTGAATTGACATGGCTCCATTCAGTACGACCCCGCCTCTCTTCAATACATGTTAGATTTCTTCCGCTCGGTGGCGCAATCAATTCCCTCATCCTCACCGTCCCCAACCACGTCGCCCGATGGAGATTACGCCATGGACCCAATGCATGGGTCCACAAGGGATATGTTACAAGGTCGTGCCGGCATCATTGTGCTCCGCGAAGACCTTGACTTCTACGCAATTCCCCCCGTAGTCGACATCGACCACCCGGAAATGATCGAGGTGAAACGAGCCGCTGGAAAAGCTCTGCTGAAACAAGATGGGATCTTCTCTGGATTGCGAAAAAGCGATGAGCCCGGATCGACTGAACAACATCTCATTGAGATGTTAACCGCTGGGTAGGTTTTTACATATTTTCTCTATAAGTATATATTATATGAATCGCTAACGATAAGCTAGCGGTTTCAACCACGACGATCGATGGGGCCATCGTGCCGGCGAACCGAACAAAGCCGTAATCTGTAGCCTGGCATTGGCTAAACTTCGGACCGACATACGAGGCGACTTGGCCAATAACAATGCCGTCGGGATGGCGCAGAAACTGCTACTTTTCTGGCGGAAGCCGGCGCGACGGTGTTGGTGGGAGGGGGTGGAGCTTGAGGGGGTAGAGGGAGTCGAGGGGAAGCTCAAAGTCTGGATTCGGAGGGTGTGGACGCTTGAAATGGTGAGTGCTCGTGCCCTAAATTAATACTTTCTACTGCTCCCATTTTTCTTTCTATTTCTTTAACTAATGCATTATCTCTAGAGCGTCATTGGTCTCCGTTGATCGAGAAATTTGAAAGCTATGCACGCAAAATCAGCTCTCTCATGTTGAAGATTGATTACCGCTTATAGCCATTTTATGTTTCCGACGTTTTCGTTTTCTGAAACTCTGGCATGCCTAATTTATACTGTAATCATACCACTCTTGCCCTTGACTTTTGTCCTTTTCATTTATATCTTGTCAGCACGTTTTATTCATAGCACTCGAAACTGTTTTGTCCCCTTGTTTTTTGACTAACTACCTAAACCTTTTTTTCGTTGAATGTTATGTCTGTGACCTGTCTTTGTACCCTCTCGATGCCCCAATCACCGGGGGGGTGGGGTGGTTTTTATTTCTTTCCTATTTTTTGACATTATGCCCAGAACAACGTCTATTATTTATTCTCTGCTCCTTATCTATTTTCTTACCTGGGAGTAGACAAATACAAGGCTAGTTTGAATTGATTGACTCTAACCATCCAATGTATCCTGTGCCTGGCAATACTAGGTAATATTTTGGCGCTAATGCGAATCGGAGGCTCGTCAAATGCGCTAGTCCCTGTCGGGAAACTAGTGCAGTCTAACCCAATCCGGCCAGACGCGACTCCAGCAAATAATGAAAGAACATCCAACCATCCAACCGTCCAAAAGAAGCATCAAAAAGACCAGAAGAGGAAACGCAACTAGAACTGGACCACGGGGAATAAATAACTACGACGTCTCTCTATAGCTGATACTCATTCCCATATATTTCCATTTTATATATGCCTATCAACTCCCGCCTCTTTACGCCGATCCGTTGCAACAAGAAGCAAAGGAGCTTTTTTTTTTTCTTCTTGCTTTCGTCGGCCGCTGATCGCAAACTGGAGCAAGCTTGCTAACCAGCTCTGTATATAATATACACCCCATCTTCATTCCCAAAAGCAGCGCCATGGTATAGAAATAAGTATATAAAAAGCCATTGACTAAAATACTTGGGACAACAACAACACCATGTCTCCCGTTCAAGGGTACATGACCTCCTACTCCCCTCGCCTCCGCCAGTACGCAAACGCGCTCCTCGCTCCATCCATTCCGCCCTCACAAACCGTACCTGGCGCACGGACTACGAAACGCGGCACCATCGCCGTGAACTATGCGGAGGATGGATATGACGATGATGACTTTGACGATAGCGAGGGACCGCGACGACCGACGGGGCTGAGGAGTTTGAGGAGGGAGGAACTTAACCCGGACAGAGGGCCAGCGGGGGAGAAGCTGGGGAAAGAGATATTTCATCCTGTCGATGTGCAGCCGAATTTTAGGGAGTGGGTGGTTAAGAAGGTGCTTAAGCCGGCGTATGTTCATTCATTTATTTTATTTCATTCTCATTTTTCATTTCTTGTATCTGGACGATTTATATACAATACTAACAGAGGTCTATATTGGTCTGTGTTTAGGAGGAAGAAGCAGCTAGGCACCCAAGCGCAACTACCATTAACCCTAGTACCCATCCGCATCGATCTTGAAGTACCCGCCTTCCAACCTGCTGAACCATTCCCCTTACCACGAAACTATCTAGAACTTGGCATCAACCCTGCCTCCCCCGCCTACCGGAAACCAGAACCAGCACCCCCTTATCGAATCAAAGATACCTTTCTCTGGAATCTACACGAAGCACTCACGACGCCCGAAGAATTCGCTACCGCCATGGTGCGTGATCTAGATCTACCAAATCCACAAGCAATGACCGTGGCCATCTCCATCCAGCTCCGACAGCAGCTGGAAGAGTATGCCGGCGTCGCACTACACCCCCTATTCCAAAGCTCGCACCAACAAACCATTACAAACCCCCAAGCAGCCTCCTCCTCCAGAGGCGCCTCCGCAACCCCCGGTGCCACGAGCGCTGCAACACCTGCACCCCTCGTCGAAGCAACCCCTAGTACGGGCAGCGTGCTGGTATCCTCCCAACAACTCACCATGACCGACAACGAACTAAACCCTGACGACGCCTACCGCTGCGTCGTGAACCTAAACATCAACCTACAAAACAGACTCTATACAGATAAATTCGAATGGTCCCTGCTCCACTCACAGGGACTCGCTGAGGAATTCGCGCGAGTGACCTGCGCAGATCTAGGCCTGGGACCTGAATGGGTTAGCGCTGTGGCGCATGGGATCTACGAGGCCGTTTTGAAGTTGAAGAAGGAGGTTTGTGAGAGTGGGGGGCTGATTAGCGGGCTGGGAGGGTATGGGAATGAGATTGACAACCAGGCTGCGAATGGGCAGGAGGCTGGGTGGCGGTATGATCCCGATGGGCTGGGGGATGAGTGGGAACCGAAAGTGGAGACATTGTCGAAGGAGGAGATTGAGAAGAGAGAAGGAGATCGGGAGAGGCAGATTCGTCGGTTACGGAGGGAGACGGCGAGGTTTTCGTCGACGAGTGGGATTGCACCAGAGTTGTCGAGGCAGCAGAGCTCGTCTGGTGTTGGTGGCGGGGCCGGGGGTGGATATTTTGATATCCCCGATGAGCCGATGGGAAGGGGGGAGAGGAGTAAGAAGAAGCGTCGGTTTAGGAGTCTGAGTCCACTTGGAGGGAGGAGTGGGACGCCTGGCGGTGGGGGAAGGGGCACGCCTGATACTGGAGCGGGTGCTGGGTATGGCGGTGGTGGAGGGACACTTAGTGACTGGTATGTTATTTTTTCCTTCCCTTTCTTTCTCTTTCCCCCGCCCCTTCTCCCCTCTGCTATGATTATTATAGGTATGAAACTAATGTTTGGTTCATTATCAGGGAGAGGCAAACGTGGCGCTGTGCTAATTGCTCGGTTTGGGGTGCGGCGGTTTGGGCCGTCAGAGATGGACCGGCTGGGCCAAGGGTAAGCATATTGAACAAACCACCCTTCCTCCCCCCGGAAAACCTTTATCACTATATATTTCAGCCGGCTGTATCTCCAGAAAGTGAAAAATGCTGACTATCACGCCCGCTCGCGTGTGTGATTATCTAGACATTATGCCACAACTGCGGCCTGCTTTACGAGCGTGATAAACGGATACCAGTATGGTCCGCAGGACTACATCGCATTGATATACCCGTTGGACGTTGATTCATTATATTTATTTTAAATTCAAAGAAAAGACAGGTCAAAATTGGAATCGGAATCGGAACTTGTCCCCCCCTTTTTGCCTTTCGTGGTTTCCCATGTTCAATTCCAAAATATATACAAGGATTTCAATTTTTGATTGATATGATTGATCCACTGACTGTTTGATTAACTGGTTGCCCATGCGGGGAAACGATGAATTTTTATTTTTATTTTTTATTTTTACAAAAAATGAAACTGTATATTCTGGAACTGATTTGCTCAATCCTTTTTCTTTACCAATTCCGTTTCCCTTTTTCATTATCTCTTCTATTTACTCCGCCCTTCCATTCCATTCTGTCCGTTGCTGCCCTTTTTGAATGTGTAATATGGATGAAAAACTTAAGCACTGCTTTTCTTTCTTTTCTTTCTTTTCTTTCTTTTCCTTTCTACTTTTACCGCACAAAAAGTCGGCGAAGGTAGGCGAACAGGGGCAAGAGATGGCGCATGGGAATGGGAATCAGGGCGTATTTGTTATTAAGTCTACGTGCAAGATATTTTTATTTTTTATTTTTTACTTCTTGGAAAACTTGATTTGGCTATTCAACTAGCTATTGAGTCTTCTATGTAATTTATCTCCCTTATGCTGTTCCAGTAGAGATGAAATGTTTGGAGTGGACGAAATAGGTGCTATCACGCAACACAGCACTTGCTTATTTATACACGTCTCTACCCAAAGTCTCCCCCACCACCATCACCACAGAAATAGCCAGATTAGATTCTCTTCAAAATATGTATTTCTTTGCGCGTATATACATTAAACTAGTAAACTATGCCCGTCTATGTACAAAAACATGATTTCAATTAATTCATTCACCCCATTGCTGTCTGTGGTGCTTTTCTGGCGTTGCTTTTCTCACCCCATTCCCTACCGCTGCCCCCTCCTTGCCTTTCTCCACATCCGAGTAAAAAACACAAACCCCAAAACCCTCCATGGAAAAAATACGTTCTTTGGTGTTTGAATAAGGGCTTGAGGCCCAAGGAAGCGAGTTACCCCCTACCAATGTTCCTTTTGCGATTTCCACGCTCAGGTATCCATTCCATTTCATATCATACCACGCCACAGCGCATAAACTTCCGAACCTTAAAGCGTCAACAGCCATTCAACAGATCATTGACATGGGCATTGACAGCAAGAAGGGAGCAGTCACCGTCAATAATGCAATGTGACAGATATTCAAACTCAATGCACGCCTCGTGTGAGTGCATGAGAATCACGCGCGCGTGTGACGGGAAAGTACTCAAGAGTGGTGAATGGCGAGGAGGGAGAGCCAAGTGCGGTATAATGCTTGGCTGCATGAAAGGGCTGCCGGGGGAGGTGGGGGTAAAAACAAAATATCGTATCAGGTATGCTTGGTTTGACGAGTTGGGGGAACATCGTTCAGAGTTGCGTTTTCTTCGCAGAAGGTATGTCGATGGGTTGCTATGAATAATATGTTAGTCCACCTTATATACTGTATTTACAGGAAAAGTTAAGATGCAGATGATGTTCATACCGAAGTAGCCCTCCTTTTTTCCCCCCACCTCGGCGGCGGCGACGACGACTCCTTCTCATCAGAAAAACAGCCTGCACTCCTGGCATGACTCAATTCCGCCCTCTTCGGAACACCAGCGCACACGACATTCCTGTCGCCTCTGATACGTATGCCAGAGCTGACGTTGACTTCCACAGGCCGCTGTCTGCCCATCTCCTTATCATCTAGAATGCCGGATGCTTTTAGCGCGGAGAGAATAGTTGACGCCAGCTGCGCAGATTTGACCTGCCGGTGTTGCTGGAGTTGCTGTATGCGAGAATTTCCGCAAGCAGCTGGTGAAGAATGAGACGTTGAGGTGGAGGTGGATGTAGCAGGCTCCTCCGATGCCGATGCGCCCATTGATATGGGGATGACGATGGTATTCCCCTGCCCCTCAACATCTACCGACGTATCTATTTTGATTGTGATAGGGGCCATGGCAACGCTATCTTCATCGTCATCGTCAATGATATTTGCGAATGAATCTTCGACTGTAGCTGAAGCTGTTGCAGCTGCGTATGTTGGTGGCGGCGGGGGAGGAACATGTCTGTACTGAGAGTGGAGGCTTGCCACGAACTCGGCTAGTTTGAGGTTTTGGTGTTTGATGGAGTCTGAGGGCGGTAGCATTTTGAAAAAAAAAATTTATCAATTTATTAATTTTATTTTTGGTAGATTGGAATATGGATGTGTGGAAAGGAGGAAGGTAGATTTCAGGCTTCACGATGTGGTTATCGAAGAGACGATGATCAAAAAGACGAGGCGATGATGTGGTTTTGCGATAAATATGAATGTAATGGGTATATAAATTAGAGTAGGGTTGAGGAAAGACAAAGGCGTGAGTTTATTATTATTGTTATTATTTTGCACAAAAATAAGAATGAAAAGCTCAAGTCAGGGCGGAATGCTGCAGACAATAATGAATATGTCGTTTCGGGTTTGTGGATAGCCACTGATGTGACAGCACAGCCCTATATAGAGACCCAGATAATGGGGAATTATGGGGGGGAAAGGGGGGGGTTACATCCGTCCCTCCATGCGGTCAACAATCAGAGTAAAATAAGAGAGGGCTGCTCACTCCACGTTGGAAAATCTGCATATAAAAATAGTAGTAGTTTTCCAACACAACAAAAATAAGGGCGCATAAAAATGAAAAGACAAAGCCCGCAATGCCAGAACAACAATAAGAGAGGGGCGAGCGGGGAGGAGGAAAAATACGTAGATAGAGAAGAATAAGAATGGAGGTAGCAAAAATGGAGAATCGAATAACCTCCTGAATGCAATCAATAGAGAAAGAGAAAAGCGGCTAAGATGAAGGGGTGGAGTTAGCCGCAGGGGGTATTCAATAAGGATTTAATCCTTGCTGCTTTTTTGCTCATGACGGATAATACTCATGAAAATAAATAATTAGAGCAGGAAATAGGAATATGGTGGTAGCAGGCGGTTTTCTCTTCATCTCGGCTATAGAAAACAGCACCACCATTACTCACAATAAATAATAAATAACATGCCAACTCTGGGCGGAAATGGAGCGGCGCAATTGTATCTATTATTGTCATTTGGGGATAAAACCGTCCACTGCTAGCGCAGTTAAGAAAGGAAAAAGGAAAAAAAGAAAAAGAGAAAACCTGGGGGTGCTCCGGGTAGAGAGAATGTATTCATTTGGGGTTTTGCTCAACCATAGTCACCACCAGATTATTTCCTTTTCACCAGATCCTGACGGTTGAGGGGCAACCCAGGGCTGGGACACATAATAATGTCTGTCATTGATAATCATAATAATAGAGAAACAAGAACTGGATTTTGCTACCCAGTGGCATTGGCCCCATTCCTAGCATCGGGGAGCGGCATAGGGTCCATTCTTTCCGGGTGGGATGTAACCTCAGTGTCGGTGTATACCATCGAATGGAACAGAAGAAGAGAAGAAGGGCAGGGAGAGAGTATATTTGGTTTGTTAAACACAGGATCCGGAGCATCTATCTAAGTCTATCTACTCCGTATTGATGGCGGGGGCAAGAGGCTTAGTCCCTATTGTTGATGGGGGCATCAATAGGAAAATATCAATTAGGGCTGGGCAGGGTCATGTGAGCACGCTTGGCCGGATCGGGCGGTTGGGCCAGTTGGGCCAGTTGGGCCAGTTGACTTGCAACTGGCAACAATAGGAGGAACATGAGCAGGAGAGAGAAGTGGGAGGTGGTGACGGAGAGGGAGTGGGTTTTCCAGTAGCCGCCCTCTGAAAGGAAAAAGATACCTGCAGTAGTGGAATCAATGGAAACTTCTTTATTGATCACTGGCCAACGAAGAAACCCTGCTTACAGCGGCCAATAAAATTTCATTGATAACGATAGTGGGTTTCATCCTCGTCAAAACATAGCTTGCTTGACCTGGTGGAGTGGATAATATTTTTGTTCGCAAAATTGAGTATTTATTTATTTCTCCTCCCGGGCGGCAATACTGGGCAGCTTGTGGATATTCTCTTCATTCTTCTCTCTTTTTCTTTCGCCGTCCATAAAGAGGTTGTTTCGCTTCATGCACTTCGGCTACTCTTGCCATGATATCATAGAGCAGCAGAGTTGCATGAAAATGTGAGACTAGATGATAGTAATAATAACCATGATGGCCCGCTGCCAAAAACCAAAAAAAAGTCAACGACGGATGCGCTCATTGAGTCTCTCCCTTACCTCATACATCTCGCTCCGCATAACTTTGAATCATACCCTCCAATGTTGGTTCGTACTCCTTCAACGCCACCTTATCGCCTTCTAGTACCGTATTGGCTTGCACAAACACTTTGCGCGGGATCTTTTTCTGTAGAACCACTGGTCGGACTTTTGATCCCCACCACTCATCAACATTCGTAATGTCGTCGTACAGCGCTTTTCCGGCCTCAAAATCTCCCGTTGATTTGTAAATATGAAGCTTTTGTAGGTACTTCTCTACCGCTGGTCGGCCATGGCTCAAAATCTTGGACCGGTCGAGGTGAATTTCAAGATCCGAAAGGTCATCTTTGGTATACACCAATTTCACGAAATCCTCCCCGGCATCGAGGAATGTGCGCAAAATACTGTATCGTGCTTGCATGTGAGCTTGCCCCCACTTCGAGCTCTTAGGGTCCCAGAATTCAAGTGCTACAACCCCGGCTCTGGCCATCTGTAGGTAGCTGGCATAGAGGACATTGCCAGCCTCACCGTTTAGATCTTCTTCTCCATTGCCAAAGCCAAACAGCTCTAATATTTTGAAATCACAGCCGAGAACCATAGCTACGCATTCGGCGCGGCATTCTTCGTACGATGAAGCGATAGATCCAAAAACTGAGCTCCATGTTTGCCCTGGTTTGTACCATGTGGTTATGGGCTTTTGTGTTATGGGGCTGATAGGTGGGTTTGAAATATCGAAGTTAAACTCGCCAGGGGCAGTCTCTTGGAGTAATTTCCCGGTCCCATGACCTAGTAACTCATGGATCCCGACCTGTTTAGAGCTTAAAATGTTAGAGATTTATCGACCAAAGGAGGAAATTAGTGTTACGGTGGAAAAAATATGGAATATTGTGATTGAAAGGGCTCAAAAATAGGGAGGAGGTGAACACCCACCTGGACTTCAAATGCAGGATCCCGATAGTCTCGGAACACTTGAAGGTCCTGCTCTCTTATAAATGGCACGGGTTCATTGGGCGCTTTGGCGCTACACAGCAATGTCAACACGTTGCCTTAAGTTAAGAGGTATATCAGACACTCAACATACCTTAAAACGTTGCCCAGGGACACATTCTTATACCCCAGGTTCTGTCTAATATCATCGTAGTTTGGTATGTTGATGCCAGCAGGTATTCCGCTCCCCGCGAAGGAGAGAACTTCTAATGAAGTAAAATCAGGTGACAGGAATTTGTCCTTTTCAAAGTCTTTGCTCCAAGGAAGTTTTGGAATCATTGATTCGGCATTTGCAACAAGCTTTCCAAACGCTTTAGTCCGCTCTTGGTTGACCTAGGCAGGGTGTTAGCAACGGTGAGCGAACATATCTTAGCGTCTGGGTGTGATAATTAGCATACCATAGCAGCAAACCCTTCCCATTCTCCCCTAACACCATGAGGATCTCTATAAGTTTCAACAAATCCAAGGTCGGACTCGACCATAGGTCCCACATCTTTAATCCACTCCCTCTGGCTTTGCTTGAATGCCTCTAGGGATCCGGTCGTGAATGACTTCTCGTATTTTTGATGCATTCTCCTCTGTATATCATTGGCAGAGTTCAACCCTGCCTGTTTGACACTCTGCGCAATTTTTGCCATCTCCTCGGAGTGGTCACCAAAGACAAGCCGAAGAGTTTTGCCTTGTAATTTGCCTTCAAGTTCCCATTTATCAACATCACCGACATCCCGATCGCTGCCCGCCGGTGACTTATCTGCGGATGCAATCAGTAACTCGAAGTTTCCGGACTCGGTTTTCCGCAGCCTTGTGTTCTCCGGTAATAACTTCTTATTTTCCAAAAACGAAGCTATCAGAGAGATCTCTTCATTCGTTATTGTTGGAGAGTCAGGGTAATACGTCGTCATGTGTCCGTTTTCTGGATATCCGAGATGCATCAGGCCTGTAGTGGGGGTCTCATATATCCCTCCGCCAGATCTGTTCGCTTTTTCCAAGGCTGCCTTTGTTTCTGGAGTAACGGAGGCGAGAGTTTCCAGGGCATCAGCAGGTATTCTAGGAACGAACTTGGAATCCCCGAATCCCTTATACGACCCGCAATTGCCTAAGAACTGGGCAGAGTATTCCAAGAAGAAGCGTAGGTTTTCTGCGCTCACACCGGTCTTCTGGGCAAGAGAATTCCAATCGCCATTGCAAGCACGGTGAAGCGAGATGATCAAATCGTATATGGGTTCGGACTCTGGGGAGACTTGACGTAGTGTGATTCGAGTTCCTTGGAAAGCAGCTCTGTGACATGGTCAGTTCTGATTGAAAACTGTATCAGTCCCATTCTGTTGGGGATGTTGTGTGCGCAAGTCAAGTATCAATTGGAAATATTAATCTTGATGATATTGATTGGGTAAAGGGGGAGGGAAGTATAGTCTAATTGAACATAATATAAGAACAATGACCATTTTACCTGCTAATGAAATGAGCATAGCGTTTCTGTTTATCGTCCAGCGCTTCGAAATGCGGCTTGATCTCCAGCCTGACCACGGTGGGTGGAGAGTCGGCGAGATACTGCTGCTTAGTCTTCGCGTCCATGATTGATGGGGTCTCGTCTAATATCGTTATGGGCTTCAATCGTGTAGCAACCGCAGCAGAGCTAGTAGATGCGAGTCTGCTGTAGCTATGTGAAATGGGGGACTGGTAGTGTCGGAGTTGAAGAAGACGGCTGGTGGCAGAGAAGTGGATGGCCTTGCTTGAAGCTTTGGAGGACAAGCTTCGAAGAGGGGTCATCGGAACAATGGCTTACTGCCCAGCCGGTGGAGAGGGGATTGCTGGCAGGGGAGGGGGGCTCAGGGAGGGGTAACTCAATGATGCCCAGTACTGAACATGCGGCAAGGCTGGATGCGTGAGCAAGGGGAGCGAGTGGCCAAGGAGAGTGGGCGGGTTAAATAAAGTAAGTGTCTGTCTGCACCTGCGCCAATCCCATCAACTAGCAAGTTAGTTTAAGTTACTTTCAGTGACCGACTCCTAAAACGCTGCCAATCAATTTCCATTCTTTTGCCAAAAAATGAGCTGTATATGGACAATGGGTGAATTGCACATTGTCCTCTTGTACCTACTACCCATACGTGGTTTAAACATGACGATGCATGCCAATTACATCTCTTTCTTTCTCTATCGAAGAAGCGGATGGCGCAGTGAGAAAAGACTACCTAAGTACCTACATTCCCAAGTAGGTAATTATCGATGATTCGACCGCAATGTTATCCTGGACCTAGCAGAAGATAGCATTTTCATTAATAAAATAAAAAGGCTACCCTCCTGCAACATCAATGGTACCATTGCTAAGAAATATGCTGTTCGGGATGAAGTTTCATCCCCTAACGAAACGGATCAACCATGCACGCAACAATCCACGGAGCTATGTGGCGATTTACGACAAGTATAAGGCTTCAAGAGCCCATTGCTCTTCCAATCCTGGAACAATCCCGCTACATATTCCTTTCTGGAAGCTATTGGGGCCCGAAAACTGAGATCCTGTCCCGACGTGGGTTTTGATTTAGACCCGTTTACGATGTCTCGAGCATTACCACCTTCGGATCGCGGCATATCCCTGAGGAATTTGGGTTGGGTTGGGAGCTTTTATGGGCTTTCGAATTTTACCTGTAAAACTTTAAACCATTTGGTTCTCTATCAGTTTACAGTCTATCTGAGAGTTTATGTTTGTAGCGAGTTGTTTCGTTCTCACTAGCTCACATTATGGCGAGAATGTTTGCCCATGCTGAATGAAGGAGGTGTTATAAATGTTTCAGATGACCAACCGCGAGTCTATCAGGAAAACTCGAACCATACGGCAACGACCATTTCACAAGGGATGGCAATCTTGGGTTTTCTCATCCCCGGAAAATTAGGGCTGTTGATGAACCCATTAAGACTCCAACTACTAACTTTCCCGACGCCCAATTGATGGTATTAGTACAGAGCTCTTCAGTCAAGTCTCGCAGAGAGTCTAAAAGAAAGACGCCATATTTTTGGAATTTGACGAGCCTGACTGCCCGGTCTGCATATTCTACATACAACATATCATATGGGATTAAGGTGCAGCAAGCTTCCCGTTTCCACATGTACGAGCGAACACCCCCGCTCGCTAGCCGTACGGATTTTTCTCTTGGAGGCGAGAAATAATGGCAAATCGTCAAGATTGTTCCATTTCTTGCATAACCTCCCTACGATATAGGTGAAGATGAATTCATAACATTATTGATGGTGGGATCCTTGAAGGACATAGGGCTCAACCCATAACCAAACATTTTCCGTACTAAAATGTACGAACACTTATTTCTTGCTTTATATTCCTTAAGGGGATGTGCAATACACCCTCTTACCCAAGAAGGAAACTCCAACACATTAGGCTCATACATGAGCTTCCATTACCACAGGAGTGGGACCGCTGATGAGCGGGTCGCAGAGTTGGTCACCTATACCTATATCATAAAGGAATGCCTGCGGAGCTCCTAGGGACGGAGGCCCCTACGAAACACCCAATGAAAGAATTTTCGCATAAGTACAAATTATTCCAAGAGATGAAATATTCTGCTCTGAGATACTCGATTTGTCTGTACCGAGTGTTTTCCTTCTAGTGTACTGACGCGATTGAGTTGCTACCTATGTTTGCATTTCACCCACAATAAGGGTAGAAAATTCACAATATCCCTGAAGATCTATTCCTAGAAGGATTGAAGTTCCTTTTTTACATGTATAAGATACCAACATCATATGAAATTGTAGGTTAACAGAACCTGGGTTTCTCATGTAGTGGTTCACCTTCTGTTTATTGATGGCCGGCTTCCACACTTTTCGGGGTTTACCATTACCGAGAGCGCATCTGCCACGGAGAGTGCCCGGGAGCTAATACGGCCCTTGGAACATTGCCCTTTGAAGGTAGGGACCCTGCAGCGGCCAACCAGAGGAAATCCGACCGAAGGCTTACTGAACTCGTTCATCAAATCAAACTTGTCAGACAGTCGAATGGGGTCAACAAGGACCATGGGCACGGTACTCCTCGATTTACTGCTCGAAAAGGTGATGCTTCGTGAACCATCAACACCGCTGGAGCGTGATATCCTTATCTCCGCTGATTTTAGCTCCTTGTAGTTTAAGTATCAAAGCTCTCACTGCGTCGTTTCTGTACCTGGGTGACCAGGAGGAGCTGGCGGGAGCCTTGGACTCCTTATTACGGACTAGTGTCCCGCACACACCTGGCCAACCAATGCATCCACTCAGATGTCCAATAGTTTCTGGTAGCTCTCAGGGATGGATCTAAATTGTCCACCCTTTTTTTTTTTTGGAAATTGGCCAGGGGATTTTGACAGCCGGTGGGCTGCCTAGAAGCGAACCACAGTGGCTGCCTAAATATATGTCAATAATTTCCACGAAGACAGGAAATACGTATTTCTCCTAGGACGAGTCTATATGGCGAACCAAGTATCGGGACTAACATTGAGTTACAATCATTAATGGTCCTCTACCTGGCAACCTTTACTATTTCGGAATGAGTTGGGGATGTTCAAAGACGGCGTGAAAATTCTGGCCTGCTTCCTCGATGAAAGCAGCTTGCGAATTAACCAAATGCCGACTACAACACCCAATTTGTGGATGCTTTGATATCAAACGCGCGTGAAGCCCACTGTGCATGCTCATAGCATGCGCTGGCTGAGGATCTTATCATTACGAATAACCGAGTCTATTCTGGGAACAGCCAGTCGGTCCCTAGGCAACTTTTAACACCGCAAAGGTGTGGCTGCTTCACCTTTTCTAGGGCTCTACTGCGGGAATGCATGTTAAGCTACTTACTGCCTAGACACTAGGAGGACTGCATTTCGTAATAATTACAATAAGTCATGTTCTAAATGTAGCTGATGTTGCTGCGTCGTCTTAAAACGAGATTAAATACGAAAGTTGGTTCACGATTTGGCAGATCCGCACCCCACCGCTTTCCTCTATTCACACATACCATCCCCCGCCGTTAACCGAATGCATAGCGAGCGGATTGTGTTTGAATCAGATAACGTTGTTTTGCTTTTAGAAGTAAGGAGTGTCAATATAAAAGTATACACATTAGATTATGACAAGTGATAATATCTCGACCTAGTTTCGAGCCGCCGCTAAACTAGAGTGGATATCTATAAACTCCATGAAATGCATTTCCGGCAACGCAGTTATGTTTCATATTGTCAATATAGTTAGTTGTAGGCGTTGCAAAAAATTCAGGGGAATGATTCAAAACCACTCGCGTAAACTTCTCAGCTCAGCTCGATAATTCGCAAGGTGAGCAGCTTGCATGTCTTCCCCCCATCAAAGAAGGCTCTCATATTTATCAAGACCCTGTTTCTGCTGGTTAATTGGCGGTCGTAGGGATGTTTGTATCTGCGTCGAATTCCACTGTTGGCTTGGGTTTGGCTTTGGCTGACCAAACGCAGCGGAAAGGGAGGCGGCTGACGACGTTTGCTGTTGTTGGAAATTTGATGGTGGTGGGGGAGGAATTGAGAATGGAGAGAGGGGCATGGTTGGCTGTGGTATCTGGCCAAAGGATGAAGTTGATGGTGCTGCTGACGCGGAAGTGAGTGAATAAGTTGGGTTCGCAGAGTACTGGTTCATTATCGAAGCGCGCTGTTGGGTGTTGTTGGTGTTTGTAGTCGGGGTCATTGCCGCCCAAGGCGAAGGTTGTGACGGTTGCGAAGGTTGTAACGAGGGGAATGATGACCCTATGGATGGTTGTTGTTGTGTAGTTGTAGGGGCAAGAGTAGGAAAGGAGCTCATACTCATATCTGGAGTAATCGACCGTTGGCTAGGCCCCGACAAGCTCGCAAGCGAATTACGACCTCCAGTATTGTTGGCGTTGACAGAATTGGCAGTCGACCATGCAAACCTGGGGGTGCTATCAATCTTCGCCGGCGGGTTAGTTGGATTCGGGTTTGCAGTGTCCCAAGCATTCCAGGAAGCATTGTTGGAACTAGATGCCGTTTCTTTGCCAAGGACCAAGCTTTCGAAATCTGATCGGGTGTTTTCAACTTCCGTTCCGCCATTCGCAGTTTCCATCATTCCGAATAAATTAGAATTACTATTTCTAGGGTTTCCAGAATCGTTTGAGGAGAGCGATTGTAACTTTTTCGTTTGCTGATGCTCGACCTTTGAAGAGAGGGACTTTATCAGATCCATGAAGCGGCCAAATTGCTGGACGTTGAGCAGAGGGCCAAGGCTGAAATTCCATAATGTTGGAATGACCTCTAGAGCGATGAATTCAGTCCCGGCAATTTGGCCAACCTGTCGAAACACATTTAAGGCTGCCATCATGACTGCAGGCTCTTTTGTTTTAATAGCTTTTAGCAAGGGAACAATTTTGTCTTGGACAGTGTATTTGTCAAGGATTGAGGTTGAACCGAGTTTGGTTTGCTGGGGCTTGCTCGAAACGCCGGGGAAGTCACTCTCCAAAGTTGAAGGTTCCTCCTTTATGGACCCACCGCATAAAATAACAAATGCTTCTAAGCCTCGAACTTTAATGGCAAGGCTGCTGGTCTTGCTGAAAACGGAAGCAATCGGAGGGAAAACGTCGTCCTTCACCGTCGAAAAATCAAGAATAGGTAGCATCACTGGGAGACATCGCATTGAAGCATCGACCAGCGAGTGGGTATTAGACTCTAATCCGAGGCGGACCAAAGGTAGTACACCTGGCAAATAGTTGTTAATAATCTTGCAAAACATCATTTAAAGGGTGCCTATAGACGCACCTTCTTTATAATCTCGTCCAGAACAATTTTTAGCAATAAGATCCATATTTTCCAGAACAACCATGAGACTAGCATCTTTGCTGTTGTCACGTTCCTGAGTAGACCCTTTTGTTCCAACCGGGAGAAAAACCGACTTGAGGTGAGGAAGGACTTTCTCAGGAACGACTCGCGGACCGGTTGGAATAATTTTGATAATTTTAAAAACATTCGACAAGATGAGTGGCAGTAATTCTTTGTCCTTGCTTTCATCCAAGAGGGCGCCAAGAACCTTTCTTTCAAGCACGGAAGCCGGGAACTCCGGCAGTATGCGACCTAATCCTTTCATGAATTGGGACTTCTCGTTGACCGTTTTCGTGGGCAATGATTCCAGAAAGCGTATGGTTGACACTAGAACATTATCAAAATATTGAGATTGTTGGAACTCCTTTGCATCCATACGCTGAGCCGGTCTTCTAGCAATGAGTCTAGGCAGAACGTGTGATGCTAAATCCTTTGGTATTGGACCCGAGGAAAGAAATCCATTACTCTGTGAGGGTATTGTCGACGGTGAACTCAATAATTTTTTGTATGTAGAAGGGTTGCCATGCGTTTTAAGAGGAGATGTGTGGGGAGAATTATAAAGGGTAACAATGATAAGGCCAAGGGAAAAAAGATCCGCAGAGGAGCAGATATTCGAGTCCATTACGAAGTCAGGGGAAGTATAATCCAGGTCAAGTTGAACAGCAGCTGGCAATCTGGGATCCTGATATAAAACCTCTGAGAGCGCAAGCGGAGGCAGTGATGATTGTGACCCTGCGTCGGCTGGACCAGCAAATGCAAGGCCAGATATTTTCCAGTCGGACTTGGCGTTGATGTAGATGGCTTCAGGGTTCAGGTTGCCGTGGACGAGTCCGGCAGATTCATGCAAGAATTCTAGGCCCTTAGCAATTTGCAATAGACCCTTCTGGATCTCGATTTCATCCAATTCGATACTATTTCCAGTTCGATTTACACCGGAGTCCCCACCGACAGATCGGCCAGTTCGTCCGCCACTTCTGGAAAACCTCTCTTGGTCATCTTTGTCCCGTAATAGTCCAGCCAAGGATGCGGTGACTGGCTCTGTTGCAAACATCAAACCACCGTTTCGCGTATCTTCCACTGGCTCCAAGACCTGGAGAATCGAAGGATGCCTTAGCCGGGTTAGGCTGCTGGCCTCCCGCTTAAGCCTTTCAACGACTTCATCATGTATCTTTTTCAGGGAGGAGGAGTTGGACCGAGAGCCAAGGCCGCCAGACCGTGCGTCAAAGGATTTCCGATCAAAAACGAAAACAGATGCAGGGGTTCCGGTACTCTTTTTCTTGCCATCATATATCTTCCAGGGGCCGGAAGCAAATGCTGGGTGCGGGGATAGCTGGTAATTGGCAGCTATATTTGAGCTAAAAGACTTCAAAGCAGACGAAAACATGGCGGACTCAGAAAAATATAAACAACCAAGAAAACCAATATATGGAAAAAGCTGTATCTGTATATGATCAAGCTCAAACAATAAAACCAGAGAGCTTATCAGTTCAGGGAGTTATATCCCCTTCCAAAAGATTAATCTCTTGAATGCCACCCATCACACTGCATCCCGACTCATGAAGTGCTTTCTCTTCCTCCTCGACCGAAATATAGAACAGGTGTCGCAATACTCACACCAACCCCTATACGCGAACTGGCATCTATCATATACCTTAAGCACCTAGGTATTCTGCAGCGTCTGTAAGCACGCGGCTGTCAAATTAAGATTTTGTCAGGTTCAATGCGGCTCCACAACCTTCCACCGCTAGCCACGGTCACATGATACCACGTGCTAATCACTGACTCAGGCCTTATATAATGCTCGGAATATTCCTGCCGCGATGTGGCCCGAGCTCTGACCTTGGCCCCGGATAGGCGCCCCTGATTGGCTTGCTGCCCATCTCCCTTACCGCAGACACTCGGCGCTGTGGGCTGTGGAAAAAGTCATGGCACAAAAAAAGGGCAGAAACGGAGAACCCAAAATCAACCTTCCTGCAGCCATCGGCAAATAGCCACGCCCTTCAGCAATAGTGACTCACCAGGTTATATACCTTCCCTTCTCCCCAATCTCTCGTATTCTCCCATCTAAACGCCAATTGACTCCTGCGAAGAAGCCATGAAGTCCGCTCTATCATCAGCAGCACGCAGGGGCTTTCCTGCGCTCGGCGGCCGTAGCTCCGCATGGAGATATTCCATTCCCTACCAAAGAAATTACACCTCGAATATTGCAAGCCGGAGCGATGGATTACCTGGAATTGACGTCTCTAAGCTATCTATTACGAAAACTACTTCTCCCAAGAAACTTACTCCTCCCGAAAAGCTTGTTTTCGGTTCAACCTTCACCGGCAAGTGCCCTGCCATTGGAAAGTCCTGCCATATATACCGTATAACTAATTGGTGTTAAATACATTTATAGACCACATGCTCATGATGAAATGGAATACCAAGGATGGGTGGCTCTCTCCAAGCATCATCCCCTTCCAAAACCTCAGTCTCAATCCGGCCACCTGCGTTTTCCATTATGCGTTTGAGTGTTTTGAGGGAATGAAGGCATACAAGGACAAGGATGGCGGCGTCCGGTTATTCAGACCCCAAATGAATATGGCACGGCTAAATAAGTCATCGAAACGTATTGCGCTTCCAACAATTGACGGAGACGCCGCGATCAAGCTTATTAGCCAGCTTGTTAAACTAGACAGCAGATTCATTCCTCAGTAAGCTTATTGATTGAATTACTTTGGGGACTAGGTATGGGTTTGTTTGTTGTTTTTACTGATTGGCTATTTTTCTTTTCCAGAACTCGTGGTTACTCATTATATCTAAGACCCACAATGATCGGAACCCAGGAGACTTTGGGTGTTAGCGCTCCAAATTCCGCCATGCTCTTTGTCATTGCCAGCCCTGTTGGCCCTTATTATCCAACCGGATTCAAAGCTATATCCCTAGAAGCCACAGATTACGCAGTTCGTGCATGGCCTGGTGGAGTTGGGGACAAAAAGCTGGGTGCAAACTATGCCCCGTGCATTGTACCACAACTTGAAGCTGCAAGGAAAGGTCATCAACAGAATCTGTGGCTATTCGGAGAAGAGGAGTACGTCACTGAGGTCGGGACCATGAATCTATTTGTTGCATTAAAGAACAAAGAAACTGGGCAGAAGGAACTCATTACTGCTCCTCTGGATGGTACGATCTTGGAGGGAGTCACAAGAGATTCCGTCCTGTCTCTTGCCCGAGAAAGATTGGGCCCCAAGGGTTGGGCGATATTAGAGCGCAAGTTGACAATGTCAGAAATTGCCCAAGCCGCTGATGAGGGAAGGATGATCGAGGTATTCGGAGCGGGAACTGCGGCTATTGTTAGCCCTGTCCGCACCATTAGCTGGAAAGGACGTATGGTGGATTGTGGTTTGAAAGAAAATGAAGAGGCAGGAGCAGTGGCACTCGAGATGAAAAACTGGATCGAAGGGATTCAATATGGAGATGAAAACCATAGTTGGAGGTAAGTCAAGAGAACCATCCCCCATCCAACTAACCCCTCGTCGACCTCGTCTAGTGTTTTGTTACCTAACTCACCCTTCTTTCTAGTGTCAAAATTTAGTTATATTCTTTCAAAATTTACCAGGCTATGATACACATTTGCGTGATTTACATTTGCCATAGCCTAGACAACCACATTTCCAAAACGTGTTATACCTATTTCCTATTACTATTACCTGTTTTTCGGTTTTGTCTTTTTGTATTTGGAGAACCACTTGTTTTAGATCTAGAAAAGACACCCCGCCAATGAATTTCTGCTACCATTTGTTGAAAGTTGCATTTACATCCTGGCCATCCAATGGATATATGAGAGGCCCAGGGTCAATCAGAGAGGGGACATATTTATTAGTTCATAAGTTACATAATACTTTTTCTGACCGAGTCCTGTTTTATTTCCAAGGACATACAACAAGGGTCCATATTTATTACCATGCTTACGCAGCTAGGAAAACCCCAAACGAATATTCCATCAGTCTGCAGAAATCCTGCGCATGGGCCCGCGGAGTCCATCCGATTAGTCTCCTCCCCAACCGAACCATCCCCCCAACCATCCACTTCAAGTCTACAGGGGGGGTAGGGCGGGGGAGGCGAGGAAATTACTAACGAAGGGGGATCTACTCCAATCAATATCACAGAAGGGGGATATAGAAATCTTCATAAAGGATTCATAGATCCACGTCTTCTGAGGCGTAGAGAGTATTATTATTTTACTAGCTCCCTGCTCCTCAGACACATGCGTTCTCCGAAGTGTATTCCCCGTCAACAATTGCCGGGCGCGGGAAGGTTGAGTCGAGCTCCGCTGGAGAAGGAAGAAATGGGCGCGCATACCTAGGGCAACCTTCACGCAAGTTGCTACCACAGGTGGTTAGCTTGCCCCTTTCCTCCGACAAACCCTTGTCTCTTTCCCGCGCATCCCCAAACCTTTTGTCTTTCTTTCTCTGAGGCTCCTGGGGCAAACTTGGGTAAAGGCTTTTTTTCCCTTCCCATTTATTTTTCACGCATATTCGGTTTCTTGACTCCAGTTCGCCCCGTTACTTTCACCAAACCCACCCTTGAACCCTGCATAACATATCAAATACTTGATTGTGCAGTGTGAATCAACTTTGTTGGCTTTCTTGTCAAATGACATGGCCATCCTGCATCCCACAATTTCCACCCAACCCAAAGCCCCTGTAATACCGCCCCTCTCTCCCCCCTTTTGCCCCCCAAATACAGAAGGATCCCGGCCCCTTGGGTAACGAATTGACTATCAAAATACCAGATTAACACCACCCTCCCGTTTCTGAGCGCAAGGGCATGCTGCTGGGATCATATTTGCTATTCCGAATACTCTTTCCGTCTGCAGCCTGCAAGGAATAACCGTCCAAGCACATAGGGTCGTGCCAGAGTGTGGGATTGTTACTGTGAGAGTTCCCCACACCCACTCTAGAATGATATCTCAGGGGTCCCACTCATGACATCTCCGTTTCTGTATGGGGGTTGATTCGTTGGGAACCCAGGCGGCTACATCGAGTCGCCGCCACCTCCCAAGGTTCTAACCCAGAACAACACCCGTTCAGGTATGCCACCAACCTGATATTTAAGGAAAGGAGGCGGAGAGAATAGTTCGCGTGGAAATGATGGGTTTGTGTTTTTCCTCCAGAAACACGCTTCATTTTCGCCAAGGGGAGAGAAAAAGGGGGCACTTTGTCTTCTCCGCATCCATATAATATCAAATTTCCTGTGCAAAATAAATATACTACAAATAACATGATAGCCACATGGCGGCTCGTCGTAGTAATCCAACACGTTTTTCGCGTTAAGCGGCGAGCGGCTATCTAATAATAAGAAGGTTGGTAGCATATACTGATAATTATTACATCCATCAGATATCCGGCTAGGTTTGCTTCAAAGGCTGGTGTGGGAATAGCGTGGGAGAGAGGCTCGTTCCTTCATTTATGATGCTTTCAAAGTTCTCACCGCATTTAAAGTGCCTGTAAGTGTTGACTGTGACAAAATAAGGCTGTGTGTCCGAAAAGTTAGGTTCATGCCATGCGTCTGGATGAAAATGAACTGCGAATAAGACATGAATCCTGAGACAGAATATGTTATGTATCTTTGCATGTTAATTTCCGAGGGTCCTTAGAGCGGTTAGTGTTGAAAAATATTCAGAATATTTTTAAATAGGATTTGCACATCGTCACCTCGAACCAAAACGAAACCAATTCAGCTAGTAAGATTGACAGCAAGGGACCCACCACACCTTGACATCCATCAGTCAGGGTCTGATTCAGCAGCAAAGTTGTCTCTGTCAGCGTCGAATCCTTCTCTCATCCAAGGCGTATTCGATCGTATAAGCAGCTTTATAAACAACAAAATTTCCCTCCGTCATCAAACATGGCTTCGATCGAACCACTCAAGTAAGCGATCTGCAATGAACATTTTACGATCTGCTCGTTTATATAAGGCTAAACAATTCGTTCTTCGCCAAACTCTCCTCAGATCCCTGCCGATAATATGAAACCAATAATATTGTGTGCGTGGCAATGGTAAAATACGTGGTCGCTGTTGTTCTCTTGCAGACGAAGCGGGATGGCAACCTTGCCAAGTTGCCAGCAAGAAGTTGTGGCTTGCCGCCTCGTTTTTTGTTTTGACGCATCGAACTACCGAAGCATCGATCTTTGCAAAAACTGGAAAAGAGCCGGATGTAACCAACTAGTATTTCGGGTCTGGTGGTCTCTTTATCCACAGAAAAGCATCCGAGCTCCACGAAAGTTTTCATATTTACTCACAAAAGCCGCGGACTTAAATATCCCCACCGCAGAGTCAATACTGTTTCCCCCCAGCCGCAACTTTTCACTCAAGAATTACGAACCGCTCCGAGCGGAGAGATCTTCAGCAGTAAAAAAGATTGATGAATTTTGCGAATCAGATCTACCCAGTACCGTACCTGGGCGGATCCAAGCAGCCGATTCTGCCACTAACCTCGTGTCAAGTTTTTGAGTGCTGACGGATGAGATTCTTCTTTTCTTCCATTTCCAGCCACCACAGCCAGCAACCTTAGCTACTAGTCGCAGCCGACCAGAGCCTGAGCGGATCGGATCCGACTGTTCAACTTCATCCTTCCCAGAAATGCACTTACCATTGGTCGCTGCATCATCACTCCGTCACTTCGCCAAAGCAGAGATGCTGCATGTTGGGAATGGGTAAAGAATATTCTTTCCGGTTCGGTGACAAAACCTTGCAAAGCTCCCAAGTTTCTTCCTAGACGCCAGCCAGCTACTAAGAAAGGTCCTTGGAGCAATAAATGTTAGACCATGTCGATGAATGCTACGATATCAACAGAATAGGCAAATAGCCTCAAGGAGATTGGATTGTCCTGGGGAGACTTGGCTGGCACCAATCAGTGGGATTCATTTAGTTTAGGAGCGAAGTGCCACCGTTCACTTGCGGCCAGTTATTTTCTTGCAGAGGCCGAGACAGTCACCCGGGCACTTTTCGGGGTTCCAGGAGGCGGTCTGGGGCCATTCATCCACGCGGCGTGCCTATCGATGTGGAAGAGAGACCACATCCAGAACCATGAGGGCAAAACTCTCCCTAGACATAATAACTCTATATCATGGCTTTTCGCCCCTGCAAAACGACGAGTAGGACTGCTGTTCTAGCAATGGGGGATAACGATTATTCTTCGTATCTTCGACCCTTTGCTCTGGTATCGCAAGACGATCGTTCTTCCTTCCAATGATATGAGGAATCACAACAAGAAGGTTTCCAGGGATTTCGCTATTATTACCAAAGACGGTTAGGTTTTGAATTTGAGCGTCTCATCACATCCCTGAACCACATCTTTGTGGTGGTGTAAAAATAACGGACGAAACAAAAGTCCACGGGTTTAACCAAGAAGGGTTTCGCTTTGCGCTTAGCCCCATGCTAGCTGTATTTGGTTCTTGGTTATGAAATGAAATAGACTGGAGGGATACGATATCTCCGAGCTTGTTGGGAGACAAGAACTAACTTCTCGCTAACGGAATTAATAAACTTAGTGTTTTGGGGCTAGTTTCCTGACTACAGCATTCGATGATTGTTCTTTTGTGGCAAGGCGATCTTCTCGCAGGACATGCGGGGGAGATAGGTTGGAAGTGGGTAGGATTCAAACGCAAAAAAATTCCATACTTCGAACTTCAATACGGGGAAAGCTGATGACAACCATTTCAGAAATAGCTCAGATGAAGTTTCCCAACAGGGAAAATAAAGAAGAAAACCCAAATACCAAAAGGTGAAACCTGCACACTTTCCTCTTGACCAGCATTTTTGATATCCGTTAAAATACGGAGTTTACTTCACTGGATTGTTTGTGAGTGAAGCGATACCATACAGCAAAACAACCACAACGGTATGTTCAGAGTGGTAGTGGTTACATCTTCACTCGCGTATTGCTGATACCTGCACCTCCGCCCAAGACCGCACTGCGGCCCCCGTCTCTCCTTGGCAAGCGGACTCGATTATTTAACTCCGTTCCGAATGCATGAAAAAAAAAAAAAAAAAAAAAAAAAAGAGAAAGACAAAGTAACACCGATGAAATATATGGGTTATTTCATTCGTTAAAACTATCTGCTCGTTACAAAAGTCTATATGTATGTATGGTCTCCGCATACAATCGGTACCCAACAAAGCGTGCTTTGTTTGTTGTGGGTTGGTCATGGTTGACAGCCAGAAAGAATAACGCCATAATTGTATACTCTCCAACCTAATATACCCTTCCCCGCGCCTCCCCTTCTTCCTCAACCCCCTTTATTTTGCCACCAATCCGTCAGTATGCTTTGAAAAATAAAATGGCCAAGAAATAATGTGGAAATATGACTGATCCAGTAAATCAATAGGACCCCATATACGCTCATGTAACGCCGTAGACAAAATCAAACAAGGAACCCCCCGCTATATACAGTACAGCACCGTAGATTTGAAAAAGAAAATTAAAAATTTGCAAGACCAAATAACCTTGCGCGTCCGTCCACACACACAACCGGATCGTATATATCCCCTCTCTCCGATTTGTCGTTTAAATAAAGGACAGTAACGGTGAAGCCATCATGGGCTGAGGAGTCCTTGGGTACTCGTGCACTGAATTGCTTGGGGAGGCGGAGTTCGATCGGCTATATGGGCCCGGCTGTAGAAGGGGAGGCGTCTTTAATCCGAAAAATATGAGCTTCTTGTGTTTTCTTTTCTTCTTTTCTCGTGTGGGTGGGAATAAGTCCAACCCTTGGGCACTAGTTCCGACTTACAAGGGAGTTTTGGTCCTGGTAAGGAGCAGAGGTGGCCGGGATATCGAACCCAGCCATCGAAGCGTAATTCATGCTGAATGGCGTGAGCAGATCCTCTTCCGAATAAACCAGTGCCTGAGCAGGTGGCGGGTGTGAAGATAGGGGTTGGACGTAGTAGCCTGAGGGGGGAAGTTCGGTAGTTGGGATTGGGGCCGACTGGTATGTTGATTCGTGGGGATATTGTGGGTAGCTGTAGCTCTGAGAGCACGGTTGGTAGTGAGGGGCGAAAGCAAGTGGAGGTGAGGCAGACAGCTGCCTTGTCGATTGATCGGTGAACATGCCGACTCGTTGCTCGCCTTGGTAAGGGAGTGGCTCAGCCAGAATCATCTTCGTTGACGTGTTCCGGTCATCTTTAGCCTTGGCTTTTTCTATGGCAACTGACCGCCGTGAAGGAGACTTTGATTTCTTTGACTTTGATGGGGCTGGGAGGCTGAGCTCCTGGTGTGATTGCTCTGGAGAGGCAGAGGAAGATGTGGCTCTTCGTTCCAAATCCTCAAGACGACGCTTTAGCTTCTTGCCTGTTTCGCGTCAGTCAGTCTATATCAACACTGATCGATGCTGTTTAGAAAACGTGCTTACGGTAATTTCGTTGGGCAATTCGATTTTGTATGCGCCGTCGTTCAGCCAGGTCCGATATCTTTGTCCAATCTTCGTTGGGATGGGCGCTGGCACTGAAAGCACTGCTAGTTCCATGACTAGAATTAAACCTTGAGGGCGGCGCAGGTTGGGAATGAGTATAAGGATAGGTCGTCCTCCGATTCATGACGGCTGAAAGGGTAGACATCAAATTTGAGGGGGAGTGTGTCTCTCAGAATCAAATGGGGGATGGATATAAAACAAAATAAAATGGGCGGACGAAAAAGAAAAGGTGGATGTATATACTATTTATGATCGAATATTGGCAAATTTGAACAAGAGGAATTGCAGGTGCATGGGGGATATTTATCAGTTTGTTGAACTGTAGGAGAGGCGAGTCGCAACTTTAAACGATACCCCCCAGGACCACATATCGACCACCCCCCAAGCCCTGGTCAACCGTTGCAAAAGCAGGGGTCCCGCGTGCCCACGCTACGGACGTACTGTATATTTGACTGTTCGTTTCTAGCGGCAGCCTTGCGTGCACATGGGTAATTTTTGTGGCTTGCATACCTGAGTTTCGAGTCTATGGCCAGGGCTTGGACTAGCGCCGTACTGTGACAATACCACCTTGGAAATTTGAACTGGGCCAGAATACCACAGACTAAAATGGGATAGCGCTTGCTAGGATGCTATTTGTAGCACATCAAAAAAAGGGCCTGAAAAATCGGCAAAGTACGGACGCCGATAACACCGATAATGGGGGCCCTTGGGAGTTGGAATTCCCTTTTCAATTGACTTGGAGCCAGTGTGTTAGCTTCGCAAGGATCCAGAAATGGTTCATTATGGCTTCAAGTTAATAGGGGAGAAGTTAGCTACTTGAAACATGAAGAATGTCCAACGTCATGGGAGGGCGCGCAGGTTGACAACACTCACCATGGACAATAACTAACTAACTAATTATGTCTGGACTTCGCCCAGGGCTCTCGGTGTGAGTAAATTTGGAAACATTATTTTGCCCCCACAGAAGTTTTGCCAATGTTAAATACTGGTGAAATCCGGCTTTATGGGAGTACCTCAACATCAATGCCGTGTACCCCTTGTTGATTATCCCGTCCAGTGGAGATTCACCAGCAGGAATACAGCATCTGACATGGGTTTCAAAAGCCAATTACCAAACCCACCTAACCAACAGTTTCATGGAGTAAAAAGCCCTGTATGAATGAGGTCTGTGTGCCACCATGTTAGGGGAGTTGGAGTAGGCCAACTCCGTGTAAAATTGCCCAAAGTTCCCATTGGACATTTGCGAGATTCCTGCACTCAGCTCTTGAGATGAGTAGAGGTCAATAGTCATCAATTGCATCTCCCGCCCCCCCCAAATAAAATAAAATAAAATGATGATAACCAAGAAAACACCCAGAAATAACAAACCTTGGCGATATAAAATGCAGCTGGATGACACTCCGAGTGCGCTAAGCGTATTGCCTTCAAAGCGGCTGTTCTTACCCCAGTTGGCAAGTTTGCTTCGGCTGTTGTTGCGTTTAAACCAACGCCTCCTTTCCCGATCCTGCATCATTGACTCAAATTATTACCCTTTTGGGCCCTTAAAATCCTTCCAAGGTTCCAAGATTCCTGGCTGGCAACAAATCGGACCCGTATGGGTTTAGCGTGGGGCATGGGGCGCTCAGGTGGGACGACTTCGATACCTAAAAAAGTAAGTCCGGGGTTAGCCCCCATCTCATGGTTCCAATATTTGTTTTGCTCTGGTAAATCCGTGAACATTCGCTTTGTCTGGCTGGTATAGAAAGGACTCTGAAAATAGCCTGGGTATCCACTTGGTAGGTGTTATTCCCGGATAGGGAGATCGGATGTGTGAACTCTCTGTCATGTACGGAGCACCGTACCTTGAAACTATTAAAATTCTGTATTCATTTGATAATCGCCGGACGAGGAAGGATTCGGGCCATGCTCAATCGTGGACCGCCTTGACCCTGAATTCTTTGCCCGGGGTCTAAAACTCGAGCTAAGTGCAATGAACAGCCGCAGATCCAATGATCACCACGAACCAGTGGGCCAGGGCGTCTAATTTTGGTAAGTCCGGGACCGAGGAACCAACAATTATATCCGGCCGATGTGAGCAAGCAACTCCTAGGATCCAGGGTTCCGATCTATACTTGACATGGTGAATAGAGAGCACTGACAGGCTGTCATTGAATTTCTATTATATAAAAATAGCGTCTGTCTCTTTTTTGTAGAGACAGATTGAATTAATTTATACAGTAGTTAGTAAATCTTCAAAAAAAATATTTATCTCTGAAAATAGTTGATTATCTAGATACATACGTATAGGGAAACATTCTTGAAGAGGCCTCTGGTATTTTATTGTGTATGATTTTGTATATTTAACAGTAGCGGTGTTAATATCAATCCCTAATAGAAAGCAACCATTTTCACCCACCGCTTGGGCAAGTACCTGGTTTCCAAGCTGAGATGCTGGAATACATGAATATCTATCTGTGCTGCACCTAGTTTAGTCGAAGGATTCGGCATTTCAAAACTCTATTCTACATCCCAGTACGCACGGCAGAGTAATTGGTCCCCTCACACACACCTTGTCCTCCCAGGTCCTCCCAGCCAGCCAGACCTGAAATGAAGTTAGAATTTAGGTTTCTGCTCCAGTAATTTTCGGGTTGAGTTACCTCCCCATTATTACAATACAATGTGATCAAAAGAAATAAAGCTCTCTATCAAACCGGCAACTTTGACTTCGGAATAGAGATTAAGTACTACCCCATGATGCTTGAAACCCATCCATGTCCCACCTAGCCAGGTACCTCGGTACTTGGCACAGTACAAAACACAGCAGATATTAGAGTTAGTAGCCTCATGTTTAATCCGGAACTTTAAATGACACTTTTCTCCACAAAAGCAGCGTCGGAGTTAAAAACACAACCATCATCCTTCTGTAAACTTCTTTGATCCTTCAGAACAATCAGATACTCTGCAAATAGAAGAGAATGCAACAGTATTCCACTACCTCCGCTTCTAGCTCTCTTCCCCCCCGATTATCAGTTGAAAGGAGCAATGGAGTAGAATTGAAATCAGAGTGGCATTTCCGGATTGGCGGCTGAACGTGATTGTAGACCGAGATACATAGACTGTACCGAAACAGAACAAAAGAAAAACGACAACCAGCACACTTCGGATTTATCCCCCAGCAAAGGGCCTTACACCAGTCTGTTTTAGTTAATCTCTTTTTGACCTTGTCTTCAATCCCAGCGGCCTATAGTGGAGTTTCGCCCTTTAAAAACTTGCAGAAACCCCCGCATGGGACTGGTCACCCATTCGGAAACTTCTTTCCTTTCTTTTTTCAAAACATCGCCGAATATCGAGATTGGGATGATACCGTATCGTTCATTGCGCCATTTGCGATGAAAATGCATAACTCTTCCCATTGTTGTTGCCACTCGCTCACCTGCGCCTTCTCATGATTGACATTGTAGGTTGACTGCGTGGACGTGGATGGGATCCATCCACGCTAAGGCAATTGAACGACTAAGTTACGCCCGTAGGGGCGAGAGAGAAACAACAAGCCACTTCGACACCTGTCAACCCCAATCTTAGTTGCAAATTCGTTCAGTAATAGAAACATTGACGAAGGCCATGATGCAATTAAAACGGAAGTTCTTGCTTCCAAAAGCAAGCGCCTTAGATGGCGCCGAGTTCATTGCCCAGACATGCAATAATAATAATAATAATAATAATAATATGCAGCCCGCCTCATAGGGCTGAGACCCTAGTGGGGCATGGGTTCGGATGAATCCTACATGTCATGATTATTGTGTGCCGGGCTCCGACCAAGGAGGAAGCTACTAGGAAGCGCTACCCGAGTGGCCCAGCCTATATCTATCAGACGGATTGCTATTGAGGGCTGTGTGAGCACTAACACCTTGTTTTTTTTTATTAATAATTACATCATGTCGGTCAATTGATCATGCTCAGACGTCAGCTCCCGGCGATTTTCCCCCTAATGGCTAGCTACAAAGGTGGTTCAAAAAAATTATTGAAGACTTTGTCAGATTTAAAGCCCGCGGTTAATCTATTGCCCCGGTTTGGTCACATGACTTTGACGACGGACTATGAATGGGCTTCGGGGAAATATAGGACCCGTCCCTGTCTCTCAGGTAGTCCCGACAAGGTTCAACATCAACTATCTCTTCGGGACATTTAACCGGGTTGGGAAAAGGAAGGGCAAGGGGAAGGGGATGGTGGGGAGGGAGTGGGTGGTTAGGTGACATCGTAGTTAGTCTACAGGTCTGCTGTCATGGGCATAGTCGCAACAGGTATGTTGGATATTAACCCCTTTTTCTCTTGGGATACAGCTCTCCTTCTCCCCGCGACGAGGAAAGAAATTTCCTCCGAAATTTATGAACCAAGATCCAGTTTCCCACCGGTTCTATCTCATTTATCTCTTGTTTCTATTGTCAGAGGAATCCATCCGCCCGGCCTGATGTTATTCCTTTCATCTCTCAGGGCTATATAGCTCTCTGCAACGCACACAAAGCATAGATAGAGAATCAAGCCAATGTTACACTCCAACATCTATAACACTTTGCGCACTCCAGGCGCATCTGGCCGCAGAAAAGTCGATTACAAATTGAAACGCCAGTTAGAAAATTAGAGAGAAGGGGCCTATATATATATATATATATGTATAATATATATCATATGAATATGTATTCCTCACCCCTCGCTTGTTTTTCGCATTTTGTATTTTGTTTCCTTCTCCCTCTCTCCCTCCCTTCTTTCTTGTTCAAAGAAACAAGAACTCCGCACATATCTGATCCGATGCCAGTTTCGGAAAAAAAAAAGTATAACATCGATAAAAAATGAGGGGAGGAACAATGTAATAAGGAAGCAAAAATTGACGAGTGAGAAGCATGTAGATACAAATGCGAAGAGGAATGTGACAGTTAATGCAGCTGCGAGATGTGTGCATGTCCGTGGTTCTAAGGGTCATGATGGATTGAAATGGGGGCAGAAGCAGAAACGGCGGACTGAAAAGGGTTACTGCATAGATACATATCTTGAGAATTAAGTAAAACGAAGTGAGAAAGAAATTGACAAAGTAAGCGAGGGGGGAAAAAAGGTAGATGGGAAATGTCATCGGAGGGAACGGAGAAATAAACGCAAGAAAAAAAATTCCCAAGGGCGAAAGGAAGGGAAATGAAATAGGGAACACAAGGACTCGGAAACATAACTGCATTATCCATTTCCATCAAAAAAGGGGCAACATAAATGCGAATCACAAAAAAAAAAAAAAAATTTGAAATTGCAAAAACAAAAAAAAAAAAAAATACGAAACAATCAAAATTCAAGTTCTCAAAGACCCTGGCCCATACCGTTAGAATTCATTAAGTCTGTGTTTTGTTGTCTCCGTCTCCGTATCGGGGCTTTCTTCCTCCGGTTAATCGCAGCCTGTTGCTGTGACTCCGTCGTTCCCATCTCCATATCGCCATCCTCATCAACCTCCCCTTCGGGATGCGACGTGTGGTAAATAGCGCTCTCATCAAGTTCGTTAATATCATCCGGCTTCATCCGCAGCCATTTCATTCGCGGCCCGGACTTGGCGCGCTCAGCCACTCTAAAGCCATAAATCCGTGGTTCATATATTTTGCCTCGCCCCAGGCCGGGGGCAAGATTCGATGTCATCATGCCGTTTATCTGGGTAGGCTGGGGTGTGAGGGCTTGGGAGATAGAGGATGTTGTTGTTGGGGAGGTCATGGAGGGGGGATGCCGTGAGCTTGTGCTCATGGTTGTTGTCGAATTGTTGGTCGGGGTAGGGGACAGGGTGCTTTCGTTTTGCCCTGCGACGTCGAGCTCCGGGAATGTCATAAAGAAGAGACAGCCGAATGTGGTGCCGAAGAATGCACCGTCGACAGACTGGAATCTGCTGTTTGGTGGTGTATATATATCCTGGCAGCTCGGGCAGAAGAGTTTTACGGTATCAACACCCGGTGTGTCAGTAATTCCAACGGGGAGTACCTTACATCCATTGCAGTAAACTCGAGGGCATACGCCAAAATGTTGCAGCTCGTACTTCTCTAACATTTGTTGGATTCCAGGCCTTGAGGTAATATACCGCTGGTGAATCAATCCGTAAAGCAGCTCTGCCGAGCTCTCAATCACACTCAGATCACTGGCCACGCGGGCATGTTTTCGCTCGCCCGCTCTTCTATAACCGGGAGGCCTTTCATCTCCCAGAACAGCGTCCTCATCTTCATCTTCATCGTCGTCCTCTTCATCCTCCTCGTCATCCTCAGGTTCCACATCTAATATCAATTCCAGCGCCTCTTTGTACCAGGGAACCTGAGACTGCAAGCCAGTCAAATTGAAATCATCTTCAATAAAATCTTCCGACACTTCCGCGAAAAACTCATGGCCCATCAGCGAGCAGTATGACGCAATCCAGGTATCCGGGGACCCGTCGGAGGACGACATGGCGAAAGAGCTGAAGGTTGATCTGGACGGCGTGGAAGTAGAAATTTGGCCCAAGTCCAGCCGGTCCAGGCCTTCGGCCAGTGATGAAGGCGTGATTTTCGACACGATGTCCCCGAGCTTGTGTAACCCCTAGAGTCAGAATCGGGGGCCGGGCGGGGTGGAGAAGAATCTTATCGTGAGTTTGTGCGGGGGCTGGGGAGGGTTGGGCTTCGACCTCACTCAAGACGGCAAGAGCATATCTTAAGCTTGAGGTGACAAAACTTTGATCGATTTATTGGGTTTGATATTATTTGCGATGTCCAATGGTATGTAGAGGACTTCCGTCCCGTTCTCCTTTCGCGCACGGTCGAGAAGTTGCGTTTTTAGCTCCGTCCCGATTCTCAAAAATTGAGGGGTATCTGGATGGAGTGCGGGACCAGGCGCGTTTGACCAAGGGCGATTATTTGACCGGGCAGCGATTTCATTTATCGAGGGTTCCGCCGAAAACGAGAGTTGAAGGAGGAAATAACGAAGAATATTCTAGGAGGTTGAAATAAAGATCTCGCGTTGTGACAAGCACATGTGTTTCTGTATGATAGGAAAGCTGGGTTGTGTGGGTGTGTGCAGTTGGGTCATGCAGATAGGCCCGACCAGCTAAATTCCGAGAAGAGAATATTGGACGTTTAGGCAGTGAAGATTGCAAAGGGCTTAATGTACTTGAAATGCCAATATTAATATAGAATCAGCGATGGGTTGTTGGGGCAGTCTTTTGCTCTGTATTTTCTCCGATGTTATAAATTCTTCTCTTCAACGATATTTGGGCGCAGAAAAAGGACATGACCGCGGTTTGGTCACGTGTACAAGTTGGTTACATAAGTTGCTTAGTCATGATGGGCTGGCCTAGCCCATTTCGCACAGTAAATTGAGTACCGAGGCAGTTACATTGATAAAATGTCTCCTACATATACAATTCTTTAAACATCAATAAAGAGGATTTTATCGAAACTAAAACTAGAAACAAAAGAAGGAAACCATTCGTCATCTAAAATACATCTCGCATAATGCGGGCAAACTCAACTTCACTGCCGAGAATCGAACCTAACCCCTCCGCATTAGTTATCTCGCCCTGAGCGTTCACAATCTCGCCATTTATGCCTTCTTCGTCTTCGTTAGGTTGTGTCAAAAAGCCACTGTAACCACCAACAGCCTCAAACAAGTGCGTCAGCTCATTGCTCATCTGTATGCCATTCTGCGGGCTGCTGCCTAGCTCACCGCTCGGGTTGATGTCGCGGTACACAGCCATCATGTCCATGGGGTGACCAGCTAACCCCGCCATAGCAACAGCTGCGGTTGAATGAGGGTCATTCGGATCCGGCGCGGCGGGGCGATTGAGTAGGCCAAGTTTCTCCCCAATTCCACGTAGCCCTTTGATCATTTTCCACAGCCGTTTCGAGACGTACGACTTGGCACTGAACCCTTTTACCAGGTCCAGGGCCATGTAGAACTCGTCGCGGACGGCGCGGTTGAAATCAGCGGGGGCGTGAGACACGGCCAAAAGGAGAACTACCAGAGCAGAGACGAGGAAGTAGTTGAAGAGCATCTGTTGGGAGCGATAGATATCAGATGTCTGGTTGAGGTGGGTGAGGACGCGAATAGTGTCTTTGGCAATATCGACGACGGTTTGGGCATATGCCATGTTCTCGAGGATACCGCTGGTGGAATGTAGCACCGGGCGGTATATGAGTATCCTCATGTGATTACCACGGATGTATAGGAGCACACGCAAACGTCGGGTCTCCCTATCGATGCCTTCGCTATTTGCAGGGTGTTCGGGCGAATAAAACCTCAGATTCTCGGGGACATTCTTCAGCCATTGGAGGACCTGATAATCAAGAAAGCCAATCACTTCTCGTTTGGCTGTCGCGCTGCCCGCAGAGCCCAAACCGGAGTACCAAATCTTAGAGCCAATACGGCAATATGATATCATCGCTTTCAGATATGGTACAGAATCATCCTGTTTATGTTTATCAAGGTTCTTGTCAGTTAAAGGTTACTCCAGTCATGTAAGTCAGTGGAGAAGCGTCCTCACAGGTTCCGGTAGAGACGAATCTATGTCCTCATCCTGAATGATAAATGGTAATCCCAAGCCAAAACTCCAACGTCGATCCAAGCTGTAGACTGACCAAAATAGTTTAACGACGGAAGGTACGTCCTCTTCGTTTGGGCAAACCTTAAACATGCCATCTCTTCGATGTAGTCCAATTTCAAGGCACATGCGGGTAGCATGGCCAATAAATCGATACGCCATAATATCTTCATCGGTATGAAAATGGTACGTAGCCTGGGAAACGGTTAGCTAACAAAGCAATTGTTTAGATAGAATATCCCGCCATCCGGCAATGATCAGCATACCAGGAGAGTGAACAGTTGGATGGTTTTGATATCCGTTGGCTCCCACAGTTTCATCTCAATCCTCTGTTTTGTACTAGTGAAAAACCGAGTCCCTAGTGCACTTTGGCCATCGCCTTCAACGATCAACGTAATTGCAAGGACCATTTTAAGGATACAAGTGTCGTCGTCAGTCAACATATCAGGCCCTGGTTTAAAGCATCTTGCGAATCCAGTCCGAGATGCCGCCTCCAGGAACGTGAAGAGCAGGTTGGTGTGCTTGATCAACCTCTCAATATCGAGGAAGGGGTACATGACTCCGATTTCACGTTCGTAAATCCGGCATAACCTAATGGCCTCCTCGCGTTTTATTATCCACAGTGGATCTTTATTCGGATGGGCTAGAAACTGTGGGGTAGGCTGCAGTTGCTGTTGCTGTGGGGGCGGGGAACCAGATGGGGTCGCATCCTGACCAGCAAACAAATCAAGGTTTCCGTCCTCAGTTGGAGTAATTCCCATGGTTTGAAGGCTTGATTTGGCAACATGGAGGCTGAAGGTAGTGCTCGTAGGCCCATGGAAGCGAGGATGAGTCGAACGAGGCCGTGATGAAATTTGTTTTTGGGAGTCATAACTAGGCTGGGAGAGGGAGCGTGAAGCTTCTCGACCATATGCGTTGGATTCAATAGCCGGTGAGTCTGTCTTTTGATACAAGTCGTTGAGATTAGCAAACAAGGTGTTCACTTGGTCTTGTAACGTCTCGATGTGCTCTTTCATCGAGCGAAATTCTCTGGAGGAAGGCAGCCGCATTAGTTAGCAGATATCTCAGCTTGTAGTATTTTTGTCGTAAGAGGTAATAGAAATGTAACAGATAAAGATAAAGTTTATCTATATAGAAGAGAACCCAAAGTCCATTATTACTTACTCTGAATCTTTGATGCTACGACTGCAGCAGTTAGGGGCATAAAGGCCTATAAATTAAAATTAAAATGAGCCTCAGCTCATAACTGATATACCTAAACGCGTACTTAGGTAGTAGGTACACTAGAAAAACCAGGGCCAGAGCAAGACGACCTACATTCCAGAGAGAGATGCCCGCAACGCTGGCAGGGCAGCTGGCCATTGCACTTGATTTTCCGTCGCTTGCATTCATTACTATAATGATTGATATGCGTCAATTAACTGCACCAGACCAGGATTACGGGGATCAAATCAAGGGTATCGTATGACGTCGCTAAGAACCAGCAACTGACCAGGCCAGCGAGATGTAACGGTTCCGCTTTGTCCGCGATTGAGTTCCGCTGTTGGGTTCCGCTTTTCGTTTAGCAGCGTCACCGCCATTGTTGCTGCTGCTGCCGCTGGCTGCAGGAGGCCCGTTGAGAACGCCATCGCCAGCGGGGGAGGTAGACGTCATTGTGCTGGAGGAGCAACAGCCTGCCAAAACGACATTAAGAACAATGCCTGAGGAAATGCCGTGTGTTAGCGGGGGTGTCGACTGGATGTTGGGCTGGGGATACGGCCGTCATACAGGAGAGTTTGCGCAGAACGGGTCCAGCCACTGGGTCAGTTGTGGGGTAAAGTCAAGAAAGTTTAAGGCGCTAACAGTCAATTCCGCGGTTGGGGTCTGGTTCAACCACCTCGATATTTATGCACATATACTGATATAAATAGCTCCCTTAGGTGTACCTGGGTATAGACATACATGTAAAGAATGAAGAAGAGCTTTTCACCCTCGGCTGTTAGGGGCAAGATAAAATCCTCATCATTCTTTAGGCAACTCGACACGCTCCCCAGCAATAATATCGCTGCATTCCGCACCTCATATTTTCAGCCACAGCTCCCTGTCATCCTCCCCCGTGGCCAGTTTGACCATCTTCCCGCTATCCAAAAATGGTTCTCAATACCCTCATCCTCCACTAACGGCTCCAGTGCTCTGCCCTCGACCAGCAGCCTCAATTACGCCTATTTAGAAAAGCACAATAACTGCTCCGTTCCCCTCGAATTCACCTCCTCTCAACGTCCTGCCTTCCCAAAAGCCCCCGCCTTCCAACGTCTCCATGCGCCCCTAGACCTATTCCTTAGATGGACCAAAACCGCCGCTTCTCACGATGCTGCTGAGAGTAACCCCCCCAATGTGCACCTCTACCTCGCTCAATGCCAGCTCCTCGACCTCCCCCCAGCACTCCGCGCAGACTTCCCAACCCCCTCTCTCGTCTCAGAGACCGGCAAGGGAGATGTATATGATACGAATATATGGATGGGTGTTCCACCCACGTACACACCCCTCCACCGAGACCCTAATCCGAATCTGTTCGTCCAGATGGCGGGACGTAAAATTGTCAGACTGTACGCCCCAGATTCAGGACTAGCGGTTTTTAAGCGGGTGAGGGAGGCGATTTTACGCCAGCAGGAAGAAGATGCAAATGTAAATGGGATAGCCGTGGGTGACGCGAAATTTCGCGGGGAGGAGATGATGCAAGGGTTAGAAAAGGAATTGCTTGAAGGGGAGGTGTGGGGTGATACTATGGAAGGGAGATTGACTGGACAAGGTGAAGACGGCAATAGGGGAATAATGGAAGGATTCGAGGCGCATCTTAATGCTGGAGATGGGATGTTTATACCACTGGGCTGGTGGCATAGTATTAAAGGAGTTGGTGAGGGTATTACAGCTTCGGTAAGTGCCTCTCCATGCCCCTTTCATCAGCCGTAAATATCTACGACCTAGCACAAGATACCTCCACTGCATAAACTTCCCAGTCTGCTGATTTTATCAAAAATACAATAGGTCAACTGGTGGTTTCGATGACGATGGTATTCTGTCGAATGCCTCCTGTAATTAGGTACGACAGCGCACCGTTTGATAGAATGGGCGATATACATATTTTATACATATTGAAATTCTGTGAGCAATCCGGCATTTGAAACAGGGGCATGAGATATTGTTTATTCATATTTATCCACAGACAAAAAGCCCACCAACCAACCAGTACCTAATTACCAAAACAGAACGCTTGATACCTACCACCTAACACATTCACCTACATTCAGAGGTGGAAATGAAACAGCGGGGAAAGATCAACATTCGACAAAAATAAATTGAACGGCACAGATTCATCCACCCAACGAGAGCTAAAAGTGATCATGATCGTTATAAGAAATAAATGGTGATATCGACTACGTCTTGATATATTTATATATGTTGGCAACGGTTGTTATCAAGGGGTACGCGATATGCTACTGGTGAAAGCCCCAAAAGCCTTTCGCCCGCGTCATAACAGAAAAAGGAGAAAAGAAAAGAAACCGTAACGGTGCCAAGCCTGGATTGCTATAGCAGAAAGACAAGTACTACTCGAATAGCTTGTTGAAATATTTGTCGACCCAATTTCTGTTTCAGGGAGGTAATTGTTAGCCTTTGCAAGGTAACCAACCCTAAGCCATAGCCTTATCTCATCGTCTTCCTTGAGCAGGTGACTTGACTCGATTGGACGATTAAAATTTGAGACATGCCATACAGGATAATTCCAGATGTATTTTGTAACGAAATGAAAAACGATATGGAAAAAAAAAAAAAAAAAAAGAATGGTAAAAAAAACTTACTTTGGCGGAGTGGGAACGAAGTTTTTCGTATACTCATCAATTTCCGCGACATCCTTGAACAAGTCCACTTCATGAGGCTTCAGCCACTTAGTCTTCTTGAACAATTTCCATCCAAAAAACAACACCGGACACAACCCAATCATTGTATAGGAGAATAAAAACGTTGGTATACTCCACTTCCCAGGCAAGAATACAGTATATCCTCCCACAAACGCCATGGTCAGCGTTCCCGCGCAAGCATAATATGCAAGATATGGCTGGAAGAAACCCTTGTACGGGAGCGAGTCGCGTGAGACACCCTGCGCGTCAAGCGCTTTCATGAATCGAGTATACGTAAAGGCTACGGAGAAGAAATTGAGTAGCTGCGAAGCAGTCACAAGGGAGACGAACCAACTCAACACGATGGAGGCTTCGTTGGAGACCTGCAGGAAAGATAGGAGCGAAATAAGCAAGACAAGCATGACGCAGTAGATCGGCACGCCGTTCTTGTTGCATTTGGTGAAGATACGCGGTGCTTTGCCTTCCAGGGCAAGGCCGAACAAGCTGCGGCTGGCGCAGTACACGTAAGAGTTCCCTGCGCTGAATGCCGCACCCAGCACCATTGCGTTGACAATGTGTGGGAGTACTTTGATCTGTAATCTATCCATGGCGACGACATAAGGGGACGCAGCGGCCCCCGGTAAACCCTTTTCGAAGGCGTCTGCCATTGTCGGGTCGTTGTAGGGAACAACGATTCCCACACTTAAGCTGCCCAGGACGAAAAAGGTGGTCAATCTATAGAAGACGGCGTTGAAAGCGCGGGGCAAGACATGGCGTGGATTTTCTGTTTCTCCAGCAGCCATGGATACGTAATCTGGACCGGCAATTGTGAAGGAAGCCTGGTGGAGTTATAAATTAGCGGGTTACAGGGTTATTTCAGGGAGCTGGGGGCCTTGAAACTTGCAGAACTTACCAAAATCAAACATTGCAAGAAGCCGAGGAACCGGCCGAGATCTCCAGTTTTATACAACTCAGCAAAAGAGCCGGGGTCGCGCCAGTATCGGAATCCATATCGATCACCGAGTGGATTCGCACCAAGCATGGTGATGAAAGTAAAGATGATGAGGCCGATGATGAGAAGCGCTTTACCCAAGGCTAACCAAAATTCAGACTCGCCATACCATTGGACTGCGAAGAAATTGATGACACTATTTTCAAACAATATTTAGCATCTATTTTATTCACGGTTCTTCAATCACAACGGATCTCCTGAGCGTGGCAGACAAGGGATGACCTACCCATACGACACCAGCACAATGGTAATGATTCCAGCGGCAGGGACGACATCGCTCCAGTAGTGGATAATGACATTGCAGGCCACGATTTCAAAAGGAACCATTGCAGCCTCGAAGACGAAGAAATTGTATCCTGTGGCCACGCCGAAGGCTTCATCGACATAGCGGCCAGCGAAACGAATAAACGGCGAAGATATAGGAAGATATGTAACCATCTCTGCCATGGCTTTATTGTCAACCAATGGGGAGTTAATAGTTCCCTAAATTTTAGCAAAATTCTGTGCAAATACGAATAAATAAATAAATAAATAAAAAAGGAATGAATGAAAGGAAAACCCATAATACGGAGGGATGAGGAATGATCCGGTTATATCAACTGCGATCCTGGTAAGAATGTTGGAAGTTATATAATGTCGCATTGGGGCATCTGCTTTCAGGTATATGGTATAGGAGAAGGGCGCTTTGGGCAGGTACAAAAGTTTGCATTTTCGTTGTGCGAGAATGATCATCACATAGGTCGGAGGGATAGGCTGCATAAGGGCTGAAAAGCGTCTAGAGGTTCCGGAAGTTCTTACATATGGTGACGGCTAGGATGAAGGAAGACCTATTGTAAAAATGGGAATGAGATTCAGATTGCAAGATATGTTAACAACGGGAACAAAATGGAGAAATTCGCTTCCGTCATGGTTTTGAAAAAGACACTCTATTTTCAATTTTCAATGCGGAGATGCGGAGACGCCTCACCACCACCGCCGCCCTTCTCTCTATCTTACTGTCCTTTTTGTGCTCCGACTTTCTCCCTTTCCAGAGGAGCTCAGTACCGTCCCCATCAATACTTACCCTTCCACCATTACCTGAACACACACTTTTACCTCAAGAATCCTCCTCTTCCTTCGTTTTTCCTTGCTTTTTCTGAGTAGCCATCTGATGCACGAGAAACGGACAAAAATATAGGGACACAGAATTGCAAAAGGGTTCTATCATTCAAGGCAGGCAGAGGCGCCTAGACTTACCACAGCGTAAACGCGAGAAATAAACTCGCTGGGCCACCACTCATCAAGCCTTTTCCAATCTGTACGTACAGCGCCGTTCCAATTGTGCCTCCAATTCCAATCAGCTGGATATGTCGCGGCTTTAGTTTGCGGTGGGTTCGATCCGTGGAGGGTTTTATGGACCCCTCATCGACTGAAGAGGCATCGTTTGCGCTAGGGGAAACCGATTCGAGGAAATCGGTATAAGGGCGTTTGCGAAGTTCTCCGGATGGGAACTTTTCAATATCCGAAGTTTTTGCTGCAGGTTGCGCGTCGGTCTCAATTGAGATTGGCAAAGGTTCTGGGAGGCCCATCTTGAACTACTGGGGGCGGCCAATCCGTCCTACTCAGAGAGACGGCAGAGGGCGAAATTTGAAATTTGGCCGGGGTGAGCGAAGGCGGGGAAGGGTGGGAATGAAAAGAAATGCGGATTTTCTTGAAGATATATCTTTTCTCCAGCCTTATATGTCACCAAAGTAGTGTCGCATGCTACAAGCGTACTCTGCCTATCGGAAGGTTGGAATCAACAAGAAGCGGAAAGACAAGGAAAAAGAGAGAAACGGAGAAGGGAAATAGAGAGAGAGAGAGAAAATCTCCAAAAAGAGGAAAACCGAAAAATAGAATGCGAAGGCAAAGGGCATTTTCAGCAGTGGGCCAGTGGAGCTGATCAAAGGTCGGTTCTCTTGACACAAACCCTACCCCCGCCCACCTGGGATTGGCCATCCGGCTCGGCCAAATATCCAAGATCGAGAAACTCTGATGCCATAGGTTAGGCTGGCGGAAGGATTTCCGAAGGACAGCTTTTTCCTTTTCGGGGAAAGAAGGTAATCACCCATCGACGGCGGGGGTTAGCTCTCGCTGGATCAAATATGGCGTCATTTACCTGCGGCATAACGATGCGTGTTTATTTTATTGCGCAGTACTATCAAAGCCAGATGACTGCTTGCCGAACAATATCGGTGTGTTTCCGGTTGGACCACCCCTACACCCCGGATCCCAGTTCAAAAAAACGTGACGAAAGAACGTCGAACATGAGGTCTGGAAATGTCGTAATTGAGATTCAGGAAGTCTCAGCAGCCATGACAGGGGTTCTTAGCCTGCACGCTAGCCTTTAAACTGGGTGTTCGGCTGCTGGAGGCGCCGCCACAGCCACCCGGGGCTTGTGCAGCCTAAGCTTATTTTCTGGCATCTTTTTGGCCCTCTGTTTCGCCGATCTATGGGGTTTGACCAATGAATCTTAACTCTAGCGTACCGAGTAGACAAGATTTTTCATATTTGCGCTGCATCCTGCGTAGGTCACCCATTGTTGCATCAGTATGAGCGCGGAGCAGCAAAGCGATTTTCAAAATTCTTACATTTTAACCCTATTGGGGTTACCATGATTACAAAACTCTGCAATATCTCATATACGTTTCATAAAGCTTTATGTCGCCAAATAGCACAAATCGGTGAATTAATTTGTATGGTGGATTGCTTGCACTCAGTTAGGCGTTAAAATAATCCTCCGGTGTGGATCGGATCGGGAGGAGAAGCCTCTTTTCACTTGCTGCCACCAACGCCACAATCAAAGCAAGGGATAACCTTGGCTTCACACAACTGACACCCTCCAAGGGCAAACGAAAATGGATGTCATCATTCCACATGGAGATTGCCCCATCTCTACTACAGATTACGTCTCGCTCTCTTTGGTTTTCCATTTCTCGTAAAAAGCCAATTGCCAATGCATTGAAATTCCTAGGTAGCTTTCCAAGAGCAACAAGTTTCTTTTACTCTCGCTATCTCATTTAGTGTCGTGCCATCCTTTCTAAGGAAGACGCTACGGCCGCTCCGCATCAGACTCCGGGTTTGATTCGCCAAAGATAAGTCCTGATAACTCCGGACTATCACAAATGAATCGGACCTTGCCGAAGCAACTTGTTCGTCGGAAGTCTGCTTGCCAGCCAGTGGCTGTGTAGATGAAGCCATCCATGGATCTATTTATTTGAGCGATTATTTCTCCTCAGATATCTCAAAAATCTAGCATCTTGAGTTCTTCCTCAACAGAAGCTTTTCCTTGGGTCGTTTTATTGTAAGATTGTTTCTGTCAAGGTTTTGCTCAAGTATTGCTCCCCTCCTGTTTTCTCGCCTGAGATGTAAATGCCAAGGCTGACCAAAATGGTCCATGGGAAGACTGTCTTAAAAGTTCTCTGGAATAGTCACGTATTCATTTTTTGAAAAAGTGCCAATTGGAGCGGAGCAAGGCAGTCAGTCTGTGATCTTGGTTTAAAGCTCATGATGATCCTGACATTTATGCCGCCGTCTCCGCTTGTCAAACAACGGGGCGAAGGCTGCAACAACCCCAGTTTCCAGCGTCATAAGGCCCAGGCTGGTGTTTGTAATAGTGCGGTATTAATCGCGAGCCTGGGAATAGTGGATGGTAGATTATTCATCATGGTTTTCGTTGGATACAGGATATGTATTTGAGCACTGCCCGTTCGAAACCCAGGACTGAGATTTTTTAGAAACGTCGAGCGAGCTGTGCCAGACGCGGTGATGACCGCGCAGGGTTACATGCAGGTGGATATTCTAAGAAGAATTATTCTTCAATCCAAAGTGTCGGATCCCCGCATATTTGTCATTTAATATCCACATACCATGTTTCCCCTTTCAAGATGGTTTTCGACTGATCAGCCACCAGAAGTAAAAAATAAATTTGGACGCTTTCGTTATCGGCGCGGACTGGCGGCTGATGAACCCAAGGATGTAACTTACTGGGCTCCGTGTTTGGAAAACGGGTCGGGGCTAACGCGGGAGCAGGGGAAAGAAGCAAACCAGGGAATTAACCACAGAGTGCGAAGCGTTTTGGCTCTCATCCATGAACGGCATTTCAACATACTAGTATCTCAGGCTCCACCTTCAGGTGCTTTTGGTATGTAAATATTGAATACACATGAATCGGCCGAAGTGCACTGTGACTGGCCTGGTTTAAGGCCAGGTATGTACAGGATTGTGATGCATATAGTACGTATCCACATTATTATAGCTCTTCTCCTGGTGTTGACATTTTTCCGTTGTTCCACCTCTCTTGCTGAATACCGTCCAGTTAGCTTCTGAGACGATGATGCTAGTGTTGGCAGGATGCCCTTAGTAGACCACGTGACCCGCACTCCTATATGAGAGAGCTGCGCCCGCTAGATAGTACAATCAACCAACCTTCCACCTCCATCAGCTAGATACTGGCATTCAGGCACCTCGGCCCGTATTCACGTGATGGGAATTCCCCCCGCTAACGAGAAAGGTGCAAAATATGCCGAAATCGTTGCAACGGAACAAGCATCCAAACTTCAAAAACCCAATAATTTTTGACCGGAAGATAATACCCGGTTCCTCAAACATAGAACCTAGCTTGTGCGACGCTTTTGCCTCCACAACTTGATCTACCGAGAACCCAATTCGCTCCAAATCCAAAACGTTCCCGCGCAACTATAGCTAAACAACCAGGTCGCACAGAGAACAAGGGAAACATATAGAAGTCCAACTAATTGCCATGACGGGCAAAGGCATCATGTCGAAGGAGGCGGCCAACCTTGATCCGCCAAAGGATGATCCAATTCCTGTAGAGGAGCTGAGCAAATCAGATGGTATGTAAATCATCTCACGCCGCTGTTACCCTCCTTCCAATTAAAGTGCGATGTCGTCAATTGTTTCTTTCCCCCCTTTTTCATGACATTTCTCTTTCTCTTTATTTTTTGGCTCTCATCAGATACCTACAGATGAATTGGTCATACTGATATCCGATATATATCTTGTTAGGCACTGATCCAAACCGCCCCACCCTCGTCGCGATCAAGGGCGTCGTCTTCAACGTCTCCGGAAACCCAGCTTACGGACCTGGTGGAAATTATCACGGTATGTTTAGTAGCCTGCTTTTATTAGAGGGGATGGCTTATATATATTTAAATGCATACACGTCTTTTCGACAAATATGCTAACCAACATTCCTTCGTCAATAAAGTATTCGCCGGAAAAGACGCTTCCCGAGCCCTAGCTTCTTCATCGCTGAAGCCGGAAGACTGCACACCGGATTGGTACGATTTGCCTGATAAAGAGAAAGGGGTGCTGCAGGAGTGGTTTAACTTCTTCAGCAAGCGGTATAATATTGTGGGGAAGGTCGAGGGCGCCACGAATACTTGAAAGTTCGGCGAAGAAATTGGATGGATATGGTTGATCCGAGGGGCCCAACGAATCAATGACTTTCTGTTTTATTTTTCTTAGTTTCTCCCATGTCGTCCTCCACTCACGATCGTGTCTGGAGTGGAGAACGGAAACATGACTACTCCCTCTTCCTGTTTTATGGATGCATGGCACGGCTCATACGACTGGTTTCCGGGTTAACATACTTTTCCAACAATTGCATTCCAAGATTGGGCTGAAATATGTGCATGGAAGGTATTAAAACCAGATAAGGATATAGGCATGTATAGTACAGGTTATGTGCAATCTCATGGTAGGTAAATTGTATTGCTCCCATTTCCTTTTTTAAAACGCCGACATGATATATGATGAGCTTGAAATAAACAACAAAACTGCGACAATAGATCGCCCGATCAGCGAAGGTATGGAAATCTATTAAATTCACTTCCTATTCTTCCTCATCATCCTCTTTTTCGCAATGATCCTATTTCTCTTCGCTATCTGGTTATCTTTCTCAGGCTTGTCGTTGATCGTATTAGCAGGCTTGGGTGTCATTATCGAATTTGGCTTCGCTTGTCCGGCGCTTTCAGACCTCTTTCGCTTCATTCCCTTCAAGGGGGTAGAGTTGAATTTTGAAGAATCTCGACGATTTGGAAATGAGTTCTTCTCGGGACGTCTCTGCTGCCTCGCCCCTTCGTCATCATGATTTCGTGATTTCTCCTCCTTTTCCTGTCTCCTCTTGACGACCTGTGCATTTTCAATGGCAAACTCAACAATGAGTCGCTTCTTCTTCTTGTCGGGTCCAGCAACTGCATGTCCGTTGAGCCATCTAAGTCCCATCAAAGCAGAGCGGTGAGAGTAGTATTCAATGAATCCATATCCGCGACTTCGACCAGCTCCACTTTTCTCGTCAACCTTACTGCCCTCTTTACCTTCGAAGACGACCTTGGCTTGCTTGATGATACCTTTTCCTTTTGCCTTCCGCAGTTTGTCTGCTTCCTTCATGTCTTCCGTACTTCGGTGAAGCTCCTCTTTTGATAATGGCTCACGCAGTCCGCTCTTCACGTCTTTCGCAAAGCCTACAGCTGCTTCTCTCGCAAGGGCCTTGAGAGCCTTGGAGTCGATGTTTCGAGGTATGTTACGGACAGCTAGGCGGGTAAGGCTGATGTGTAACATCGGGTTGCTCTTGATGAGTTTCTGTCGTTGTTTGACGCTTGCTTCTCTCATTGCGATTTCCGAAGGGGAGAGTTGTTTGTAGAGATGAGAATTAGATGGGATGGTACCCTCAGACAGAAGGAATAGTCGGCGTTTATCTTTGTCACGAGCTTCCCTACGCGAGCTTCCTTCTGCCTCGAGTTTGGTGGCCTGGGATTTGCTAACTGCGAGAGATAACTGTAAAACCCGACCATCCATCGTATATTTCCCTGAAGGGTCCTTGTTCTCATCTTCGAGAACTGAATGTTTTATGGTAGATATCCTGGCTTTAGCATCTTCCGCCCGGGGTAGATCTGTCCGTTTCGGGGCATCACGGAGACAAGATATTGCATTTTCGTTGTTCCAAAAGCAAACAAAAGCTGTTCCTCTAGGTCGGTCTGTTTCTGGGTCGACCACGACTCTGGCGTATCTTAAAGGTCCAAATTGGACAAAATGTTCATAGAGAGTTTCGTCCGTAGCACTAAAGGGCAAGTTGCGGATAAAAACTGTTGAAGCGTTGCGCTCGTCTTCAACGTCCCCATTCGCTTCTTCATCGTCATCTTCCTCCTCATCTTCTTCTACGTCTGCCATCGAAATATCATCTTCATCTTCATCCTCATCCTCGTCCTCTCCCTCATCATTCAATTCATAGCTTAGAGACGCTTCGTCTCCATCTTCCCCATTTTCGTCATTGTTACTAATCCCCTGCTCCTTTCCTTTGCCCTTCCCATCAGTAACCTCGTCCGTATGATTTTGCAACTCGTCCCAAACGCTTTTCTCCACAGCCCAATCAACGGCTAGAGTCCTTCCATCAACCTCTTTGCCGTTGACGGCCTCCAATGCCTTCTCCGCATTTTTCCTACCCCTCAAGACCACGAATCCGAACCCAGAATGCTGAGCGCCTCTCTTCGGGATAACCGCATGTTTGACCTTACCAAAACTTCGAAAAAGGGCGGATAATTGGTCCGGTTCTGCTATACTCCATGGCAGATTTCGGATGATGAGTTTTGGCGGCTGAGCTTGAGCTCTCTGGTTTTCTCGTTCTTGTTTCAGGTTTGAAGTAGACACACTTTTCCCTCCCTTTTCGTCAATTTCTCGATGACGAGGTTCAGCTACCTCAATTTTGAGTTTCTTGCCGTCAAAGGCCGAGCCATTGAATTCTTCTAACGCCTTCGCAGCATCTTCATGGTCTGCGAAAGTGACGAATCCGTAGCCTTTCGATTGTTTTGTCTGGGGGTCAAGAACGACGGTAGCATGTTTCAAAGGGTATGATTGCGAGAAGTAATCTGTTAAGCTCTCTGTCGTTGCTGATGCGGGGAGGGAGCGCACGAAGAGTGTTCGGCGAGTTTTAGTTTTTTGGGGGGACGGAGCAGCAGCTCCTGCATCCGCATCCATAGCCATTTCGGTTTGTTGGTCTGTCTCTGGAGCCCCTCCGTCTTCCTGAAAGCTTCCGCTGTCTGATAGACGTCTTTTTTTGCGTGTTTCTGCCATACTGGGGACTTTTGGCTGCTATCGTGAAAATCTGTGTTGGAGAAAATTAAACTTCAGTTGCAAAAACTAAGGGCCCGGTACTGGAAATTTCAACCGCGCGTTTGTCGCTTATCAACTCCGCGCCTAACCAACCTCTGTCGCTCAATCAAACCATCTACTTCATCTTGTCAACTCTTCCATAGTATACATCACATCCATGATTTTAAACAAATCTGGCTCAATCTTCAGGTTCGCAAGCAGTTGCGAAATACTGGAGAAACCAAGACGATTTCCCGGAAGCTAGATTGCTTCTCACCCTTCCATGAGGTCCCCACAACTCCCACGCAATACCGAAGCTGTTCGCGTCTCAGGTCACCAAAGAAAATGGACGATGACTTTGGAGACGTACCAGAATTTGATGCGCTACTTGGGCCAAGTGAACCTGATAGAAACCAACCGCGGCCCCCCGCACGATCAACATTAGATCAGACACCCAGGGTCCAGCAACCAAAGCCCCAAGCACTCCCAAACCGATCAGGCCCTTCTGCTATTCTAGTATCGGCAAGGCAAAGAGGGAACCCCATCCTCAACCATGTACGACACGTACCTTGGGAATATGCAGATATTCCCGCAGACTATGTCGTGGGGAGCGCAACCTGTGTGCTTTTTCTCTCATTAAAGTACTACCGTTTGCACCCGGAATACATTTACTCCCGAATCAAGGGCCTTGCGGGAAAGTATAATTTACGCATCCTTCTCACTCTGATCGATATTCCGAACCATGAAGACAGCCTTAGGGAATTGTCGAAGACATCACTTGTCAATAACCTGACGTTGATTCTGTGTTGGTCTGCCGTTGAAGCAGGGCACTACCTGGAGCTTTTCAAGTCATGTGAACACGCGCAACCGACTGCTATACGCACGCAACAATCGCAGTCGTACAACGAGAGTCTGGTAGAGTTTATTACGGCTCCTAGGAGCATCAACAAATCGGACGCGGCAAGTTTGATATCAACATTCGGTAGTTTACAGGCCGCCGTCAACGCTCAGCCAGAACAAATTAGTGCAGTTCCCGGATGGGGAGAGAGGAAGGTCCAACAATGGCACGATGCTGTACGAGATGATTTTCAGATACGGCGGACCGCGAACCGGAGTACAAAACCGCCCGTGGATAAGAACAGAGAAGCCAGAACTCTGGAAGAGTGTTTTACTGAAGAAGAGCATGCGTTTCTCGCTGCTCATAACGAAGAAATCAGCCGCAATGCTGCAAACCAACCGCCCGCGGCGTCCAACCATCAGATACACAAAGGTGAAGCTCATAGTCTGGATGATACGCTATTTGAAGCTCATCCCTCGAAAGAGAATATACCCGAATCAAGCGCACATCGATCAGATCAACAAGAGTAACGGTTAAATGATGGTGTCATGGCAGGCCTTGCTAAACTTCGAGAAAATGGTGGCTGAGACTAATCACCACAGACGCCTGTCACTGATGCTGAAAATTATAATTCGTCTGCGATGGACGTATGTATACTAGGCCTCACATTATCCCACTTTGAGCTGAAATTTGGCGTTACGATTCTGATATTATTTATTGGCATGAGTAGACGCCGCTGTGGAGGCCGTGAAGAATTGGGAACCACCATGGACGGCCATGTATCACCACCACTCTAGCTGCATTGAAACGTCATTATTCGAATACGCCTCAGTGGGTATGAAAAAGGTCAGACGAGGAGTTTGTAGTTGTATGTATTGCATAGAGATCCCTTGCAGGAAACAGGCAGGGTACTCAGATAACCTGAACTACATAGTGCTAGTAGCTATATGGTACTTTGGGCAAATGCGAGATTGCTCAAGAAGATAGGTCCGGTCATGAGCTTACGGTCTGGAAATATTTTGTTCTCATTTAGTTCTTTTACGAAACTCACATAGCCGTCCACGTAGTTTCTATCCAGTAAACACACAAATCTTATTGAGATATCCAGACTACTACTAAGCCCACAGGTATCTCCTCTCCGCCAAGGCCTGTCCACAACCTTACCTTGGTGGGACTAGCTCGTCCACGTGACAGTCCCCGCAGCCAGGATCTTCTCCACCTTGTCCCAGTTGGGAAATCGATCTTGAGCTTCATACTGGCCGAAGAAAACAACCCAACATCAAACATCCCAATTCTGCCCTAATCATATCCGTTTCCCGCACCTCTGCCTTAGTAGTGGTGAGTGGTTCTTCTTGCAGCGGTCACCCTGCCATCTCATGCATGATCCAATGCCCACATCCTCACCCTCCATCAAACTTCCCAGGCGCATAATTGGATCATCTCTCCCACTGCCTTGCCTAATTAATTAGCTCGAGCGACTTTTTGCTGACACTTGGTTCCCTGCAAGATGGCATCATGGGGAAAGCTACTGCCACGGGGACTGGCAAGGGGAAGGTCTCCGATACCTCCTCCCCTTTAGGTGACAGCAGCATCAGCTCCAGACCCCATGGCGCGCCACGCGCCACTCCGTCCGCCACCCAACATGTGCCGCCGAGCTCTACTGCGAGATCAGCACCCAGCAAGCCTCAAGGAGGCTCCAAATCCTTTGAGTTCGTTTTGGTCACAGATACCGAGTCCAGAAAGCAGGTTCGCCGCCATGCGATGCGACAGTATATGCGCCAGCGGCGCCTAGACGGCATCGCACGGCTTGAATCAAGCCGCTCTCAGGTTAGAAGTTGGAGGGCAGGTGGTAGCCCTGCAATTGGAGCCCCTCTCTCATCATCTTCGTCAAGAATTGAACCCCTAGATGATGATGAGAAGGCAGTGGATGCCAAGAGTAGCTCCAGCGATTCGAGTCGGGATAGTGTCGCTCCCACCGAACTGGACATCCTGAAGTTGGAAAATGATGAAGATATGACTAATAGCACTGATGAATATATGACTGCGTTCCTCCAGGAGGTTCATTCTTCAAACCCCAATGCAGTACCTGCTTCGGGGTGTCTAGATCCTTTCAGCAGCTACCCGTTGAAATTGACTCGAACTGATCAGAATCTGATACATCATTGTCAGTAGCCCTGTTTCTGTTTTGGCAGAGGTTGCCCGCTCACATTTGTGTCAGTTGTCACCACGTACCCCATGATGATGTATAAAATGGGCGATGCGTATCAGGACAATCCGATTAAAGGGATATTTCATCACTTGACCCTGAATGATCCAGTCCCTTTCCAGGCGATGCTCGCCATCTCCTCGAAGCACCTAGCTGGTGCGGAAGGCCAGAACGAATCGGTTCAATCGCTCACCCATAAAATGCGTGCTTTGAGATTATTAAACGAACGCCTGCAGAGTGATGTAGGCGGGAAGCATGATGGTACAATCTACGCCGCCGCAACTATGGCCGTGATCGAAGTCAGCATTACTTCCTTCTTTAGTTTCTGGTATTTTTCTTGTGCAGCGCTGATCTACTGCAGAAATGGTCTAAGGACCCAGCCGTTGAACGCATGCATAACCAAGGCATCCAACAAATAGTGCGACGACGAGGGGGTATGTGTGGTATGAGGGCCACGAGCCCTTTCCTAGAAAGTGTCCTCTATTGGTACGTGGTTGGTTAAAAGACCTATTTTGATCTCTTACTTCTTCCGCCTTTGGTTGCTAAATAATCTTCATAGGGTTGATTTTAGCTGCGCTCCTAGGGCTATCGTGGGAGCTAGTCTTCCTTGGACCGGAGATATACCAGACACAGTACCTTCGACTCTTCCATACTTGTCTCCTGAACTTCATATTCCCCTGACTCCACTCCATCAATCTATGGGCACAGACCCACAAGAAATATCAGGTGTATTACGCGCGTGTGAAGATTTCCTTACATTTTTTCGTTCCCTCGATGCGTTACAACATTCATTTATTTCCAGTCCGCTTCCTACTCCCCAAAATTTACATCATCAGGGTCAATATTTTCAACGTCAAAAGCTGAATCTTTTTGATACGTCAACGCCTCTATATTCTATTCTTACAACTCTCCCTGATTATGACCATGGTATTCGCGACGTTCGCTTTATCGACGAGTATTCTTGCATGGCCTGTCTATTTTACCTCAACATCGCATTGTACGACTACTATTTTACCTCGCGAAATTTCGACCACTACCTCGAGTGGGTCACATTGGAGCTTAAGAAGATCAATCCATATTCAACCCCTAGCATCTCGTCACTGCTATGGATATTTTTGGGACATGGGGGATATATGGCAACCGAGCCTTCGGATAAAGGCGAGAGAAGCTGGTTTGTGTCACGAATGTTGCGGGTAGCCAAGAAGCTAGAGTGGAAACGACGTGGGACATTATGGGACAATCTACGCAACACCCTGCTTGGGTTTTTAACTACGCAGCAGGAATGCGGAATTGGGAGAGATCACATTACCGAAACAGAAACGTTCGCTCGGCAAAATCGCTGTGCCTTGCAATGGGTGGAAGATGAAATGCGGAGAGACATCTTAGGGCCTCTGTATACTGGCCCTCCCATTTTTTCTATGGCTCCTAGCTCCGAAAACATGAACTTCACTCTGCTACCTTTAACACCTGCTGGTGAAGTGCCATCAAACTTGAAATTCTCATAAATGAAACCCCCAACGATATATTTTCCGACATATAATCTCCCAATGATAGCTCTTCTTCAGCAGCCTCTTAACTCCGATTTGTTATCAATACCTCAGAGTTGTACTGAGTGAAAGACAGTGGTATAACATATACAGAACATTATTTTTGATCGGCCTTCTTGTTCTGTGACATTTCGAATTCACGGAAGGAGTTCCATTGTGATTTAAACCATATGTCCTGTGATGCCTCACGATAACTAACGATTTGATTCCCCCTATTCGCCGCCCAATTTTGCCTTCTAGGATTGCATAATTATATTTTTTCTCTTTCGAAATTGGTTTAAGTGTACATGGATATTTTTAGTGTTGCGTCGCAGTTTGATCAATGTTTATCCTACCGACGATCGTTGTCAGGCGAATATGGCTTGGCTGCATGGTGCATTTATCTTTTGTTACAAAAACAGTGAGGCGCATTGCCCCTTTTTGTTTGTCTCGGTATCCAAATTTGATGATGGAGTTTTCTTTTACAATTTGAGATTCAGCGTTGCGTTCCCCTCGTTCAATAGTATTTCTATCGGAATTCAATGAATTCAATTTATAAATTTCAATTTCAATTTCTAGCGATTTTAGCTTAGCCTTCTTGAAAAAGAATGCGCGGAAATAAAACGTACACATTTCTTGTTTTTGATTTGAAATTGTTATCCTCATTCAATATCCTCCCTGGCTCTCGTTTTGATGCTGCCGCTTCAAGCCCCAAGCGTGCTAACTTAACAGACATCCCTTCAATTGCTCCAACCATATGCTATGCCACGAAAATTTCACAGATGATAGGCTACTAATTTCCGTATATCTTCCTCCGCAGGTTGTTGCAAACAGACACACGACTCTCCGCTATCGTCTCATAATTAATAAATCAAGTCATCCTTTACGGTCAGTTTCTTTGGAAATATAAAATGCTTGTCTGCCCGGGAATATTCGAAGCTAGATGTTTCACTGTGTTATTCCTCCCAAAACGGGGTTGGATGGAGATTGTTTCCTCAAAATCGCCCGCGCTCTGACGATAATATACGAAAAGACCAACCATCATTGGAGCCAACTATCAGCTGCAAACCTCGACCGGCCCTAACTACAGAAATTAAAATTAGCATTGGCTGAAATATGCCACCATCCCGCAACCAATGATGGACAGTCAAGCTAGGCCAGGGTGATCTCCTTGCCACTCACCCCCGGGTCCATTAGCCTAAAGCAAGCCACTAAAGAAAATACCCTAATGGATGCTGGCCATACCTCTTGCTTTATCGGAAAGTGCAGGTAAAACAGGCCAATGTATGGACACTTCGATTTCCTATATGATTCTTACGCAGGATGCCTTAGTGTGTATCCAACGGCTGAAATTGGTAATGGAGCATCTCAACATTTCTGTGCCGCGAGTTTTCTTTTGTCATGGCTCAAGCGCTGACACATTGCCTCAAGCTGTGAGCTTGTTCAATGGCCTAATACGGCAGCACTGAGAGAGGAGTGATTGCTGTTTATGAGATGGACAATTTGTCCAAGAAAGTCCTCGCTACACTAGAGGAGAAGGTATCTGGTCAGATACTCTGGGCTCATGCGCTCTGCTGGACTCTGCGGATGTGGTGTGGTGTCTTATCTTCATCAATTCAACGTCACACCCTAGGACTGTGAAAAGAGAATAGAGAGAAAGATTGTGATAACAAGGATGAAACGCCGACGGTCGACCTGGCTGTCTGTGCAAGAAAGATTCTTGAGGCAGATCCTACAGAATTTAATATATTTGTCAACAATATGAGCACATTGCTAGCTCCCTACGCCCTGCAGGCAAGCACCAAGCAAAATAAAGGGACGTTTTCGATTCAGCCGCAACTGCACCCTCCGTGCATGGACTGGAGTTATTTTCTTTGCACTTTGCTCAATACCCTGCTCCTGTGCTAAAATATACCTTGATTGTGCATTTCTCCTAGATCTTGGTTTTAGCAGCTATTTTTATGTGCTGTTTGGCGCTTTCAAACTAAAAACTCTAATTGATCTTTATTATCTAGATATGTAATACACACACTGGCCGTTGCATGAATCCCAGAAACTACTATATTATAAAATATATATCAAGTCATGACAAGATTATCACAGAGCAAATGATTCCATTGTTTGAGTTTAATATACATATCATACAGTAATAGAAAGTATAAGTTATATCTACTCAACTAATTCTGATGATTGAACAAAGTAGATCTTCGGTGATTGTATATAATGTAGAAGTATGCGAGTTAAAGAGAGCAGAAAGAACAAAAGTGAAGAAAATCTGTATGTAATATGAAATTATCATCCATGAAGAGAGTGAAGATATTAAGTTAGGGTGTTATACAGAACTTAAAAGAAAAAAATAGCAAAATATGGGAGCGGGAATATGGTAAAATAGTTAAACAAACAAGAATATTTGAAAGTGACTCAGTCCCCCGGCTTCTAGTATCTATCCCTCTTTATGCGGTATCTTTTGGTCTAATGACTGTGCCAAACACATCTCATAATATATCCCCTTTTTGGCCAGTAACTGCGCATGCGTCCCAGACTCCAAAACCTTTCCTCTTCCAAATACGAAGATTACAGAGGCGTCTTTAATCGTAGAGAGTCGATGTGCAACCGCCACTGTCGTCCTACCTGATGACGCCTTTTCTAAGGCCTCCTGAACCACTTTTTCGGAATCAGTATCAAGAGCAGACGTCGCTTCATCGAGAAGGAGCAGTTTCGGAGCGCGAATTAGAGCTCGAGCGATTGCGATACGCTGTCTCTGGCCTCCAGACATTTGTGTGCCGCGCGAGCCGCAGAGGGTGTTGAAACCGTCAGGGAGGGAGGAGATGAACGTGAATGCATTTGATTGACGGGATGCCTCTTCGATTTGTTCTTGTGTTGCTTCTGTTTCTAGGCCCATGGCAATATTGTCGCGGATGCTACCTTGATATAGGGTTGGTTCTTGTTGAACGAGAGCGACTCCCCTACGATATTCACGGGGGCATAGTTGGGAGATATCGTGGTCGTCAAATTTTATGCAACCGGAGCTGGGGTCGTAGAAACGTTCTAGAAGGGAAACTATGGTGGATTTACCACAGCCGGATGCCCCGACAAATGCCGCAAAGGAATTTGGTTGGATCTAGATATTGTTGGGTTAGCTAGGCGTCTGGGTGTCAATCGGCAGAGTACAAACTAACAGTAACATTTATTCCTCGAAGGACACGCGCTTCAGGGCGTTGTGGATAAGCAAACTCAACATTTTCTAGTTCAAGAAGACCGTCGCCGTGTGGTTTCTTTTCGAGATCTGGATCGGGCGCATCGTCATGAGCTTGGATATGAGGTTTGAGGCCCCGGAGCCACAATATGAAATTTCCCGCGACATGCGCGTTCGTGATACCTTTAACAGATTCAGCTTCCATGCTCAGTAACAGTAATAAGGGGGTGTGGCTTACTGGTCGTATACGCGAAAAACTGAGCGGCCGCTTGCCCGCTGAAAACAACTCCGATGAAGACAATGAAGAATTGGTTCATAGAATACTCTCCAAAAGATACAAGACGGCATCCATACCTAGAGAGAAATTGTTCAGTCCTTGCAACTAACATAACGAGGAGATGAATATGTTCATCGCGCTTACCAGAAACCGAGGGACATCACAAGGAATTCAATCGATTGTGCCAAACTATACCAAAGCATTGTCCATACCACGTTGCGTATGGAGCTCTTGACAATACCATTCATACTTTCATGGTACTTAGAAAGAATATGACTTTCGAGTGCTAATGACGCCACAGTTCTGATAGAAGAGACGGCTTCACTCGCAAGAGCGGCACTTTTAGCAAACCGGTCCCCCGTGAGCGATTCGAATTTCATTTCAAGTCGAATGCGAAGATACCCGCAAATTAGAAGAGGTGGTAAGCCGCCAAATATGGTTACCAGCCCTAATTTCCATCCGACGATAAGTGCAAGGATACAACTTGAAATCAAATTAACAATGACGATTAACATTAGGGGCATATTAAAACCCATGAGGTCTTGTAGTTGTGTTGGTTTGGTTGTCAAACTCGAGGCCAATGACCCAACAGCATTCTCTGGTTTGTCAAAGAATTCCATATCCTGTCGGAGGATCGTTTCAAATATTTCCAAACGAAATCGGTGTGTTACCACCTGCAAATGGGCGTTAGTAACGTCCATACAGAAACAGCATTGCTTCGTGTTCAACGAACCTGGGCAATACGATTTGAAACATATCCAAGCATGAAGTAAGCGAGCAGGTTCCCAATGGCGACCATAAAAAACATGAGGGAGAAAAAATCTCCTCTGTCTACCATGGCTGAACCTCGAAGTGTGAACACCGAAACCAGGCGCGAGAAAAGAATTGCGTGGGCCGGGAACGTTACACCTGTTGTCGTGCGGTTAGATCAAAGCTTCAGAGGAAATACGGGACGACAAAGTACTTACCACCCGCGATACAAGATATCACGACAAGAAAATATTGGAATCTCGTCCCCTCTTGCTCTCTCAAAAATATGAACAAACATTTCAATAGACTGTGCTTCATCTCATAAAGTGGTCGTTCGGATCCATCTGCGGGGGCCTCCGCAGGTCGCATGGAAGACTTCGTTGTTGTTGTTCGCATCAACGAGACACCACGCTCCATTGGAGTAGTAGATTCCGCAGCCCCAAAGCCTTCTTCCCCTGGTTCACCATCTGCTTTGCTGCCAAGATCCTGAGCACCAACAAGATGAGCATATGCGCCACCCGCAGCGACCAATCCCTCATGAGTCCCTTGTTCGACAACCTTGCCAGCGGCCATGACGGCAATGTTATCCGCGTTTCTGATAGTAGCAAGTTTATGGGCTATGACGATGGTGGTGCGGTTTTCGGAGACCCTGTCAATCGCTTCCTGAACAGCCTTTTCCGCGTGTGGATCCAAAGCACTCGTTGCTTCGTCAAGGAGAAGGACCTTCGGATTGGATATTATACTCCTAGCAATAGCGATGCGCTGCTTTTGCCCTCCTGAAAGCATGCCGGCCCTCTCCCCAATTTCGGTGTTGTAACCCTGCCAATTGTCAGTTAAATTGAATATAATTCTATAAATGATCTTCCTACCTTCGGGAGCTCCTCGATGAAGCCATGGGCGTTTGCCAATTTACAAGCCTCGATGACATGCTCCATCTTCTCGGATTCTGGCATTTCCGCTGTTTCTGTTCCAACCAGACCGTGGCAAACGTTTTGAAAGACTGTGCCATTGAATAAAACGGGTTCCTAAGATAATCAGCTCAAGTTTCCAATTAAGTTTCAGATGAATGGGGTTTATACCTGTTGAACAAGTCGAATATTCGTTCGAAGCCAGTGGAGATTTAGTGAATCAATGTTCTGTCCGTCGAGGGTCAACGTACCACTCAACGGGTTATACCAACGCTCAAGAAGTCCGATGATGGTGCTTTTTCCACATCCGCTTGGACCAACCAATGCCGTGGTTTTACCAGCGGGAATATGAAGATCTAAACCGCATAAGACAGGATAAGCCGCCCGAGAAGGGTAAGAGAAATGCACATCCTTAATTTCAATATCTCCCTTCAACTCGGTTGGCCGAAGGCCATCCTCCGATAATGGATCGATTTCAGAAACGCGATCTATCGTTTTAAAGAGTTCTGAAGCAGCGGAAGCGGCCTTACTGAACGCTATGGTGTGAGGCGCTATTTGTGAAATTCCAGTCGCCGAGATTATAATGGAAAACAATACCCTAGATTCTGGGTTAGAAGGAGAGATAAAAGCAATAAAGTTGACGAAAGTAGGGGTGGTATTTACGTGACTATAGTGCCAGAATCATCAATTTCCCCTCTCGCCAAAAATCTGACCCCCTGCCAGAAGATGAGACCGAAGGCGGAGTAAGTACAAAAGAATTCGGTTGAGAACAAAACACCATAGTTGGGAGACTTCTTGTTTCCTTCTAGATGCGCAAGCTGCAAGAAATCATTGTATGATTTTGCCAAACGCGGCTGCGCCCAGAACGCTTGAACCGTCCGAATGCTTGAGAAGGCTTCCTCCGCCAAAGCGCCAGCTTTGGAGTAGAATCCCAGTATTGTTGCTTCTTGCTTCGTATCAATCGCGATACAAACTGCCATGGCCACGATTATCACTGGTATAATGCATATTCCGATCAGTGTTAATTTCCAATGCGTGGCGAAGGCTACAATAAAGCCAGCAAAGAAGGTCGATGTAGCTTGAAGTGTCAGTGCAAGTTTCTCAGCAATGCCCTGGTTGACAAGATTTCCATTTGTTGTTACATGCATCGCGGTTGCCCCTTGGTTGGAAGAATCGAAAAAGTTGATATCCTGTCGGAGGGTTTTTTCGAGGAAATCGACCCGAAGAGCTTTAGTAGTTCGTATTCCAGCAATTGTAATGGCTACCTTTAAGGGGTCAGCATAAGGTGTCAGCATATGTAAGTTCAAGAGCACGTTGTATATTCGTACCGTAAAGATATAAGTAAGAACAAATTTGCCAACAAATAGATATATGAACCAAAGTCTTCTTGAAGTTAGCACAAAGTTACCCGATTTACAGAAAACCAGAACTCAAACTTACGCAAGTTTGTTCACTTCTGATCGAAATTTGTCTGGCGTCGCTGCTCCCGTAGCGAAATCCGTAATAGTAGTTACGAATCCACCGAATACCAGGGTCATCAATGGCATAGCAGCCCCAGCAGCAATAGCTGCGACGAAAGAAATACCATAGAGCGCCCAAGCAGTTGAGTCCGTGTAAGAAAACGCCCGCTATTTTTTTTATTTTTGTTTTCTGAATTAGCTCCAGGTACATATTGTCACAAGGCAATACATCGATGCTCACAAATAGATGTCCCATTCCACCCTCCTGTGGCTTGTCCTCCTTGGTCTCGCCATCAGAACCTTGTGTAGACGACGGCTTTTCTTCAGACGACGACATGGTGAAAAGTCGCAGGTGAATTGGCAACTATGGCGGTAAATCTGAAGAATGTCAGACCTGAGTTTCCCAGATCTAAATATTTTCATAGTTATATACCTTGAAGTGAGCTAGCCTTGATAGCTCTAAGTCACCAGGCAGGCAACATTACTTTTGTCTTGTCCTTTTGTTTGTCACTAGCTTCCGCCCCTTATGATACTGCTAATGCGGAACCCGAGGACAGCGGGGGGCATGCGCAGCCTCTACGGTCTCGCGGGCCCGGATGATCAAGTGGGGTGCTTGATGACTGGAAGCGACAAATTTCCATCTCGTATTCAACCAGTATGGTAACGTCATGGGCCTCTTTACAGGTCTTGGGAGCATGATGGCCTGAACCCTCGTTTTCTCCCCTCTGTTTGCTGGTTGGATACGCTCGTGAACCCGCGTCCTCTGACCTGGGCCTGCCGCCAAGCCCCCCCCCCTTTTCCCGGCTATTCCCGTTTCGGCATCGGCAGCCTCATAACTCAGGGTAAGCGTGGAATGAAACCTCAGCGCTCGGGACCCGCGGGACCCGAGAGTATCAAAACCACCGTTGCCCATGTTTGGGATCTGATATCACGATATCATTCATACTTTGGGCTCCAAAAAAAAAAAATTTAAAAATTAAAAAAAAAAGACAACTCCAATACTTGTAAATTGGGAGTGACGGCATGCCTCCCCCGTGATCTATGACCAAAACATCCACGACTTTCCAACAATCATGCATAGCTTGTGTCGAAAGACTTCCCCTGCTTGAGCTAGTTGGTAGCGACATCATTTCAGCTCATCAGGGCTCTGGGTCTGGAGCTTTACCCTAAACATCCATAGCTCCACGGACTATTGTTGATATTTATTCTTCCCTTCGAAAATGGAAGTCGACCGGGACGATGTGCTGCGTGGCCAAGAGCCTTCCGCCTCTCGCGCTGTATGTACTGGCACATGGATTTGCGGAGACATGTCCCACCGCCCCTTTCTTTGGCCCTTATTCTCATGTCCTCCCTGTGGCTCAATAAATGCTGGAGGCTTTGGCAAATATCCCACCGCTGATAATTGAAAATATAGTGCGACAACTGCCGCATTCGAAAAGTTAGTCGATTCAATACGTACCCCATTTTGATAATATTTAAAACATATGCTTACCTAGGTGCTTTACCCTCAAAAGATCAAATGTGACCGGGGCTCCCCCTGTTCCAATTGTCGAGTCGCAAAATCTGTTTGTCGAACCTCTCCACGGGTAAGGGAACAACGGCAGAGGGTCCTAATTTCACATCAATAGTATGCAACCTGCAAACATACCTTTTGTTTCCCCCGCCAGTAACCAACTAAAGTATTACCAGCGAAAACTAACGGAAGCTTCAACAGTGAGAAAAAGATCGAAATCATAGACCAACGCCTCGCGGGAATTGAACATCTCTTACGCGACCTTACGGTCAATAATGGCAGCAATAATAAGTCTCCATTTCAACAACCAGAAGAATCGCGATCCCACATGCCTAGTTCCAATGCCTTTCACGAAGAACACAACGAACAAAAACAGCTCCCGTCGCTGCCATCAAGTGCACCTGCAGCATCAAGAGCAGCCTCACCCCCTAGTATCAAGACGAGCGCTGAATTTGAAGGGGAGCCATCCACGAGTGCACATTCAGCATATGCCAGCGAGCTATTTGAAAACGTGGTAGTAAAATCACCCCTCGCAGAGCATAGTCCGGAAATGATGAATGCGCTCTCAGCCCTGAAGGATATTGTTGAGAGACAAAAACTTCATTCTTCTATTCATACACTACGTTTTGCGGGGCAGAAACCGGCGTCAGCCCAAGTTGATCTTTCGAAGCTGGAAATGCCGCCGCTGAATTTGGTCCTTGCTGTGTTGAAGAATGCAAAGCGTGCGCTTTCAAATTTTTTTTTGTCTTTCATTACCCCTTACTTTACACACGCACATGTCAAAATTCTATAGTTACTAATTAATACCAGAATCCCACCCCTTCTTCCTCCTCAACCTCCCTTTCCTCGACCTCCCCATTATCACCAAATACTGCAAAGACCTCTACTTCTGCACGGAAGAGTACACCACAGCCCACTTTGCTATCGTAAACTGCATGCTCTGTTACATATTCGAAGAGCTGCAATATTTCCTCCCAGGCTCCCACCGCCAGGGCGACAACCTCCGCCGCCACGAACAACAAGCACCGCCACCACCACCATTAGCATCCCTTACCTCAGCAGATCTTGCCCACTACAACAATATGTGCCGCTCAAACTTCGAAACCGCCCTCAACTCTTTCGACCTGTTCCTCCAACCGTCCTACGAAAACGTCCAAGCCCTGGCCCTAGCCGCCTTCCACGCCACCGAGGCCTGCAAACCGTCTCTATGCTGGACCTTCGTCAGCGCCGCCGCACGCATGTGCCAAAGCCTAGGCTACCACCACACTGTCTCCGGCCCAGGCGTCAGCGACGAGGATGCGTATCTCAAAAAGTCGCTCTTCTGGTTCATCTACGTGCTAGATAAAGACCTGACGCTATCGCTTGGCCGCAGCTCGACATTGCAAGACTACGATATCGCCCTTGGATTTCCAAGCCCGCCCTCGGACCCCAAATTTCGTCCTTGGTTCTCGATGTATTCAGTGTGGGTGACATATGCAAAAATTGCAGCCCAGATATTTGAGAATCTATATTCAGTGCGGGCATTGTCAGAGAGTACCGAGTTACGGACGGAGAGAGCGTGTAATTTAGCTACGGAGGTAGAGAAGTGGAGAGCTGCATATGTACCAGTAGGTTTTCAGTCCATGAAATCCCCTACCCCTTTCTTCCCCAATAAAACCTAGTACCCTCCCCAGGGCCTTTTGGTTACAATTTCCTAAGAAATATACTATACAGATAGACTCAACACTCACGGCCTACCACGCCACCTTTTTCCGCTACGCCAATTCCATGGCCGATCTGAGCTATCACCACCTCCTCACCATCATATACCGCGCGCGGCCCCCGCCCCCGCCCGCCCACGAAAATCAGCACCAAAACCCCTCAAGGCCCCCCACCGGCCTCGATCCCGCCTGCATAAATGCCGCCCGCAGCGCCCTCCGCCTGCACCAGCAATTCATCGTCGATTTCCGCGATGATAGCGAGTACCTCTTCAAAGGGTATATAGCCTGGTCCCTCCTGCACTCCCCGTTCACGCCCTACCTAGTCCTATTCACGCACACGATCGCTTCAGCAGATCTAGACGACCTGAAGCTACTGGGGGAAGTTTCTAGCTTACTGGAGAGCGCACGACATTTTTCTGAGGCAGCAGAGAGGCTTTGTAAGCTGTGTGCGGTGTTTTATCAGGTTGCGCGGTTGTATGTTGATGTTCGGATGAGGGAGGGGGGAGGAGAGGGGCAACAACAACAACAGCAGCAGCTGGGTGTTAATGTTAATGATAGCGCTAACCCTAATTACAATGTTAATTTTGATGCTGGCGCAGGTGCTGGTACTGGGGCTGGGGCTCATCTGGCAGGGATTGACGATGCAACTACATATGATGGTCAGCAAATGGACCTCCAGTGGGGTGCTGATGAAGTGGATAGTTATCTGTGGGAGTTGGGCTTTGGACCCCCGGCTGGCGGCATGATGAATATGGGTAACAGTAATACCCTAGGTGCAGTATCGGGCCAACAGATACAAGCTGATGGTGGAGGTGGAGGTGTTGGGGAGACATCTCCGACGCTGCAGGATTGGTTCCGTGGGAACCAGTATATGATAGGATTGTTGGAGAGTGATTTATAGGGGAGGTTAGTTGACTTCCTTTTTTTTAAATTTATTTTAAGGGGGGTAAGTGTTGGTGGCGGGGATTGTCGATGTCTCAAAAATAGTTATGGAAATTGTATTTGGCGGAACATGTATTATATATACCTATAGCTTGCAGGAGCGTGCACTTTTTGCTCTGTGATATGAGCGGTCCGCTGGTTGTATGGGTTAGTCCCGCTCCCACTCCCGCTCGCTTCGGGGTGGCAAGCGGGTGGGGACGGGGGGAAGTCAACCATAGGCGCAGGCGAAATTGGATGAACAAAATTCTTCTCTCTCAAAGCGGCATTGTATCCTTTGATGTGTTCTCAATGACCTCAGAATATATGCATCACATCATAGTAACTTCGAACACAGTGTAGGGAGAAGGAGAGTTTTTATATCCACCCGATGCTCTTGGCCAATAAATAACCGTCTGAGCTCTACCAAACCATTATACTAAGTCAATAGAAATGAATGCCCATCTCAAAATGCTTCTTCCACATGAAATCTATATATGTAATCTTTTACTTTCTACAAAAAAATCCAAGCCCCCCCAAAAGTTCTAAAAAAAAAAAACATATGTCTGCTGGCAAGCTATCTGGGTATATAAAGTGTTTAAAAGACAGGATTTGAGCAAACAAAACAAAACAAAACAAGGAAAGATAAAATATATATAAAAGCAGGAGCCGCAGATTTGTAAAATGAAGGGAGAAAAAGGCGGGGGAAAGGAAAACATAACAAGTGGCAGGATAGAACAGGTGAACAGATGAAGTTGAAACAATCAAACAAAAATAGGGCAGTAGGTAAGTAGTCAAAATAAGAACAATCTCTGGCTGGGTCGTTGACGCATTTTCGTCATCCCCTGATTCAAACAAACCTAAAACCACACATTATCAGGGCATATATATATATCAACAAATTTTTCAGCGTGGGCCCTAATGGGCGTCAGTATATATGGAGAAACATGATCAGACATCCTTCACCCTTCATCTTTTCCTCAAACGGTGAAGTCCCCCTCAAAAAATTTTTGGCGGAATGATGGAGCGGTAAGTATTTGGGGGAGGGAGTGGAGTGAGTTTTTGGGGAGAGGGTTTGGCAAGAGAGGGGAGAAACCGGAAAGAAAAATTGGGATGTGAGTGACAACAGTATAAATGCTTTAAAAGAAGAGCAAAAACCAGCGAAGGATTTAAAGATGCATGTAAAAGAATGCAGAAGTGTCTTTTTCTTACAAGAAAAAAAAGCAAGAAGGAAGCAGGAGGCAAGAAGGTGGAGGCAAGAAGGTGGAGGCAAAATAGATGTGGCTGGTAATAACAGCACAAATTAAAATTGCATGAAAGAAGAAGAAAAAAAAGAAAAAAACAAAAGGTGGAACGAAAACGTATAGAATGGAATAAAAAGACTAGATATTGCAGAATTATGTTTTCCCCCTGGATCAAAAAAGAAAAAAAGAAAAGATCTCAGAAAATTTACCCATTTTCACGTTGGTTTATCACACCCAATCCGCCCCAACAACGCTTTCCGATCATTATGATCACTCAACGTAACACGACCCCGCCCGGTCCGAATTCGCACAGGATGGTGACCCTGCCCGGTTGATGACGACGAACCAGAACTCCCCGAGACGATCGCCGTCCCATTACTATTAACACCATCAACGACACCAGCAATCGCCCCATTCCCTTCATTTCTCACATTCTCTTCTTCCTCTTCTTCCTCATCTCCTTCCTCGTCATCACTCCGCGAATCCTCTGCCGATCCGCTCTTAAGCACCTTAACCGCCACACGTAAAACCATCGTAAACCATATAAGCGCGAGGATCTGCAGGAAAAGCAGGAAAGATAGGAAAACCCATTTGATGCGCGGGCTCATGCAGATGTGGCCACCAAGGTCCCGGAAAGGGTGGAGGAGGTGGCTCCAGTTGTTTAGGTCTATCGATGCGCCGCCATCTAAGGTGACGTTGGCCATGGATGCGGCGGGCGTGATCATCTCAGTTGTCGTGGCGGAATAGCAGCCGTAGGGCATGACTTCGGGGACGTTGACGTAGATGGACCACCAGAGAACGTTGTAGAGGATGTGGCGCGAGATTACCCAGCTGACGAGGAAAATCACGAAGCCCGCAGTGCAGGCACGTTCGTAGCCGAGGTATTTGAGGATTTTTGCGGCCTTTTTATTTTATTTTTTAAAAATTATCATTATTAGTTAGCCGTGGAACTAGTCCCTCCCCCCCATGTTGAAAGTGGATGTATGTTTCTTACAGGTAGCAGGAAGTCGACAATGTCCATGATAGAGAGAACGACGTTGGCAACATTGTAGAAGCCATAGACGTAAGCAGATCCTAAAAGGGTGCTTGTGACGATGTGGTGGACCAGCATCTGATAGTGGTCCTTTCGCTTCTCCTCAATGTGGATGACGAGGATCTGTTGGACCCAGAACGCCAGGTGTGTCAGGCAGTAGCACTTGAAAACACCGGAGATGTCTCTGGAGGGCCAATCTGTCCATATTTCGCGGAAGTTATACCAGTATTTTGAATTGTACCAAATGCACTATAAGAAATTAAAGTAAAGAAGCTAGAATTAGCAAACGATGCTTCTTATTTTTTGGGGGGGAATTTGATTTATGGGGGACAAGAAATTCAGAAAATCAAAAGGAAGGAAGGCGAACGTGCCGCAATTGAACAGAAGATAAAAACGAAGAAAAGCATACCACTCCATAAGCCCAAAAACCAAAATAATAAACGAGGCTCCCGCCTTGCTCCGCAAGCCGGACAGCGGCCTTGTGTTTCAAGCCGTATCTTCGGGCAAAGGGCTGGAAGATCCAATCGACGGCGATCGCTCTTACAGCGGTGAAAGCGAGAATGGCCCCCATGGCAAAATAGATATCATCCCAGCCCTGGACATATGTGCCTTTTTCAGGCTGGTAGTGCGGCAATTGCAGGAAAGGTGAAGTATATGGTCTCAGGGACGGGTAGAGATTGTCAAGGGCGAATATCATTGTCAAGATAGTGATGCAAATGCCTATATATATTATTAGTATTTAGTTATAGGAATTGGATAAAAGATGAGTATATTCTTTTCTTTTTCTTTTACCTATCTGGTTCTGCAGCACCCATTGTCGAAAGGTGGTATCTTCCTTGAGCTTCATCTTGACCGGCCGTCGGCCTTCCGTGGTCGAAACACGAGTATTAACTTCAGAAACGGAATTGGACTGACTGGAGAGGGATATCGCCATTGCGTAGAGAGAGAAAAAGGGGGCAGCACTGGCGATAACCGCCAAAGCCACAGAGAGGTGTTCGACCGGGAGATATGGCGCGCGAGAAGGTCAGTGCAGCCTCTGTTATCTGATGTGACGTTTGGGCGGGAAAAGAAGAGCCCGCGGGCGGACGGACCAGACTGGGAGATGCAGGGTCAATTGGTCGCAGGGGCCCGCGAGATGGAAGCTATTGAAACCGGCTAGAGGGTATTGAAAGTGGAAGGAGTATATAGGTTTGCGGAGTCGGAGGGGTGGAGGAGATATTTTCGGTTTTTTTTTTCCCTGGTTGTGGGATCTTTGTTCCTGGTGAGGCGTGAAGGAGTGGCGATGCCCCAGGTGTCAAACCCGAGGAACTTTGCTGGACAGGGAGAGCTATGAGTTATTCAAGCTGGGTTAGCGGAAAAATTGCAGAGTGCACCAAGCAGCAGCCAGTGGAGAAACACCTACAGAGACAAGTGGTCCAACGAGTGAGGAGGGAAGATGAAGATGAAGCAGAAGGTGAAGAAGATGAGGATAGGAGAAAAGAGAGGAGACACGCAAAAGCGATCCAAGTTTCAGCAGCAAATAAACAGACAGCAAAAAAATTAAATAAAGGGAGATTTGGCTGGGCAGAGATCCACAGCGAAATCGAAATATTTTTCTTTTCTTTTCTTTTATTTTATTTTATTTTATTTGCTTGGTTAAGTGTATATTTTATCAATTGCTGTAGATAGTTAAAAGATAGTCCAAATATATAGCCAATGTTAGGAATAATATAAATAATACATCATCTAATTGAATAATGGATATTCTGTATATTTTTTATCCTGTTTAACCCTCTTTATTCCTGGTGCTAACAAGGTCATGTGGAGAAGATGCAAAAAGAAAATGGGTTGTTGAATGCGGAGTCAGGTACCTAGTACACTCCCACCAACATGTCTCTGGCTGTATCTCCGCGTACCAGGTACCGGATCCTCAACAAAATCACCATCCCCATCCCGCTGTTCCCCTCTTTTTATCTTTCAGCTTCTTCTTCCCAATCACTCTCGTCCGATTGACCACGCTATGTACGGAGTAGACGTCAACGAACTACTACCACCAGCAGCAAGCAGCAGCAAGCAGCAGCAGCAGTCACAGCACCTAGCAGTGTCTATCAATATGATCCTTCCCACGTATATTTGTTCATCTGACCAGCTGTCGCAGCCTCGGCTGCTTTAGCTGCATATCCTCAACCTCCCATGAAGGATAGTTTTGAAGTTGAATCTACCAGTTATATAAATATGAACAGTTCAGTTAACTACCCCTCTGCTCATCCATACCAAATATCTCCTCTATCTCAATTTCTTGTAATACATAGCTACATCCCACCACGGAATCACCTTTCGGATTCCTCCTTATAGCATAATTCCCAGTGCACAATGATAAATGTGGTTTGCACCATCTCATCTTATTTTGTCTTTCATTCCCTCCCATCTCTAATATCTAGAATCTACACAAGGTACAGTCCAAACATGCTCATAGGTACTGTACCTGAACGCCTTGAACACAAACCTTGGAAACCGCTCGGGAGAGGTCCAGGGACCAACCAACAATAAATAATCCCCTCTCATACCACCCAGCTAGCTGTGTCTCCCGAAACAAGGCCCAAGCCACGCAAGGGCCCCGCAGCTAGATCGGTTTCCTCTAGCTAACAAGAGCAAAATTCGCCGCTGGCCCCCAGGGCCCAAACCATGGATGCGACTTGTCTCATTGCGGATTGGGCTATCCTAGAGGCTGGATTCCTGATGTCCTGATTGGACAACATATTTAATTCGAGAGAATGTGCCCAAAAATGTGCAGTCTATCAATTAATTCGGATGAATGTCGTTCACAGTTTCGATGCATACCTTACACGGTTGTTGCACCACGGAGAAGATGAAAAAAGACTTTGATATTCTTCCAATCCCCTTGGCTCATGGGAGCGTTTTATTCTTTATGTCCCACCACCTCCTATAACTACAGGTCTAGATATGGGTTTCAAGCTCACCGTGAAGAATCTCACGTTCTTATCTGCCATACAGATTTACAGGTATGGCATGACCTTGGACGAGACTATTATGAAAGAAACCATCGAGCAACTTGTTCAGAGAGCATCCATGGGAAATGGCAGTGACATTTTCTCACGGATGCCCTCTCTCTATATACACATATATCACTATTTAAATAAATAAATACCTAGGTAACCCAAGATAAACCCTGTTTATTCATTTTGCAGCAAGCTTGGGAGTATCTGGAGCTACATTTATGAAAGGGAAATTGTTGTTTTTCATTAATCGTGGCGGGGTCAGTAAGATGTATCTGTACTCTAGAATTATTATCCGACAATGATATCATTGTTCTCAAAGTTCTCTCTTCCTTGTGCCAGGCAGGGCTTAGTCGATTTCATCTATCATGAAGCAATACATTTTTCCATTAGGCGCCCAAGATATGTATGTACTATACCCCCTGGGATGAATTGGCGTTTCTTTCAAATTCATATGCTTCTCTACTTTATTCAAGAATAGTAATATTAAGAAGAATATAATTTTCATGTTCTCTGTAATAACAACTAACAAGCTAATTAGCCGTGTGGAAGTGGCTGTCACAAACCCCGATTGGGTCAACATCCATCCAACTCGACATCAACAACCCATCCTCATATCCCTCTCTATCTCCATCCACCACAAACGATCATGGGTAACTACGATACGTATGTCCTACTCCTATTTATCCCTCTCTAACCAATCCAAACTAACAACAACCCAGCTACAAAACCCTCCTAATCTTCTTCTCGCCGCTCCTCTTCCGCCAGGCGAGATCCCTCTACCACTCCCTCCGCTCCTCTCTCAACCAACGGCCCCAGCCACGGCCGTTACCACCCCCAGCAGCCCTCGCCTTGAACATCCTCTTCTTCACGACCTCTCTATTCCTCTTCCTCTCCATCCCCGCCTGGACAGGCCTAAACCCGCACGCGCCATCCCCAAACATCTTCACGCAGACAAACTCTCGCCTCAACACCCCGACAGAAATCCTCTTCACCCGCCTTGCCCGCCTCCGCCCAAACAACGCCCTAACTCCACTAGACACTCAGCTAAAAGCAAAATTCACCTCCCCTTCCCTCCGAAAACTCTACCTCCGCTACGGCCCGGAAACCCTAATAAACTGCCCTTTCTGCACCCCAGATAACGAAACAACATACCTCCTCTACTACCTCCCCCTACACACCTTCCTCCCCCACCTCCTCCACCTCCTAATAACAGGCCTCATAACCTCCAACCCCCTGACAGGCCCCAGCGCCAGCCGCTGGCGCTCCAAATTCACCCTCACCGCCCTCTCCCTCCTCCTCCTCGAAACCTTACTAGTCACCCTTTACAACCCCGCCACCGGCGCCTCTGGACACAAATCCCCAAACCCACAAGCCATCCCCACAAGCTTCCACAACCGCCTCACAACCCTCCGCCTGCTCTCCTTCACCATCGCCGACGCCCTAGCCGCCGGCACTATCTACCTGACCGCCACGCATAGATTCTTCTACACCCCACCAACCCCGGCGGAGGTAGCCGAGCAACTCGTCGCGAACGTCTCTGCGAACCTGGCCAGCGCCACGGCCAAGGTGCATGCTGTTAGCGTGGTGCGGAATGCGACAGTGAGGGATCGCGGGTTGAAGGGGAGGGATGATGCGTATTGGACGGCTGTGGTGGCCATGGAACGGTCTGGTTCGTCGTTGGGGACATCAGGGGCGGGTGGGAGTATCTGGGAAGAGGAAGAGGTTGTTAGGGCGATGACGAGGGTTATGCAGAGGAGAAATGCCGGGGGAAGGGGGGATGTGGTGGATATTGGGCGGTTGGGGGTTGAGGCTAGCTCGTATGTTGAGGGGATTACGGCCGGGTTGGACAGGGGGGATGATGGCGATGGTGATGGCGATGATGGTGATGGGAGTGGGAGTTAGATGGATTTTATTGATGTTGTATTCTTCTTCTCTCTTTTTATATTCATTTTGTTGGTTTAGATGGGGGGTTCTATATTTCGTATTCCTTCTCTTTTCTTGGAGGTAGAATTGGGGAAGTTACATACGCAAATTATAAATACAATAGAATGCTAATTTCGTCTTATATTCGGGGCTTTTGTACATTCTACTTCGCTCTTTACCCCGGGGGAGGGGGGGTGCTTATCAGGTTTTAAAGGGGGAAAGCAGACACAATCACAGACCACTGGCGACCAAACGTAGACGAAGGCTCTAAAGAGAATATAATAACATTTATGTTTACCAGAGACAGCGTAGTAATAATTTTTTTTGAAAAGAAAACAGAAACAAGAGGACATTGTTAAGTATGAGTAACATAGAACTCCCCACCTCACCACCCAAAGCAAACCCACAGAAACGACGCCCCAACTCGCAAACGAGTCCATATATAACAACAAAATCGAATATATCAATCGCTCCAAAATCACAAAAAAACAAAAGGAAATATATTAAAAGAAAAGCCCTAATACAAACAACACACAAGGGAAATTAAAATCTAAATAGCTAGATAGGATGGATGATAAGATTGTAAAACCAGTGCCGCAAACCCCTCCCAACAGTTCATATCATCCCTCAATATCTCTGTACTTTTGGATCCCCCTACCCAAACTTTCCCATTTTTTTTCAAAAATTTAATTTAGTTTTTGTTCATATCTCACTCGCTTCCCAATCCGAGTGGCGAGTGGAAAGACGCACGGGATGATTCGCCGGATGCTCCGGGTTACTCCCTTCGGAACTCCTCGAAAACTTTTCGAACTGTTCGGGATTATCAACCCTGGGCGCGGAAATATGCATCCGGCCTCTAGAAGGCACGGTGCGCATGGATGGAGAGGTACTGATGGGCGAGCGTGATGAGCGTGACGAGCGTGAGTATTTTGATTGCGATTTTGAATCGTCGTTCCCGTGGTACAAGGGTAGGGAGTCTTTGTGTGGCAGTTTGAAAGATTTGTAACCGCGGTTGAGGCTGTTAAATGAAGGGATGGCATCCGGCGCGACGGCGCCGTCGGTGCGGATGTGGCGGGCCTTTAAGCCAGTTTTCTTCGTTCGGTAGATAAAGGTCTACGTGGAGGTGTGGTTGGTGGTGGTAAGTTACGGGCAGTCAAGAGTTTATTTAAGCATAGTTGCGGTTTGTGGGGAGGAGACGGGGCATACCACGACGATATTAACAAACCCGAACACTATGGCGATAATGCCAGCACCTAGAACAAGCTGCCAAAAGGTGAGGCCGATGGTGTCCTTGTTCATGTCTTCTCTATTCAGGCATCCTATGGTTGATATTCCGAGGAGGAGCATCGCGCCTCCTAGAGCGAGGAAGCTCGAATGTCTACCGAAACAACCCCAGTACTCATGAAACCAGGCCTCGAAGAAGCCTACTTCGGAGATAATGAGGAAGACTGCAACAGTTTCATCAGGCTAGTCCAAGTAACAGGGGGAGTAAAAAGTAAGGGAGTTCTTACTGCTGACAGCAATTATAATAACTCGGTGCATCGCATCGAAAAAAAAGAAATTGGTGGCAGTGGACGTCTTGGCTAGCAGGACTGAACATGCGGCGATGATACATAGGAGACAAATTATATTGAAGACCCGTATGGCATTCAGAATGACATAGCCTGGACCAGCCAGAGATTTGACCGCAGCTGCCATGGTTGGAAGGTTGACGGCCGAGCGGTGAAAATAAAACGGCGATTTGGCTGGATTGGAATTCAAAAGTCCTCAGACAATTTAAAAAGGAGCGATCTTAATGTCAGAGTGTAGGTTAGATAACGGTGGAGATATCCGAAAAACGGGTTTGAAGTTGGATAAGAGTAGGAGTCTTTGAGAGAAGAGTTAAGATGAAGATGAAGAGAAAAAAAGAGGCGTCAAGTATTGAAAAGGGATGGAACTGGCCGGCAAGGAGGAGCCTATTTTGCTTTGAGCTAAGTTATTGAAGCCGAAGAATAGTATATAACCAGGATCAGTGAAAGGAAAATATAGGTGTTAGTAGTAGAGCAGTGAAATGAACATAATTAATCAACCTGTTGTTGCCGTTCAAGGCAACGACCAATATAGCTTGAAAGATCTAGATAGAACAATAATAGAAAATAGAAAAGATGAATGAAAGACGGAGAACGAAAATGAAGACAGAAGGCAAAGGTGAAGAATGGAAAGAAAATAGAACAATGGGCGCAAATCTGAGCAGTGAAGAAAGCGTAAAAAAAAAAAAGGAAGAAGAAGGCTCATGAAGGTGCTTCATGAAACGGGAGTGAAGGTGAATACCGAGCAACAATCACCAGAGATTTCTACCGGCTAAACTGCCCACAATGGGGACAGTCACTGCGTTCGCCCCATGTGTTGATATGATTTGATACACCTCACATTCTGTCATATATGGAGAACGGGTTTGGAGTCCTATTAAGGGGGACCTCATTGGCGTCAGGTATTTTTAAGGCGCCATTCACACGGGGTTGCCAGTACAGGGGAAGGAGTTAAGTCGTGTTTCATCATGTATTTCTGCATACTGGGGATACTGGGTATCATGAACCACCATTCTCGCAGCCAGTCCGCTAGTACCACGATATCCCAAGGCGGGAAGCAAGGGACTGGATGGCAGCGAATGTTGATGATGAGGTTGGATGAGGTTGGATGAAACAAAAAACGATGTCGTTGTTTCGAAGGTTGGCAGCGTGGCAGGGGGAAGAGCCGCGTGATTGGTCAGCAAGTGGCCAGCGCGGGGTTTAGCCGCCAGGGAACAATATCCCTAGATATCGAAAGAAGAGCCTTAAGAGCGCCTGAAGAAGAGGTGAAAGAGGAAGTGAAAGAGAGCAATTCTCTTTGTTAGGGGCTATAGGCAGTGGGTTTGAATGGCTAAAGATAGAAAACACCCGAAGGACCTGATTTACTTGATTTTGACGGGCGTGTTCCAGAGAGTCGCCGAGTAATACTATGTCTAGATCCTTGGTGTCCCGTTGAGGCCTTAATAATTCTCTTAGCACTTGGCAGGCACATGTCTTAGTCATGTCTTAGTCATTCATATATTTCTTTCCAGCCAATTTTCATTTTCGTCGTTTTCTTCTGCGTCGTTGACCACATCATCACCACCGCATCTCCACCCGCCAGCACCACTAACCCTTAACTCTCGAGTCTTGACAACTTCTTCTCTTATCTCAAGGAAAGGGTCTCTCTCCTCAGACACACCGTCACTATGGCTCGTGGAAATCAGCGTGAGAAGGCCCGCGAAAAGACGCAGAAGGAGATGGCTGCTCAGGTAGGATTTGGCTTCTTCCTCTCTCACTCACTATCTCAGATGTCATAGTTTACCATCTACGGAAAGAAATAATATATATATCATATCATATAACATAATATCTCACCACAGCGTAAAGCTAACATATGCCCTCCTTTAACCCCTAACAGAAGAAGAAAAACGGCCAGTCTGGTACAGAGTTTGCTCGGACAAAGGAAGCCCAGGCCGCCATCATGCGCCAGAAGCAAGAAGCAGGTATGTCTGCGTCCTTTCCAACATGCCAGCTGAAAATGCCAAATATCAGATTGATTCTCTCACTCCCATATATTCTTATCATTTTTATTATTATCGTACCTCTGTTTGTACACCCTTCTCTCTGTCTCATGTGCCTCCCGTCGTGAATTTCTACCATCTGGAAAAATAGAACATCGAGTTAACCTACTTGATAACAATATAGCAAACGCCAAAAAAGCCGCTGAAGGCACCGCCAAGAAGAAGTAAAAGCCAACACCCCGTCGCAAACCCGGTCTCTTTATCTGACTTGCGACTGGTGGGGAGAAGAAAATATAATTTTCATGAAAAAATGCCTTACTTAGCCAGGGATCCTTATTTTCCTTTTCTTGAGCACGGTCTTAAATATATATATATATATATATATATATATATATATTTCCCCCTCCACAAATCTTCTCTATCCTGAGATCAGACAAGGCCAGTAGATTTAAATCAACCGGGAAAACCAGGATGGAGAAAGAAGATGGTGTCGTGGGTGGGAGTGGGCGGAGGAAGAAAGTCAAGTGCAAAAAGAATGGATTTGGTTTCCTGAGCTTGAATGGGATTGTGTGGCTTTTAGCTTTTGGCTTGGTTCTGGCTTTTAGAAGAAGGATGGAGGATTTAGGGTCTTTTCTTCCCGCATTTTAAGATTAATTTCATGGACACGAAAGAGTAATAATGTTGTTATTAACGTTGCCTTTTTTTCTTCCGGCGAAGGCGTCGTTTCTTTTCACTTTTGGTTCATACCTTCTCCGTGTTTGAATCTCCATGTCGTTTTTCATTGACTCAGCCCTAATACTACCCCATTTTGTGATATTGCTGAACCACCTAACCTAGTTTTTTTTTTAAAAAAATTTTACGCTTGGTAGTTACGCTACTCGTTTTTCACTATTTAATGCAATTAAGCTAGCTACTACCCTTTTGCTTAAATGCGAAGGGGCCTGGGCTCTTAACTTATTAACTTATTATTTATTATTTTATTTTATTTTGGGCTTTAAAGTCATTGTCATCCATAATGGCAGTGACGGTGTTACGTTCCTGCGCAACCTTCATTCTACGAATCCATATCTTCCAACTTTTGTTAGAATGTGAAGGAGTAGACGTGCCAGCAGCGGTGGCAGGAACAGAGGCAGTGTTGGGAGCATCTATACCATCCACAGTCACATCGCCTACACTCGAAAAGCACCGCCCTGTACTCTGACTCTGGCCAACATCAAGGTCTCCCCCTCGGGACTCCCTAGTCAACCAATCAACATCAATCCCAAATTTCCTCACAGCAAGATCCACAAAGATCCACAGCCCCTCTCCATCCCATGAAACCTCCGCGCCAAAACGCGCAGTTTTATCCACGATCTTTTTCCTGAGAGTATTCACATACCCATTACTATCCCTATCCGCATCCCTATTCGCATCCGCATCCGCATCCCCCACAACCTCCAACAACCAAAGCAAAAAGTTCCAAGCAGAAACATCCCGCCGATGAGAATATGCAAGACACCACGTATGCACCGTCTCAAGTACCATCCTCGCAAGGTTCCCTAACCGTATTACTACCCGCTGCTGTCCCACTGTAATTGCTGTTCCTTGACGACGCCGCGCAATCGCAAGCGCATCGCCAAATAGCCCCATAAACTCGCGCAGGTAGCTGAATGCATAGTAATTTTTTGGGTGATGGGTGCCCGCCTGCAGGGTGATGGATACTTCGTAGTTCATGATTTGATTCACGGCAGCAGTAGTCGCGGCATCGGCATCGGCATCGGCATCGGCCTCACTGTCATAATGCGGCAAATGATGCGAACCCGCAAATGCCGCGACGGGGTCATCGTGGTAGAGGTCCAAAAGCTGCATCATGGTCCATTTCCGGTGGTACCAGAGCACGGGAGATTTTGTGTGGCGGTGGAGTGGGGAGCGGAGGATTGTTGTTGTAAATGAGATTTCCGTGTGGAGGGCGGAGTGGTATTGACTTGCGGAACCGGGGCATTGTGATTGCCTTTTATTCAAGGCACACAGTCTGCGCTTCCGCCAGTTGCAGGCGGTTAGGTGTTCTGAGTCCAGGAAGAGAAGGATTTCGGTTTGGAGGAGGAGGGTTTGGGAGGAGTAGTCCTCGGGGGAGGAGTTAGGCTTGGCGTTGGCATCGCAGGGTGATGGCAGGGCGGCATCATGTGGCGCTTCTGCCACACTACGCCTTTGATTGGTGCTAAGTTCGGGGTTCTTGGGTTGCGTCTGCTGTGGGGTGAGGGAGAAGAATATTTGCCGTGCCTTTATGAAGCATTGTACAAGGGCCTTCTTGCTGATGCCTATCTCTGTGCCCTCATGGAGGAGGTCACCAAAGCCCTCGGGAAGGAAATGGATGTCGAAGATTTGATTACCTCTAGCGGCGAGAAGCTTGATTAGGGTCCCATGGTAGCACTCGGGCGCGGACATTTGAATATCGGAGGGTATATGTATGGGAATTAGGGAGTCCTTGGAGTGTCCGCAAAAGGATTCTCTATGTGGAGGTAGTTGCGGGGAGATGGAGCCAGGAGCAATGTCACGTGCAGTTCAACTGGCCCAAGCTCCCTCTAACCAAGCAAACAAGACAAACACAACGTTTCCGCCAGCTCGACAACACCAGATAAAGTTGCTCAGCAGCAGAAAAAACGTCACCAGGTAATATACACTCATTGTTCAGAACGATGAAACACTGAATACTGATTAGAGGGCTCTGGATGAACGCCGTACCTTACTTCCTTGATCGCCTATTCAGCCCACCAATGCCAAACCTTCATTCATTCCCAGCCCATTGAACACCTTGCAGTCTTGTTCACTCTTTAAACCAACGACAAGACTTATAAACCATGCCCTCACTACTTATCACCGTCCTGCTCCTTAATATCATCATATACGTGATCAATACTATTGGTGCCACTACAATAGATAGCTTGGTACGAAAGACCCCTTCCCCTCAATGTGTGTGCTATATGCGCATCAAAACCAACTGCGAAAATGCAAAATAAAACACCACATATAGCCCCGACAGGAAGCTAACGTATCCCTTCGCAGCTATGGCTCCTCTACATCAAGCTGCCCACAGGCACGTCACACATCGCCCGAGAACAGCGCCGGATGAAACTGGATGTCGTGCAACTCAAGCGCGAAATGAACGCAACCAGCTCGCAGGATGAGTTTGCGAAGTGGGCCAAGTTGAGACGGAGACATGATAAGGCGTTGGAGGCATATGAAGCTAAAAGTATGTTTTTGGATATATTGTTATAGCATTATAATTTGGCTCTTGTATTTTGTTCAGAGCCAAAGAGAAGAGAAATTCACTTCGACACATGCATATATTCCCCCTCCCTTTTTTTTTCCAAGGAACGTATATATTCTAACCTACAAACAACCGGAAAAAAAAAAATGAAAACAGACAACCAGCTCACCCAATCCAAATCCTCCTTTGACATGACCATCAAATCCGTCCGCTGGGCAGCAACCTCCGGACTAATGTTCTTCCTGCAATTCTGGTACACCAAGACGCCGATGTTCACACTACCACCGGGCTGGATTCCATGGCAGGTGGAGTGGGTGTTGTCCTTCCCCCGCGCACCAATGGGTACTGTGAGTATACAGATCTGGGGCGGAGCGTGCGCCACTGTTGTTGCGCTGGTTGGTGATGCGATGGGGGCTACTTTGGGATATGTGTCTGGGTCGAAAAGGGAGGGGGAAAAGGAGAAGGTGGGGATAAAGGTTGAAGCTGGTGTAGGAGGAAAGGAAGTGAAGAAAAGTCAATGAGTGGGGTGAGATAGGATGGGACGGGACGGGACGGGACGGGATAAGATGAGATATCCATGATATAAAAGGAAATTTTTATGCTTTGTTTTGTCGCATGCCATGTATATACATACACACGATGTCAATGTCTGATTTACAGCGAACTAATGATATTTTCATTTTAAGAGAAGAAATAATAATTCTGTCATTTTATTACTCGTCACTCAAACAGATTGATCCATAGTCAAGCCACAGACAGAATCACAGCCAGATCTTTGTATATACAAATATCTATATCTTCATGTCCATCAGATAAAATTTTAATCATTCGAGTCTTCAACAGCTCTAAAGAGCCTCAGTGCTTGACTCTATGATGTGAATCATCACTTGAACCAAGATAAATCGAAACGAGGGGACAGAATGACATTTTTTTTTAAAAAAATAATAAAGTCTGACCCATCCGACAAGGCTTCTGCGATGAGATCCTCTTCAAGAGAACAAAAACAAGAACCTCACCACCGCTTTCCATAAGCTACAGACTTTTGGCATTAAAAAAATGGAGGTGAACTCCTCGCCTCAAGAATAAGCCCCATCGAGTTACTCGGTTAACACATATAATAAATACATGTGGAAACCAAGCAATCGCATGACTATCGAACCACGACGAATGGCAACCTATCCCTCGTAAAAAAACCCCGCCCCATCTAACCGCCATTGTATCCTCTGCAAATAAAAGCAGAGTCGGGCTAGAAAAAGAGGCGAGCCCTCTCTCCTCTCTAAAAGAAGAGGGAAGAGAAGGGAAGGGAAAAGGCGTAAGCCGCAATGAAAAATGCTTCTATGGCGGCGCGTTTCCGCATTGCCTGGCTTGTTTTATAAAGAAAACATATGAACCCTCGCGGTTTTAAAACGAGGGCGCAGGGTGTCCGGGGACTTTCTCCCAAAGCTAGGAGTGACGGTTTGAAGAAATAAGAAAATAACTTTTGAAGGGTTATTGGCTTTTCTTCTGTGCGTAAGCTTTGAATGCGATTCTTTGAGCGAGGAGTTGGAGAAAGGAAGGAGGAGAGGTTGATGAGATTATTTTTTTTTTTTGGTTTTATCTTCTGTGGTTTGATGGGGGCTAGGGCAGATACGGTTAGTTGGTAGTCTCACGTGATATACACGTCGGCCGTTTGTGTATTTGGTGGGTTTGTTCACAAGCTCGTACTCAGCATCATGCCCTGATTTTTATCTGTGTATATATCATGAATATGATATTTCCGGTTTTTATGTATTAATGAAAAACTAATTACTGAGTTATTTCTTAATCAAATTAATGATGGAGCCTCCAGTAGTCCAGTGGTGTGTCTGTATAAATTGCTAACATTTTTGGTTGGCGTTGAAATCGGATGCTTTCAGAGTGTTTTCCACCTCCAATGAAGGGGGGAGCTTCGGCAAAAGGCAGTTGAGGTTAGGCACAGTTAGCACTGACCACAAAGTATGCACTAAGAACGAACAACCTAACGACAGAAGCCCATCGTCCCAACTTTTAACGACCACGAGCAAACTTCTTTTCCAGAACAGCTCAACCCTGAGAATATCCTCGATCCTAGACTTGCCAAGTGACATTGATATTCAAAGAGCTGAGTGACTTAGATGATGTCACGCAACAGGGACAATTCAACCTGGCTTATGATTCTAAGAATATCATTGAACATGCCAAAAGCCCCACCCACACACGGAATATAATTAGGCAAGGCCCATCACAATACCTGCACTCCAAACCCAGCTCATTATTGGATGCCAGTGCCCAGGGTGCTGCACATTAGTATGTTTAAAGCGCCAGGCTCAAGCTAGCACTGGCTATCGCATGAAGTGTTGATTGGCGTTCAGCAAGCCTTCCGCTCTTGGCATTGTGTCGGAAGATCTGGCAATGCGCTAACAGTGAAACTGGTACACCACAAGTGATGTCTTGTTGGCACGCCGCCAGGCATTTTCTGGGCAGTATTGCATAAATGTACACCATAGCCATAGTTAAGTTTGCTGTTTATTTAATCAAAACATGTGCCGCTGAATTTTTGCTCGTCCAACCACAGGCCGCTTTGCAGCGTGCCAATTTTGAACTGGTGAACCACGAGGGAAGTCTCGCATGTATAAATATGTTCCCCCGCACCTCAGAGGTTACTTCTGCTCTCATTAACCTAAGCCATAAACCAATCTTGACCGAAAGGAAAGCCTTCCACCCTAAAATTCCCCTTCTATTTCAGTAAAGATCAAGTCATAATTTTCCTTCTTCACCCACGATCTGAAATAAACATGGCTCCCACCGTTGCTCTTAAGGTTGCCGTCTACCAGAACCCAGGCATCAAGCACTGGAGCCTGTTCATCGATGCAGCAGAGGCAGATAAAAAGACCACCATTCATCTCCTTGGTGCTCGCCAGAAATATTTCCTTGAAGTGAGGACGCCATCAGATGCAAACATTTTGAGTTCTCTTATCGAGCTGTGCTCCATATGTGAGATTGATGCAAGCAAGATTGAAACCGTCAAAAACATCGCACATCAGATACATATCCGCAATGAGTTGTTTGATTATAGTTGCCAGGATTTCGTCCTCGAGGTTTTGGGTAAACTGGAACAAAATGGAGTTGTTGCAGACAGCGCGGACTATCAGAGCAAGAAAAGAACCCTCAAGGGCAAACGCGAAGCTTGGGAGTAGGGGGTTGAGTCGGGGAAACCGTAACCCGTCGGTTTGTTGTGAGATTTTTGATATGGTAGACGTCCCTGAGGATTTTTCTTCATGGAAAAATGGGGATTTCCGCTTTCCTTCTGTTCTGTAAATACCGTTCTCACAAATTTATCAAACTATATCTGTCCTCCAGTTCCACAAAAGGTTGCCCCAGAAACAGTCAACCAACCAGCGCATGGGAAATTGTAATGTTGAAAGGGAATCTGGCACATAGACATATCAATTGTCATCACACTAAATGCTGTTGTACGCTCATAGTATTCAAGAGAGAAACCACTCTCCTCCCAGTCAATAGTTCCAGTCACAATATAGACATCTGTGTTGTTTGAAGGAAATTTTTCAACCATGATATTTTAGTTTCTTCAAATCACCATGTGCAAACACTGATCACTGAAGAGTTTCATTTTCCGTCTTCAAAAAAAAAGAGTGAAGCAGCTTGACATAGGAGATGCTTGCACCATGCTTTGCAGAGAATTGCAACTCATCAAATTATCTTGCAGTGATTATACTCTTTTTTGCAAAAATTCCATGATCCTGTAATTCTTGACTCGTTCTTCATCTACATCTTCTACCTAGGATCCATCATTTTGGTGTAAACTTCTGAGTTGAGAGAATATCCAGTTCAGCTGTTTCTGAAGAGATAATTTTGCTTCATGAGAGAGACCTGGCCATGCCCCGTCAAGGGTGATGCCCAGGATATATGACATGAACAGAGCACAGAAATTTCTAAATAAAATCAGACCATGAACTCTAGGGATTGGGGGTTCAGCTCCATGGTCAGTAAGGTATTCAAGATTGTGATACTCTGTTAGATCTCTGTCAGAAGGGAAGACTTTGGTTTTCAATTTCATCACTGCACTTGACTACAACTCCTCTAATGCTGAGGTCAAATAGCCTCTCAGAATGCAAATGAGTGATTTCAAAAACACCGCCAGCGCTGTTCTAAAGAAGAATAGCTATGGTTTATGCCGGAATACTTTGGGAGAAGCGCTGTAGCCTGGTTAGACAGTGGGTAGAGGATACTGGCAGTTTTGACTCTAGAAAGCCTTTCGCGGAGCCAGTCGCAAGGTTCCTTTGACTGCTGTGGTTTAGCAGCTTTACCTTCGGCATTACCCAACTGTATATCCAGTCATAGTCTGATGGGAAACAATTGCACAGGTTGATCTAGGGGTGAGCACTGATCTCATCATGAAGATTGTTTATGGTTTGGAAATTGAGGAAGCCAACCTCAGAGAGCTCTTGATACTCTGCTACTCAATGGGCGCCCAGATATGCAGCTCCGATAACAGACAGAAGATCTGCGGAGGGGTTGTTTTCAGGGGTATCATGAAAGGCTTGCATCGGGTCTCGGTTCATTTGCGGGGGCATCGGGCCTGTCGAATGTAAGGATATTTCGGCCGTGGTTCAAGGTTGTTGCCATTGTTCGTAGAAAGTTCAAGGCACTGCGTAGGTTCAAAAAGTGACACGTACAGTGTGAGGTTGCAGACAATCGACGTTTTATTACGTATTGGGATTTGTTACGAATCGACAGGGACAGAGTCATGTGGATTTGACTGAAGCTGGAGCGATGGCTTGGCTTGGCGGAGAGCCATAAGTGTGTTCAATTACATCAAGACATGGGCGATTTTAGCAGGAGCCAATGAATCTCCCGCTGGCTCTAGGCCGTGGAAGTACACTAACTACATATGAAATAGCTGTGGCTGGACTGGTTCTTGCCAGGAGAGTTACCCTGTGCTGAGAAGGAGGATGGATATAAGGGCAAAGATGCTCGCACTCATCCGGAGATGGAATATCCAAATATTTCAGAAACTACCTAGGTAACTAAACGAAGACAGATAGATATACACACAAACATGAACTCCGAACAGATTTAAAATTTAATAAAAAGAAACACACTCATTTCCGAGATCAATCACAACTATCCTTCTCTATGCCTTGCTCTTCTTCCCCTTAGACTTTTCTCCCTTCTTCTCCGATTTCCCTGCTGCTGCAGGGCTGGCTTTGCTCTTTTCACTCTTCGCCGGCTTCTCAGGGGTATCTGTCACCGCCTTCTCCGTCTTCGACGTAGATTTACCTTCCTTCTTCTGCTTCTCTGTGTCTCCAGTCTTCTTTGTCTCCTGTACAGAAGTATCCTTATCCTTCTTCTCTTTCTTCCCCTTCTTGGCTTTCTTTAGAGTAGTCCCGACTTCAGCAACAGGCTCATTGAGCTTCTCTACCTCCTTTGTCGCAGCCTCAATGGCAGCAGGCCGTTCTTGTTCTTTCGTAGATACCTCATTCTCCACGTAGTCAACAGTTCCCTGCTTCCCCTCCCCAGCAACAACAGCAGGAACAGCAACAGGAACCTCATCAACCCCCTTCAACGCCGGTATCTCAAACTCATAACCAAGTTTCTTCATCTTCTCCGCCCTGGCAACTCTCCTCGCCTCCTCCTGCTCGATCTTCTTAGACCACTGCTCCCTCGTCTTCCCCGCATCCATCCTACGCCTCTCAATAGCGTTCCAAGGTGTCCTCTTGAACCGTTTGTTCGCCCCTTTCCACAATTCCGGATGCACACTCTCCTTGGGCACATACTTGCATTTCATAATGTGGCCGAACATGAGATAGTTGTCCATCGTATCAGCGACGACTTGGGCGACAGAGGAGGAAGCGAACTCGATGAATGCGAAATGCTTGGATCTACCTGTGGTGCGGTTTCGAGAGAGGCGGAGTTGAGTGATGGGGCCAAATTGGGAGAAGTACGCGCGCATTTCATGCTCGTAGAAACCGTGCGGAACCCGACTGCAGTACGGTTTTGTTTTAGTTAGTCAATAAGGTCTTACCCTAAATATTATAAAAAATATTGTGATTCATATGTTGGTCAGTACATATGCAACGTACCCAACGTAGACAGTGCCTGGTTCCTCTGCTTCTGTGCCGTTCTTCTTCATCTTACGCAGCTTCCTCTTCATCTGCTTCGCATCTGGGATGGCTGGGACCTCCTTTCCAGGCTCAAATCCTTCGTCGCCAGATATATCCTCATCACCACTACTTTCAAACCCTTGGATCAAGGCGGCAGTCTGGTCGTCATCTTCTTCACCTTCACTTCCCCCATTCCCATCCTCTGCAATTTTATTGGAGATTTCCTTGGAAGGTTCCGTGGCATCTTTGCTCTTCTTGTTAGATTTACCGGTGTTCGAAGCCTCCTTGCCAGAATCAACTTTCGTAGCAGCGTTCTTAGCAGAAGGAGCTGATGATGCAAGGACCTCAGCTCCCTTCTTTGAATTTTTCTTGCTGGGTTTGTCCGCCTCAATACTCGTAGACTTTGCAGCAGCAGGTGACGATGCGACTGGTGGCTTATTCTTGCTTTTCCCGTGATCGCCTTTTTCTCCTTCGTCGTCACTCAGGAAGTCCGCAGCACGTTTTCGAGGACGAATCTGTCTCGCAGGTTCGCTGGTAACCTTGACAGGAACAGGGTTGGGCAAATCGCCATTGGTGGCCCCTGCAGACTTTGATTTCTTCAGAATTGGCTTTGGAACATCCTCCTGGACTATAGCTGGTTTAGATATCGATTTCTTGGATTTCTTCGAGGGAGGGTCCGCGGGCGTTTGGGCGGAGGTTACAGCAGCTACAACAAAAAAATGTCAGTGGGGGGGAAATTTTTTATTAAAAAATCCAAGTGAGAGATATGAGCACATAGCAACCGGTGAACTAACCCTTGCGCTTTTTGTCTTTTTTCTCTACGGCCATTGTGTCAAGCGGAAGGGAATCGTTGGGGAAACTTGGGACTCGATTGAAACCTGGGTATGGTATTAGTTCGGGGGATAAGTTTGAAATATTTTGTAATTATTTTTTCCTGGGTGGTTGATGCCAAGACACCTGCGGCCGCTAGGCTAAACTGTGTTGAGTCTTCGCCCAAAGAGCTTTCTAGCTTAGGTCCAACTTCAACTCATGAAGGAATAGTGAATGAGAGGTACTATCTGCCTGCAAACACATATACATACATGATGGGCAAGAGGAAACGGCCCAAGAAGAAGCCGCTTACCCAAGAGGAAATATGGGACGATTCTGCCCTGATCCAATCATGGGATGACGCTGTGGAAGAATACAATGTACGAAACCTCCAGCGCTGGCCCCAATGCACGTGATGTGATGCCTTTCTAACACTCCAAGTTTCAAAACAGCTTTACCACAGCATCCAAGCGAGGGGCGAGAATGTGGATGATGTTCTGAGGGCAGAGGATGCCAGGGCCCGCGCTGAGGATGAGGTCGCTGTTGGTGATGGCTATGGTGAACCTGCAGTCGGCCCTCAGTCACATGGTCACCCTGAGCCTGAGCCTGAGTCCATCTATGAGGAAGCCAATGATCAAGAAATGGAGACAGCAAGGACAGATCTTCATGCAGAGCATGGAGGCCAGCAGGATATTCCCAGCGCCAAGGCGAAACCGGAAGCAAATCACGCCGCCAGCGGAGGGTTCGCCAACATGCCACAGCTCGTTTCGCACGGAGGAGATGTGGCATCTGGTAAGTTGCTCTCTCTATTTACCCGCCTCACGTCACAACGTGTGGCTGAGCGAGCATTGAACTAAATTTGAAATTCTTAGGTTCAGAGGAAGGATTAAAAAATCTTATGATGGCATGGTATTTTGCAGGCTACTACACCGGACTCTATGAAGGACAGCAGCGGGGAGCAAATCAGCGCTCATGAATTTTTTTTCTTTTTCTTTAGATTATGCTGCAAGGGGATTATTGTTGGAGGCCCTGGAGCAAGCCCGGGCCACTTTAATGTGGTTAAGCCCCGTTGAGTCGACGTTCCATACATGAGACAGGAGCGGTTCCAAATCGAGGGACGACAGGGTTTCCACAAAAGGAAACCCATCCACCATATTTAGTCATTCGCTTTTGGGATATTACCGGAAGTGGAAGACTGGAAAACGCCAAATCAGATTCCAGGTGCATTTTTTCTAATCCAAGAGTGGATGATGGGAAATGAATAGATGGCTACATCGGGACGGTCGATTGGAATCACGGTCTGGGCAATTGTAGCAAGGGACATTGGGAGACGTGGATGATTCTATGGAGGATATGGGTAATATAATGGCTATTCTTCAATAAATTGTAGTGGCCAGGATCACAGGGCGTCTGGCTATCAGAAATGGTGAACACACCAATACCGTGCCTATATTCGACAAAATGTGTGCATTTGTACAATTGAGAATAATATCTTGTAGATGTGGATATCAGCGAATTACACAAGAAATATTCAAGTTATTCTGTACTTTCTTTTGGTGTGGCTGGTAGACTGAAAGGGATAATAAATGTTTCCCCTGATATGTTAGCATCTCAAAATATGTGGCCCTGGATTTGGTTTCACTACTGCAAGTTCAGGAACAACCACTACACAACACCAAAAAAATCCACATCGTACACCCTTTAATTAACCACAGAAAAGAACCGCAAATAAATCCTCGGTATCAAAAAAACCAGGCCGTGATGCCACGCTTTTTCTTTGGCTCTCGGTCTGCGACATCCCCAGCGGGGCTGGGCGTTTGGCTGTGCGGCCGAAACGTGGAGGCTCTACTCCGTAGTATGAGACACCACTCGACACGTCTCCAACTTCACCATCGTCAGACCTCGCCAGATCCGCCTCAATCCAACCCAAACGGGAACAAGTAAGAGCATAGACTACCCAAAAGAGTCCTCTAGGCTGTTTGATATCGGCATCCCTTGGGAAGCCCCTTAATGTTCAAATCTCAAGTTACCATGCCGCCTCCGTGTTCATGCGGAAAATTTAAAACTATGGCTTCTGCCCCCCTTGGACCTTTCCTACTTCTACGTTCCTATTTCTTCTCATCATTCAAGAACCAAGCGTCCGCATCTTTGTTTTCTGTGCTGTTTCTCTAGTCCTTACTTACTTTCTTCCTTCTTTTCTTCTCCGGGAACCCCAAAAAGTTCTTGCCATTCACTCACTTAAAAAACGGTTGCTTTGGATTTTCTATTCCGCCACTCACGAGCAGGACCTCGTCCGATCTTTTATTCCATATTCCATCTGTATATCTATATTACGCATATATTTTGTTTACCTAAGTTGACGTCTTAATATCGCTACTTTTGGTTTTTATTCCTTGACGGAGTACACAGAAGAAGAAAACAAGAAACCGAGAAGGAGAGACAACAACTCAATTTCACAATAATGGCACGATTATTCGCTTTGGCTTCGCTCGTAGCAGCTGCAGCAGCATCCAACCACGCTGGCGAGGCCCCAGGTCTTCCGTTTGCTCTAGGGAACGGTGGCCATGATGCCGGGGTTATAGGCGGTGGCGCCCAACATGGAGTTGGCATAGCTATTGGGAGTCAGCATGGAGGCGGCATTGGTATAGGTCGTGGAGATAAGCATGGCGGTGTGGGAGTCGGAAACCACCGCGATGTTTTCCTGGGTGGTGGAAATGGAAACAAGCACAAAGGAGGGTTTAACGGTGGCGTGAATCGGCCAGGACAATCCATCAGTGTGACTATCATCACAACCAATGTTGGCGGTGGCGCAAAGCACCAAGTTTGGAACGAGGCCCCAATGCAGAGAGGCAGGGAGCATCGGGTACGTGATCACTATTGAATTATGGAAATACCACGACCGTGCCACTGACTCGAGTTCTCTAATACAGGTTATTGTTGGTGGTGAAGCTGGTCTTGTATTTCAACCAGAAACCATAAACGCTGCTATCGGCGACATGGTTATCTTCGACTTCATGTCCCAGAACCATACTGCGACCCAATCCACTTTTGATCAACCATGCGTCCAGATGGCCCAAGGTGTCGACTCGGGGTTCATGCCAAATCCTAACAATACTGTGAACCCTGCGCCAAACATGCAGTTCCAGGTTACCACACTAGATCCCGTGTGGATGTTCTGTGGTCAGGGCAAGCACTGTGAGCAAGGAATGGTATTCAGCATCAACCCTACCGCCGAAAAATCGCAGGCCCAATTCAAAGAGCTTGCCAGGGCCGGTGCTGGAGCTCCTCCCCCTCCCGCTGTTGGAACGGGGGGTGGTAATACAATCATTGCCTCTGCCTCACCCACTCAGGTTATTGCCACACCACAAGCAACGATCGCCATCGGAAATGGCCAGATGGGATCTGGAGATGCTTGCTCTTGCTCCTGCCTCTGTGGCATGGCAGCGTGGCCTGAGGGTCTCGGCCTCAACTCCCAGGGCGGACTACCTGGTATGTCTTCGTCTACTTATCCATCAATCTATACCCACGTCAACTTACATGATCAAGCCTAACAAAATTGCGAACAGGCACTATCCCAATGCCACAATCATCTCCAGCCAAGCGTGCTCTCGAGCCTCTCTATTTCTAAGCGTTTCTATGAATAGATTCGTTAGAAGAACTCCAGCTCCAATACAAATGCGAGCTCGAGCGCGCAAAGAGAGAGAGGAGACCCGGTATCCCTTCGCCTTAACCTCTTCCCGACGTCAAATTTTCTAGCCGCCGGTGTTAATGCAGCAATGAGTACGAAAATAAATGGAGAGCTGAAAGTAGGACAAGCATGATATATCCTTTCTTCCAAGCGCCAATCATGCTAGTTCTACCAACTAACATTGAATTTTGCCCCCCTTTTATTCTGCATTGAAGCCCATCAAACCAGGAAGATTCTTGAGGAGAAGCATGAAAAAGGAAAAAAAGCTCCCCAAAGCTCCCTCACTCCCTCGTCCTATTCATCTTCCTGTACTCTGCAATTCTTCCTTGTAATAGAAAACCTAACTTCATGCCAAAATTCCCCAGTTTCTTTTCAATTTTTTCTTTTGATTATTCGCTTTTTGGATACTTCGATTATATATGTGTGGTACATTTCGTCTTCGTCCTATCACCATATTGTGTCCGCTCGTGTATTGTTATGTGTCTTGTCACTTCATTTATCACCTGTTTTTTGTTCCTTGCGCGATCCTCCCTGATGATGATGTATTTAATTACCTACCTACATATATATCCATATACATATACACAAAAAAATCTACTGCCTATGTTCTCGTCAGATATACTGTATATATATTCCGCATGAAATTATTTTCATCTGTTTTGTCCTCAGCTGCTTTGACTTTGTGTGGATGGATGTGAATTCTCCCCAGTACACCATTCGGAGTCTGTTCTCTCCCGCCCTTTGTTCAGCTGAAAAAAAAAGAAGTTAACTTCTGGGAAGATATTGTAGTATTGCATGCCCTCCCTCCCTTTCGGCCCAGTAGTTGCTACAGCGCACAGAGTATCCTTAACAAAAGAGCCCCCTTTATCCTCTAAATGAAAGCCGAAGGAAGGCTTGCTAGACAATGGTGAGACTGTAATGGTTTCGGAGTTTTATACTTTTTGGATATCACTGACCAGACGGGGGCGGGACAAGACCATACGCTGGTCCGCGAGAAAAGAGAACATGCGAAGCCAGTTACAGCAGTGTCTATCTACTCACCGGCCAGTAACTATAGTAACATATTTTATGCTGTGACTATAATCACTGCTAGGCGTTTCAAGGAAGGCGACTAAAGCAGTTCTTCGGAAATGCAAAAGGGATTTTGAATGAAAAGATATTGTATACATAAATTTATTCATCCATCACACTCAATAACGTATATGTACTAGGTATGTATCTCCAACTCTATTTGACACGCCAAGCTCCACAGAGACAAAAGGAAGGCAGACGCAACACGAGAGAGAAGTCAAAGAAGTAAAAATAAAAAAGTATTTGCTTCTACTCTTCGTAATTTCTTGTTTAAAACAAAAAATATATTTGCTGTTGGCATGACTTTTGACCTCGAGACATCATTGTGAAAAGACGAATGAGACTTCGATGATGCCGTGTTGTTTCTCTTCACTTGCTTACTCCTTTTTCCTATTCTTTTCTTTTATTTCGCAGAGACTTTGCAAGAACATTTTGTAAAGAATAACACTGCGTAGCACGTCGAGGAATTATTTCCAGTGGTTTGTAATGCGAAAACGGCCTTGGAAAAAGAGGAAACCGTGGTGGAATAGGATATGAGAGGATCTAGAGAGATTAATAGTCTTTGTTCCTCGTTAGGAGCTTCGTCAGTGGCCAGTATATTCCCGGGGCAGCCCAACGATTAGTGTTGATCTAGCCAATGGGGCAGCATCGGCAAAATTTCCATTTAAACAACCCCCTTGTGTATTTGGGAAGAGTGAGAACGCAAGCGTTCCCAGGGCATAGTCAGTATCAAGAATTGTTTTGAATTTCTTCATCGAGAATTTTAGAACCGCGGCGTTCTTTGACATAACATCGCGGACGGACAATCCCAAGAGACCAACTTCCCAAATTGCTTCAACCCGCATATGCACGAAAGCGAAGAAAAAAATAAAGAATAAAGGAAGAAAAAACTAAAAATGAAACACATATATATGCCCAAAAAGCGAACCCATCAATCGACTCGTCAGGCGGCCAAAAAAACAAAATTTTATTTGACACCCAAACAACAGCTGGGATTAGAACGGGCACGTTCTAAATTTGCTCTCGGTCTCTTCCGTAATTTGCAGAGGTAATGGAGGCAAAAGGTTATTATTTGCAATAACTACCACGACAAGGGTATGTTGGAGACCTGGAATATGTATGAGGAAGAAAAAGAGAAGAGAAGAAGAAAAGAGGAATTCGAAAAATAGAAATTTTTGAGGCTGTTATGTGGATTAGGTAAGCCAAAATTAAGAATCACGTGGGCAGAGCATTCTGGGCAGGTGCGAGCAGCAAAGGAAGAAGCGGAACGGGAAGAGAGCTCGAGCTGCGGCGGAAAAAAAAAATAGAAAAATTTTCTTAAAAAGAAAATTAATCCCCAATCGTTCGTTGACAATCATGATATGTCGATGAGAAAACAACGAAACCCAATCACGAATGAAAAAAAAGAGATGACGATGATCTTATGCACCAGCCGTGAATCGAACACGGACCTCTTGCTCGCAAGGCTGACTAATCTTTCACAATTAGTCGCACTGGAAGGCAAGAATCCTAACCATTGGACCACTGGAGCTGTTCTGGTTGAAGACGTACTTATTTAACAGTTTCAAAAGCGCATATTTTTTCCTATACTCCGTGCTTCAGCAGAAACCAACCCAAACCCGATGAGGTGTAGGGGTGTGTTGGGAATTCTGTCTTGCAGACTACATTATGCGGGTGGCATATCTTGCACCAACCGTGAATCGGAAATTAAGAAAGGACTTGGGATGCCGAGGCGGTTAGAGAAACCTACAAGGTACCCGTTACTATTACTATCCTCACACACCTGAGTCCGTATGGACACAACATATATTTACATTGCAAATCTCAAGAAGGTATCTAGATGTGTATAGTTCAAACCGACACTATCATTTTAATAATAGCCCGAGCTGACCAATAACTCGAGGCCCCAAAATCCGCCCCAGGGTTTGGTAGGCAACTTGTTGGCTTCCGAGGTAGGAGTTTGCTATATGTACCCAAGGTACTCCGTTCTTAAATTGAAAAAAATCTTGATGGTGGGAAGACTTGACATATTTGGCTCTTCTTTTAAATTATATAAAATTCATTTTCATTCTAGGCAAGGAATTGTATAGCTGTAAAACCTTGCTGAGGACGGGGTATGCCAAAAATAATATAAACAAAAAGAAATTGAATAAAAGTGGCTATATACAAGAAAGAGGTGGGGGAGGTGGGGAAATGGGAGGGATATATGGACTGGAGAATGAGTTCATACAAAGAGAATGGTAAGATATGACCCTCTCGTTCCAGCGCATAGAATGGGAGAACAAAGCAGATTGTCATTCATCATAAAATGCAGACAACTCAATCAATGGTAATGTCCCACCCTTAGAACCGCGCAATGACCTTCTCCTGGGTATCCGACAACGCCCACTTGCTCGTATTCTCTTTGCTAAGAACGCGCTTCGCCTGCTCAGCCGTGAAACCCTTCGCGACAACAGCCGGGTTATAGCCCAACCCATTAATCTTCCCAACAGCCTCATCTGGCACCGCGACAGCCTCCTTCCCATCCGCGCGCTTATAAACAGTGACCACAACCGCACCACCAAGTCCCAGATTATGCTGCAACGCCGCATCCGTACCCTTCACCATACGATTATTCGCCCAGCCGCGCAGATGCCACACAAGCTCCGCGCACTGCGCCACACCCGTCGCGCCGAGCGGGTGGCCCTTGGAAATCAGCCCACCGGACGGGTTAACGACCATCTTGCCGCCGTAGGTAATATCGCCCCGACGAACCATCTCATGCGCCTTCCCAGGCTCCGACAGCTCCAGCGCGTCAATAGTCGTCATCTCATTGGCTGAGAAGCAGTCATGCAACTCGCAGACCTTGATGGATTTGACGTCCACGCCGGCCTCGGCGAGGGCGCTGCGGGCCGCGTACCGGGCCATGTCGAAGCCCATGAGGCTGATGGAGCTGGTGTCGTAGACGGAGGGGCAGTCGGTGGCGAGAGTTTGGCCGGCCATGAGGATGGCCTGGTCCTTGAGGTGTGGGCGGGCGTCGAGGAAGGCTTGGGAAACGATGACGGCAGCCGCGCCGCCGTCGGAGGTTGGGCAGCATTGGAGCTTTGTGAGCGGGTAGAAGATCATGGGGGCTTTGGAGATTTGTTCGAGGGTGTATTCTTGTTGGAATTGGGAGTATGGGTTTCGTTTAGAGTGTTCGTGGTTGATGCGGCCGATTTCGGCGAAGTCTTCCGCTTTGGCGCCGTACCTGGTGTTTATTTTTTTTGTTAGTATTAAGAATATCAAAAAGGGGATATTCCTAGTATTGCCAGTTCGAAGGGTAGGCCAAACTCACTTCTCCATATACTCAAGACCTGCATTTCCAAACATCTGCGCCGCACCAGGTGCGTTAGTGATGCCACGGGTCTTCGCCATCATCTCACCAAAGAGACCAGTAGGGTTCGCTCGGTCATTGAAATTCGCCTGGAGACTGCCCGGGTTCATCTTCTCAAAGCCTACAACGAGCACGCAGTCCGCAGCACCATGGCCGACCATCGTCCGCGCCATGGCAAGGCCTGTGGAGCCCGTGGAGCAGTTGTTGTTGACGTTATAAATGGGAATTTTGGTGAGGCCAAATTGGTAGAAGACTCGCTGGCCGCAGGTGGAGTCGCCGTAGCAGTAGCAAGCCACGCCCTGGTCGACATCGTCGTAGCTGATCTGGGCATCCAACATGGCCTTGACGCCGGCCTCGAAGCCCAGCTCGTGGTAATCGACTTTGCCGCGGGGTTTGATGAACTTGGTCATGCCCACGCCGAGGACGTAGGCGGGGCCTGCTTGTTTTCTGGCCATTTTGTGTGTGTGTGTGTGTGTGTGTGTGTGTGTGTATGTTGAATTATATTATGAATGAAAATATAAAGATATTAAAAAATATTTAAGCTGTAGTGGGTTAGCCGGGGAGTTTTCTCACTTCGCTTTTGAAGAAGGTCTATAAACACCAGATACTTACAGGTCCGTCTTGTTCTTTCTGATGAGATGAAAACAATGACAATGAATTCACTGAAAGAGATAGTTATAAGTAAGGATGCAAATTAATTAGCGAGAACAAAAACAAAGAAAGCGAGCGGGTATTTATGTTCTGGATAGCCCATCTCCCATCCCCCATCTCCCACAGTTGGGGTGGTTTGTTGCGGGGAGCCCGAGGGATCCTCGGTGCCTCGGAACATCTCACCTGCAACCAGCAACCAGCCTTTCCCGGAAAGAGTTAGCCCCGGCACATGTAATTTGACCACTCTTCATCTGGAGCTCCCTTGATGATGGTTATACAGGATATAATAGAGTCCTCCATATGGTGCTTCATGTCTATATTACCTTTATATCCGTGATACCAACGACACTAACATTCCCAACCGGGCATATCTTACCAAGGTCCCAGTTATCCGGCCGCCGATATTGAGTACTATCCACGACCCCGCCCCTTCCGGCCAGGCCCAGCTACAACAGTATTTAGCAATCTACATTTATTCATTTAATACGCCCTCCCACCAGTAATAGAACAGCATATCCGAAGGGCAGGATGGATATGAATATATTGTATAGTGGCCCAATACCCTCGTCCGGCTTCCATCCACACTTCCAACTCATTTCCTATATATATATCTCTCTGTACATGTACTGTACAGGCGTGTATTTCCTGACTTCATTCCGGGATGTCAGGATGGGGGGGGGAGGGGGGGGGGAGGGGGGGGGGGATATCTCCAACCCTTCTTCAACTGCCAATACATACTGTCAAGCCAGGCTCTTCTCTTATCACCAAACACAAATGGAGCCACTGAAGCTATGCTGACCAACGGCTTGCAATGCCATACGATGGGAATGGCGCCAATTAAAAAGAATGGAGAATTTACAGAAAACAAAAGACCTCAAAATTACCCAAATAGAGCTATTTACATAGGACTTAGGACTTGTAAATAAGGCCAGTAAAACACAAAGAAAGAGAAAAAGGGGATAAGATAATCCTTCTATTATTTTCCCTTATGCTTCTCCATCATGCATGAAGGAGAGCGCCAAAAAGATCTCGTAGCCATTCAATCGAGCAATGTGTTCGATTCATTTTGGTCTTGTCAATTCATTTCAACTCATCCCCACCCCCAAAATCATCCTCTTCTCTGCGATATCAATATCTGCTACATATCTCCATACAGATGACTCGCTGACAGTGACAACTAATCAACCGTTGGGGGGGGGGGGGGGGATCCAATGCTATATTTTTGGGAATTGCCTGCACGCAGCTTGGTTAGCTTGTATAGCAGCCAGTCGCGAGTAGCCAGCAGAGCACACCCATATTCATATCAATAGGAGATTAGAGATAGGTAGTTTTGAACCAACCATAGGGGTGGGGGACAAGGAGAAAAAGGATGAAAAATGGTATCTTACTATCCATCGTACATATATAGAGAGCTAACCGGGCATATTTGAAATGAAGTTGGCGCTTTCTTTCTTCTCTTTCTTGACACAATAGGTTGACGTCCTCTCACTTCATACCTACCTAGGTAGATATGTAGTCCAATTTTAAATCTGTGCATATATTATCTTTATATATCCCTCTATTATTTGTCATTGCACCTGGGATATGCACCTCTTCATTTTAAAGTTATTTAGCTACTTTTCAACCCCCAAAATCAAGTGTAGTAATACTAATTATTATTTTCACGATTTCCTGTGTGGCATGAGGGGGAAGTACATGGACACTGTTCATGTACAGTACAGAGTTTAGCTAATTCGGTTAAATGCGTGATGAGTTCCGCCAGCACTCATGGATCCCCGTCCGTCATAATTGTTGGCCCCCTCCGCCCCGTATCGAACGTCCATAATCATGGGGGGTTGTTTGATAAGCAACTGGCGTGCATCTCTTCTATGTATCAGCGCAATTGTATTCGCCGTACCAGAAGAAGCCTGGACCACTTTCCCCCCCGGGTTTGAATGCTTTTGCTTTGGGGGAGGGGGGGAGCTTGACAGGGATTTAGACGGGTTGGCATCCCTGTAACTATGGTCTTATTAGTGTTATATACCTAGTTGTAGGCAGTTAGTCTGTGGCAGAAGGTTCCAGGGTTTATTAGTTACTCTTCAACTTGGTTTTTTTTTTTTTTGTACAGTGCAAACTTGTACTCCCTGCACTCATGAATCCATGGATGCCGGTTTCAGTCGCGTGCTTCGGCTTCAGCTTCTGCTGCCCTCTCTATCCGCCCTCTCTCCGAGTGATTTTGATTGTATTTTGATAAAATAAAATAAAAATAAAACACAAAGGATGCCTAGGTCAATAATAAATGGTAAATCAAATAAATGACTGAGAATAAGAACTTGAAAGTAAAAGGGCAGCAAAAATCTAGGAAAATAAAAGAATTTTGAAGGCGGGGTCTAGCTCTCCCCGTCTTATTGCACGCTGGAATGGATAGATTTCGCCAGCTTCCTCGTCATGGGCAATGAGATGTATATAGATGTAGTACTGTCTGGATACAACATACCTGCCAACCACCAGGAAGACAGTCCTCCGCCTTGGAACAAAACCTTGGAAACATTTTTTGGCGGGGGGGGGTTGGATGACTCAGCCGCCTCAACAGCCACTTGCAGCAGCCACAGCCACTAAACCAAAGAGGGAATAGAGGTTTCGCTCAATCGGGTAAGCAGCAATTTAGCGTGCGATATGATTGGCTGCGAACAAGCTGGAAGTTCCAGGCCAACCTTGGAACCAAAGGTAGACGACGCTAGCCCAGTTAAGGACTAGGCTGACTGATCCGCCCATCCATGTCTGTCTGTCTGTGTCTGTTGTTGCCGTCTCCCACTCCCTTCCAAGGTTGTGTTCCTCTGTTCCTCTGTTCCTCTTCCACTTCTACTCCTACTCCTATACTCACCTCCTTGTTGTCTTTGCTGGAAACACTATCGATTGAGCGTGGTGTCTGCTGGGGAAAATAGGAGGATTCTATTGTTCTTCTCAACAGCCCACTGCTCACTCTCCTGCTCCCAATCCTCTCTGTGGAGCTTGGCTATTTAGGCTAGGTTAGCCCACCAGCCAGAGAACGGGCAGAAGCAGGATATATCCCCCGCTAACTAATAAATACCCTTATCTATCCACCACTACTTCGTATGCATGCCCTTTCTACTCCTTCTCCTCTGCTTGCTGGATTGTTGTCTCCAGGGAATCTCTTTTTTATTGACTGAATTGCTCTCCGTAGACTATCTTCTTGCTCATCCTTACTTCCCCACCAACCAGATTAACCCCCCCCCCACCCCCTGGCTGTTAGAGCTCCTAATACCCAGGTATAACCCGTATAAGAGCTATACACATAGTGCTCTTGACACTCATATACAACGAAAACCCCAGTTTTACACTCCGGAGCTTATTCTCCTTCCCTCCGTCTTTCCTGTAAATAAGGAGAATTTTGGACTTTCTCTCAACTTAGGGATTTTATGAAGCCAAAGACTGGTCACCAGCAACCTCAATGGACAGTTGTGGGACGCTGAGAGGTCTGCTCACTCGTTTGTTGAGAGACCACTTTGCGTTCCATCGGATTCCCCAGTCCATGGCCCCTGAGACAGCCAACTGCAACGACAACAACGACGACAACATTTACACACATGCCTTTTGCTAAGTGAACCAAAAAAAAAGGGATAAGAATGATGCCATCACTACAACAACAGCAGCAGCAGCAACAACAACAAAAACAACAACAGAAGAACAACAATGCCACAATCAACCCGGCCACTACTGCTGCCTCTTCGCCATCGCCGTTGTCTTCGTCGTCCTCCGCTTCTTCTTCATCATCCTCCCCCCGGTCCTCCTCCCCGTCTTCATCATCATCATCCTTTCCCTCTATTGCTGTAACCTCATCTTCAGCTTCAAATGCTACAATGCCCCATGGTTTCTGGAATATGGATGAACCCACACGAAACCGCTTGCTGAAACAGTACCGAACCCAGGCTGCCTCGGCCGTCTCGACTATCTTCGCAACACTTTCTGTGGTATGTTTGCTAACCCTGTGCGTTGTGTGAATAGACTCGTGTTGTTAAAATCAGCACGACGATAATTGACTCCCTCCTGTGTTATTAGACTCCGTTGGAAAACCTCAAAACTCGCATGCAAACGTGAGTAGTCCGTGCCTATAGACTGTTCTTTTTTTTTTTTTTTGCCCGTGCGTAGTCTAACTCTTTATTATTCTACACTCTTTAGCCATGATTTTCGAGGCCTCACCGATTGTGCCCGCTATATCTGGCGCACGGAGGGCTTTAGAGGATATACCGCAGGTTTGTTTATCCTCCTAGTAACCGTAGAAATTTGGATAAACCTGTGGCTTTGCCCAAAAAATGAAAACTGAATTCTTTGCCTAATATCTGTTACACCCCTCTACCAGGAGCTTTACCGCCCATGGTCAGCGTTACGTTTGTCCGCGTTACGAACTTTACGGTCTACCAAAAGGCCAAATACGCCCTCTCCGACGCTCTTGAGAGGATGACCGGAGAAGCACCGTTGGTGCTGTACAATACCCCAGGAAGCCTCCCAACTCTCTCCACCGTGTCCTGTTTTACAATAGCTGGAATGGTTGCTGGACTTGCCGCAACCCCTCTCGCATGTATGTGCCCAGCCACTTTTATAGCCTTGTTTTCAATTTTTTTTTAATTCTATATATATACATATCCATATATATTAAATAAAACTCCAACATTTTGACCCCCCACAGGCCCCTTCGAACTAGCCAAAAACGTCGTCCAAACCTCCGTCCTCATGGCAAACAGATCCCACGCCATCGCCGGGACAGCCACAAACCGCCACGTATCCCTCCGCGACATGCCCCGTCTGGGAACCATCGACGCCATAAAACAAATCGTCACCCGCCATGGCTACAGCGGCCTGTACACGGGCGTCCGCCTCCACGCGCTGCGCGACACGATCGGCACCGGCCTCTATTTTGGCATCTACGAGACGGCCAAGCAGCTCATCTCGACGTTTCTGGGGGATCATCAGTCCCCTTTTGGTGCGCCAATGGCGGCGGGGGCGTTGTCGGGGGTGATTCCTTGGATATGCGTGAGTACTACCCTTACCCTTTTTTTTATCTATACATCAACTCGCTGACAATATCTCTATATATGTATAGACATACACGCTAGACACGAAAAAGACACGGGCGCAGAGCATCTTGCTCGGTAAATCCAAAGAGATCGGCGAGGCGTCGATGGCCGCGGCGCGGTCGTCGATGTATAAGGGGATGTCCGTCTCAATTGCACGCACGGCGTTTCAGAATATGATTCTCCTGACGACGTTTGAGTATCTGAAAGTTCGGATTAATGAGCTTGAGGCATGATGTTTATTTTTAGCTTTTAGTTTTTTTCGTTTTGTGTGTGTTTGAATGGACAGACAGACATACAGAGAGAGCGAAGGGAAGACGAGAGGAGACAAGAGACGAGATGGATGGACATATATATCATTTTTCTTTTTCTTTTCTTGTGATACATACTTGATCCTTTTTCTTTTTGATATTTTCTCCTCGATTTATTTTCCCATTTTCTCCCACATTTCCTTACCTGGTGGATGTGGTACATGTATTGTACATGTACCAGGATAAGTCATGAAGTAGGAATCCCATCTCATATCTCCATCTTATTTTATCGTCACAAGTTTTTTTTTTTTTTTCCTTCTTATTTGTTTTCTCCTTCTTTCTCCACCTTGAAAGAAAAGCTTACCCTAGCATGATCTTGATTATATTTCTTCTTCTCATCCTGTCTTATTTTATTTATTCATGGTGTTCCGGGTGTGTTTTATGTTTCATCTTACGGGCGACGGGATTTATGGAATATGGGATGTGGGATGTGGTTCAACCGGTCTATGATTGTCTTTTATTCCGTTCTGGATTCATGTTTTTATGTTCCCTTCTCTTTTTAAACATTACATGCCATTTCACCCTCTTTTTTAATTTTTCTTCTTCTTCCCCTCTACAAGATCCCAGGGCTTGTTTCGAGGGCCTAAGATACAGGTTTTTCGTTATTTTTATTTTTATTTTTTTACATATTAATTACATTTATGTATTTACTGCTTGTTTTTCTGGGCCGTTCTGCTGGTGGTAGCTGGTTACAGGCACTGATACTGGGTATTCTTGTACTTTAACCATATACATATATATCTATATATGAGTATATAAGCTCCAGTATATATAGCATATAACAGTTTGTAAAACAGTATTGTTCTATCTCTACTCTGTATATCTGAATACGTTGAAAGGTTAATTGTTATGTACGTCATTGGTTGCTGTTGTCTTGGCTGGCTGTGATGGATAAAAGTTTTTAAGTTTTATTAGTTCAACCTTCAAAACAATTTGCACATCGCAGCCTGACAGTTGACAGTTTGACAATCAACAGCTCAGGTAACAGCCCAGGTAACGAGGCACCTCAACAACAAACACACTCTCGTTCTCTATATCTCCTATTCCAAATGAGATTACACCAGGCGAGGTCAAGTATTAAAATAAATAAATCATGTCCTCGTAAGTCCCCCTCGTCCCCCGCATTCAACTCACAACTATCCCCCACCCATAGCTCCTCTTACTATCTTATCTCCCTTACCACCAGCTCCCACCAGCCCCCCCCCCCCCCCCCAAACAAACAAAATTCCACTAACTAAAGGAAAAACATAGAAACATTCTCCCCCTCCCCCTCCGCCGCAGCCACCCCATCTCCCTCTCCACCGCCATAAAGCAATACATCTCGAACAAATACGACCAGCGGCCCGAGATGTTCGCTGAGGACCTGCTGATCATTGACCGGCTACGGACGGACGCGATTAACGTCCAGGAACCGCATGTTAGTGGCATTAGTCGACTGGTCGCGTATGCGGCCCAGTTGAAGTGGTTGGGCGGGAAGTTTCCTATTGATGTATGTATGTTTCAATTGCTTTGTAACAAGAATTCTTTTTGTACGGAGCGAAGAGAAGCAATATAATACATACGTATATATAGATGGGAGGGGCGATATTTTGCTGATACGATTATATATACGTGTTGTAGGTCGGTGTGGACTTTTCGTGGTATCCGGCTTTTGGGTTTAATACGTCAAGGCCAAGTGAGTAAATTTACACACTTCCCTTACTCTGGCATCCTGGATATATATATATATACACTAAGCTTTTGCTAAATACCATACTTCCAACGAGAAAAAAGTCTCCCAAAACAACCTCCGCTTCGAACTCGCCAACATCCTTTTCAACCTCGCCGCCCTCTACTCCCAACTCGCCGTCTCCATAAACAGCACAACCCCCGAAACCCTGAAAACAGCTTGTAAATACCTCTGCAACGCTGCCGGTGTCCTCGTCCACCTACGCACAGATATCCTGCCAGACCTCCGCTCCTCCCCGCCCGAAGACATGGACGAGATGACCTTGCGCAGCCTCGAAGAGCTCCTCCTAGCTCAGGCGCAGGAATGTTTCTGGCAAAAGGCCGTCAAGGACGGGCTGAAAGATGCCTCCATAGCCCGTCTGGCGGCGAAGGTGTCAGACCTATACGCAATTGCGGGCGACTGCGGCATCAAATCCGACACCATCAGCACCGAGTGGATCCACCACATGACGGCTAAACACCATCATTTTGCCGCGGCGGCGCAGTATAGGCAGTCGCGCGATTGTCTGGAGAAGAAAAAGTATGGCGAGGAGATTGCGCGTCTGCGCGATAGCGTGACGTGCGTGAATGAGGCGCTGAAGGAAGGGAAGTGGATTAATCGGGTCGTGTTGGGGGATTTGAATGGGTTGAAGGCGCGGGTGACGGAGGATTTGAAGCGAGCGGAGCGGGATAATGATATGATTTACCTGATTCCTGTGCCGCCGAAGTCGGAGCTGAAGTTGCTGGATCGAGCGAGTATGGTTGCTGCGAAGGCACCGGTGGAGGTGACGGATGCGTTGTCCATGATTGGGGAAGGGTTGCCCTTGGGGAGACCGTTGTTTGTCAAGTTGGTGCCCTATGCGGTGCATGTTGCGGCGAGTATTTATGTGGAGAGGAGGGATAGGCTTGTGCAGCAGGAGATTGTGGGCGGGGTGGAGGAGATGACTGCTAAGCTTAGGGAGTATGTCTCTCTCCTGGTTTTATTTTCTATTTTTTTTAAATTTTTTATTGATACGAGGTATACGAAAAGGTGTAGGGGGGGAATGGTTTTCCATTGGCTAACTTTTTATTCGTGCAGGTTGCTTCAATCCCTCAATCTCCCGGGTTCACTACAAGCTCTCGAAAAACCCTTGGGTCTCCCACCATCACTACTATCCCATGCTGAAGAGATACGCCAGCAAGACGGCCTAAACCGGCTCCGCCTCTCGCTAAAGGACACCGCAAAACTCAAAGCAAACGACACAGCTATCTACGCTGAAGGTGTCGAACTGCTCATGGCCGAACGGGACGAAGATGACCGCGCACGCGCCAAGTACGGCACGGACCGATGGACGCGCGAGCCGTCCGAAGTCGCCGGCAAGAAACTATACACGCAGGCGAAAGAGATCGAAGGCTACTTGGCATCTGCGGAAAACAGTGATAATCTTGTTGAGGAGAAGCTGAGGGAGACGGAGCGGGTTTTGCGGGTGCTTACGGGGACGAATCGGGATATCGAGGCGTTTGTGCCGAGTAGTCGGAAGGCGAATATGACGGAGGCGGTTGAGAGGGAGGCGGGGAGGCTGAGGGGGTGTTTGAATGAGGTGGGTAGGTTGGAGAGTCGGAGGAAGAGGAGGGTCGAGGCTCTTAGGGAGAAAGCGAGGGGGGATAGTATTCGTATGTTTTATTCCCCTTTTACCATCATCTTGGGTAATAAGTATATAAAAAATGTGACTAATTATTTTTTTCATTAGATGCCGCCCTGCTCAAGGAAACAGGCCGTCTCGAGCGTGAATTCCCCATGCAGCGAATCGAAGCCAGCCAATTCGAAGACCTCTTCGCTGCCCGCTTGAAGCAGTATGAGGGCGATCGCAAAATGCTGCTGGAAGAGGAAGGGAAAGCCCAAGCGGCGATCGCGGAGCAGCTGCGCGAGGCAAACCGGAGTTTTGTAAACGCGCGCCGGGGGGATTCGTCGACGAAAGAGCGCGAGAAGGCGCTGCAGGAATTGGAGAATGGGTATGTACGGTATAAGGAGATCATAGGAAATGTGGAGGTTGGGCGGAAGTTTTATAATGATTTGGCGAAGTTGGTGGGGAGGTTTAGGGATGATTGTAGGGGGTTTGTTAGTGGGAGGAGGGTGGAGGCGGGGGAGTTGGAGACGTGAGTGTTCCCTCATTCCCTTTTTCCTTATTTTTCTTATTTTGCCTTTTTTTTCTCTTTTCTTGCGGGGTGTTACCATTATTATATCCAGGGGAAATTTGACTAACGATGGGGGATAAACAGGGACATCACCAATACCACTGCTATGGCGTCGCTGAGCATCTCGCAGAAACAGAAACAGAAGCAAATACCATCCCCAGCAGCTGCAACTTCACCCCCAGCAGCAATAGCGGCAGCAAATGCAGCCATCCAACAACAACAACAACACCACCAACAACAACACCACCAACAACAACAACAACAACACCACCAACAGCAGCAGCGCCAATACCAACACCAGTCCCCCCAACCCCTCCACCACCGTCAACCCCATCAACCCGCCCGCCAAAAATCACCCCTGAAATCCACACGCTCCTCCACCCCAAGCCATCCCCCCTTTACCCCATCAACCACCACAACTACATCCACATCCACATCTTCATCACCGCCACCACCACCACAACTATCGGCACCACAGCCACAACCTCAATCACAACCACCAACAACAGAAGAACCCCTCGCCGCCCCACAACCCACCCGCGCCCCCATAATCCCACCGCCGAGCACCATGCCCCTACCCACTATGCCGGTAGGAGGCATGTGGTCGCCGGAGATGGGGATTAAGTTTGGCAGTGGGACGACTGCATCTTCGCAGATGAATGGACAGGGGCTGACTCAGCAGATGCAGGCGCAAGGGCACGCTCAGGCTCAGGCTCAGGCTCAGATGAGATCGCCGATGCCGATGCCGACACCAACGCCTGGGAGGTGGGATCCAAGCCGGGGGGTTAGGTTTTCATAGGGATTTTATTTTATTTTCCTCTGTTGTTTTAGTATGGAGCGCGAGGGGTTTTGTTTTATTATAGGAGTTTAGTACGGATATTGTTGGGGGGAATTCATTTACGGTACGTGATTTTGGCCCCCGGGGGGGGGGGGGGGGGGTGGTTCGTTGTGTGAGACGAGATGGGGTTTTATTGATTTGTTGATATTGGTGTTGATATTTACTTTGATACCTGCGTTATGCGATAATGTTTTTTTTTTTTTTTTTTCGGGAGAGGAGAGGGGATTGGGATTTGAGCGACATTTGCATATTTATATCTTTTATATAGAGATATAGATAAAGATAGATAGATCTACGTGCTTGCTCCATATGTAGTGATGGAGCGCGCTCCTTCATACCGGATTTGCTGTCGATTTTTCAGGGAACCCCTGATTCATGATATAAACCTACACACCTAGGTAGCTAATAGGTATCTGAGTATGTATTCGAGGATTATTTTTTTTAGGTAGAATTTGGTCCTAGTATTCTTCTGTCTGGGGCAGTCTGGCATTTTAAACAAAAATAAATATATAGTTGGGAGGTAAAGAATGATACCTCCACGCTGCATTTTTCATTCCAGCCTGGCCACACCACACATACACACCCTCCCGCTCAGCTCGTATATTTTTGAATGGAGTGAATTATAAATTGGCTGACCGAGTGACTATAACGACTGATTGATTGGAAGTTATAAAAATGATTGTTCATTGATATTCCACCCCGCTTTAGGCCGAATGGCTCGAGAAACGAAGTAAGAATAAAAAGCGCCGTAAAAACGGAATCCCCCCACCTTCAAAGACAGCCAAAACAAAAGAAAGAATGCGAAGACTTACACCGTAATTATCCCCATTTGATACGTATTACTCATTATGAAACCAGAGAAGGAGATGTTTGAGAGCAAGCAAAACTAAACCAGAATTCCATTCCAGAAAACTAGGAGAAAAGAACGAAAAGGAGAAAAACCAACGTAAAAAAACAAAATAAAAGTGGAAAGAAAACCGAGAGAAGAGAAAGAAAGGCGAGGGAAAATAACAGCTTTCTCGAACGAGATGGGTAGATAGATATAGATGTATATGTATATGTATATGCATAATAGAAATTAATATAAACATTGTGAAAAAAAAAGAACCCCTCCCCCCCCCAAAAAAAAAAGAAAAGAAAAAAGAAAAGGAACCAAAAACTAGTTTAGACCAAAATACCTCCCCTTCCTTGATCCTCATTCCACCGATGATACATATTAAAAACACCCATTTGAATACTAGATCATAAAAAAAAAACCCCTCCCATTCCCCCTCCATGGCGATGAAAAGAAGGCAAATGTCAAGCAATATATGGGATATATGCGACATTTCCCTCGGCCGGATGTCATCATCTCCTTCCCTGCTCTGGGGGTGTAGCCCACCAGAGATTCCTCCAAACGTACATGTACAATTGAACATTAGCAGAATTCCCATCTCCACTTTTTTTTCCCCCTGCATTGAGTCAACCAACTTCCCCCCATCTCTCCGCCATTACGGGGTGAAATATGGTGAAGAGGTCGAAGAAACGGTGTAGATGAGTTCATTTGTAACATGTCCTGGCGCCTCCGCACACGGCGGGGCGGGAGGTTGGGACGGGACGTGGGGGTTTTTGTGAGGTGCGTGGGTTCTGAATTTTTGGCAGTGCAACACAATGATAAATAGATGGGGCAGGCAATAAAAAGAAATCCTAAAAGAAAAAAACCGGGCGTCTTAAAAACAGCAGGCAGAGGAAAAGGAGAGGTGACTGGTTGCACGATGAATGCGTTAAAACATGACACATCTGAAGGCGGTCGTCAAAACGGCTGACGGCTGACGGTTCAAGCGTTTGTTTCAGATTTAAGACGGGTTGATAAATGATTCTTTTCATTTTCATTTTCATTCAAATTTTTTTTTTCTTCCCGTAAACCCCGTCAAGCCGCTCTCGTCTTAACACCACTCGATAATTTTCGCTGTTGCGACGCCTCCGTGCTAGCGCGGTACTTATCAAACATACCCGCAATATCGCCGTCAGCAATGGCACCGCCATTCTTTTCCGTGATTAAATTCTTCAGCCACCGGTTCTCCATCTCAAGCTGGTTGATGCGGGCTTCCAGCGTGGCGTTCTTGGCCGTGACGTCTTTCACGGTGCGTTCCATGTTTTTTTCACGTTCCTTCTTCTTGATACGGAAGCGGGCGCTGGCGGCTGTGTTGCGGCGCCGTTTATCTTCTTCCTGTGCTTGGCGCGCGGATTCGTCGATGTTTTGGCTGCCTGGTGTCATGGCATCTTGTTTCTGTTTAGCGCCTTGATTCATAGATGTTGTTGTTGAGGGTGATGGTGATGGGTTGGATGGGGACATGGCGGAGATGGGCTGGGGCGTGACCAAACGCTCGAGGTTGTCGGACGTTATTGGGGATCCATTGTGGTTGGGACCTTGTAGCTGAGGCAGCGGATAGATAGGCGCCTGCATGGGTAGTATGGGTGAAGGATAACCAGGCGTATAGTTGGGGAGGTTAAAGTCTGGGTCATTGTAATTAGCCTGTCTGCCAAACAAAAGCGTAACAATCGCGCATCCATCCAATCCATTCCCCCGCAATAATATAACACGCAACAAAAAAAAAAAAGGGCGAATCTGGGGAAACTCTATTTAGATATATAAGAGGCGCCGCTCGACGGACCTGGCAGCCAGAGCAGGCGCATCCCCAAGCCAATGTTTTGAAACAGCCAGCAAGATACCGCATCACGTGAGAATTGCGTGCTGCTGCTCAGCCAGCACGTGCTTCATCGTTTTGCAGCAGGGAGGAGCCATAAAAGGAACTTGGTCCTCCACCGTGCGCTGATAAACGGGGAGCACAGGCAGCCAAAAAAAGACACGGGACAGCAAATGGCAGCAAGGATAAGACAGCAGCCAAGCATGTGTTTTTGAAGGGGAAAAAGGAGCAGGGCTGTGTGTGGTGCCATATGTGTGGATATCATGAATGGGGGAAACATGTATATGCGCGCTGATAGGATAGATAGAGTTCATAGCATCGTGAGGAAACAAAAAAAAAAGATTAAAAAAAATAAATTTGCAAAGTCGCCCAGCTGCGTGTCGAATCCCTCCCTCAGGGGAATAGCTGCTGCAGGCACACGGCGTAAAAAAAACTATTCCGAACCATACATTGCATACACCGTTCATGACTCCTATCCTGCCAGGCGGGGTAATGATGTACTGCGAGCTTTTATAGCGTGAAAAAAAAAAAAAAAAAAAACCTCGATCGACCAAGTAGAAAGTAACTCACCGTTGAGCATATCAATATATTTTACATTGTTCCCGTCACTCACAGCCGTGGTCGATGTGTCTTTACTCTGCATATCGGTTCCTTCTCCAGCCTCGAATTTCACTGGCATGTCGATTGGCAGATCCCCGACAGCGTCGAAATCGAGGAATTCCGCATTTGTGAACAAGGCCAATTCAGCATCCACATCGAATAGATCCTGCTGCTCCTGCTCCTGCTGCGCCTGGTCGTATGGAGACGGGATGGTATTCAATTCGTTCAGGTACTGCGAGAAATTCGGCGCTCGTCGCCCGTTGTAGCCCGACATGGCTCCTTCGCGAATCCCTTGGGACGGCGTTGGTGCCTCCCAAAAAAATTAATTTCTCGACGATAAATTCGCTTCTTTTTTTTTTTTTTTTTTTTTTCTTTTTTTTCTTTTTTTTCTTTTTTGGTTTTCCCTTTCTCTTTGATACTTTTTAACAAATGTACGGGATCGCTCTGGGCGGTTTGGTCGTGATGGCGATGTGATTTCTTTTCGAATAGATCGGATGGATAGTGTGCGGTTTGAAAGATGACAGGTTATCTGTTTTTTTTATTTGCCACGAGTATGGTTCCGGCAAAACCTTAACGGCCGCACAGAAGGAGGAAGCGAGATAATGCGACGTCAAAGATGGATAAGTAATCGATGTTGAGAGGGAGAGAGTTGATATATTTTGCGGGGGTTGAATGTGGACGAAGGTTACAAGAGGGGAAACAGGTGGAAGGGATGGGCAGGCAATTTTGATCTTAGGGATTTCGTCGTCTTTGTGCCAGTTTGATGGAGGGCCGGGGGGGGGGGGGGGGGGGGTTCGGACAAGTCCTGGTGTGGGGGTTGAAGGGTGAAGCCAGACGCCAGGACGCCAGGATTGCAGGCTCAGGCTCCGGCTCAGGCTCAGGTTATTCCGTGGGAAGTTTTCGGGAGGGACGAAAAAAAGTAAGAGGGAATCAATCCTCTGCGTTTGGGGGGCTTGCGAAAACCGTGGATAAGCCCCTCGTGGCTGACTAAAAGGTGAGTTCTGGACCTCAACGCGGGCAAACTTCCCGAAACTTGGCTGGGCTGGGCATTCCCGCCAAGTTCAAGTCACAAAGCAAACCATTTACTAGTTACTCCGTAATAGTTATCAAATTAATTTGTTGGCTGTTTAAATTGATTGATTTCAGTTACCCATATCCATGCCGTCTTGCTTGCTTGCTGATTCCTTATTATTATTATCTATAGGGCAATTAGCTGTATTTAAATATTCTAATATGACTATAATAACTCTTTCATTCCTTTTTTGCCACTGACAAACTCTCCCGACCGCAATTGGATTCCAAAAAGTAAAAAAAAATTCCGGTTACCGAATACTCGCCTGCTGCGTCAGATGCGGGTTTTCGAAACTCAAAACTTCTCAACTCTCCGCTGCCGTTTGCCCGTACTGCGATATCGGGGATACAAAAATCTTTCATATGTTTCTAATATTGGATTATTGGCATTTTGTCCTTGTTGTTTGATGAAGCTGAGTCTCAATTTCTGCTTCAAAAGTAGGGAGGGGAAAACGTGACAGTTTCAACAACTTGATGAGCTGCGTAGGTTGCTGTTATCGTAGTAGATTTTCGTTGCGGCGGGAGATAACGGTTATCCTGAGCATACAGGGTTGTGTCCGGCGGTAACTGCATAATAATTGCAGAGAGGGTAGAATGGCCTCCCACTCCCCCAAGTGTGCGTTCAGAAGAACCAGTTCAAGCTATTTCCAAGATTCCCAACCGAGGAGTCGGTATCCAACTGTTATATCAGCCATCTGATGTCCCTGTTCTGGCAGAGAACCGTCAGGGTGCACGCACTGGTCTTCGTCCCATATAAGTGCCTCGTTTCTAGCTTTCCATTGGTCCGACATTTTAGTAGGGGAGTTCTCTTCATCGGCATGACCCAGCCAATCTGCCCCTCTGCTTTTCCTGCAACTTTCGAGATACAGGCACCCCCCCCCCCCCCCCCTCTTGTTATTCTGTTGGGCGTCTGAGTGGTTGTAATGGCAGCTATCTACTGGGGGCTATATGCTGTGTGCGGGGCGCTAGTCCGTAATAGGAAGCCCGCGATTGTGCTTAGCAATCAGAATATTTTCATCTCATCGCAGCCACACTCTCTATGACGACGGCTAAGAAAATAAATATTAATAATCAATTGAAACAGGTCCCCCCACAGGATCCTTGAGGTTTGCAGCCTGGAGGGAAGAGATCTCAGATCTACAGGTGTCAACCCCTCGCTGTAGAGAAGATCCCACATTGCCAATGATGGAGCCAGGAGGTTTTTTGCGTGATGAGGCACACACACCACTATCGCCACGTGACCTTATCGTTTTTGTTGATGGAAAACAAAACAAACACACCCTTGCATCGCGTCGAGGAGATGAAAAATATGTAAAACAAATAATGAATGCAAGCCCTCACTGAATGATTTCTTGCTCTTTAACATTCCCGGATTCTTGAACTCCAATGTTTATATAACTAAGGAGCTACGTCAAATGACTCGTCGTGTAGGCGTGCGCGCCCCAACTGCTGCAAGTCTCTCAGACTCTCTCCGCATCCCCTCCACTACCTTTTCGCTCATCAAAGCCTTCGGAAAGCTATCTCGACTCTCACTGCTTGACCTGGTATTCCAATGGTTAGATGACAAGAATGTCAAGGCGTTTCCGCCGTACCTTGGCCTCCGCAGCGTGGCCAATTTCGTGGAGGACGAGGAGGATCTAAATGCCTACCCACCCGCCGCATCTGTGGAGGAGTTGAGGGGCATATATGAGGACTTACGGAACCGAAAGGGTGGCAAGAGGGAAGTTATTGACCGCATCCTCGAGGGAGATTGGAGACATGGGATATCACTACGTCAGCTTGCAATGGTGGACATGCGCTACATTGAAGATCACCCAGTCGGACAGCGATGGACGGCTCTGCAATTGGTACCCCTAAAGGCTGATTCTTCTCAGTCTCAGCCAGGAGGAGATATATCAACCCCCCTCCCTCGATTCCACGCCTCGACTTTTCTTAGATCCATACAACGCGAGATATCTCCTTTAGTGAAAGCTCATTACCATGTGTACCGCTCAAAGAGGCTTCCATTGACTTTTGTTCGCATCTTCGTCGTCGACTCCCCTTACCAACAACCGCGACAATCTCCATACATTTTCACCGACTCGTCGAGAATAATATACCTCGCCTTCCCCGATAGTACTCCATATATATACTCCTCCCAACTTTCTTCCCCATCTCCTTCAGGCTCAAAAAATATGACTGCGACATCAAGCAATGCCCTCACCACAGACACACGCACCCTGCGCAGATTAGTCAAGGACGCAATACCGAAAGCCCTCTCTCGACCACAGGAACGATATACCCTCAAACCAACCTCACTAACCGCCAAAAGCCTTCACACTCTCCTTTCATTGCGTGGACCCGGTAGAACGAATTCCGCCAATGGCGCATTTACGGTGTTTGCCGATGCGGTGGTTGATGGATGCCCGCTTGATCCACGTCTTCCGCAATCTGTTCCGCCGGAGAACTACAATGGCCATAACGAAGGTACACCCGGATATGCCGAACGGGGAAAGGAAAATATACCACTGCCACAGCAACACGACAAATCGCCCAATATGTATACTACCCTGAGAAGGACAACGACACCCTTCCATCAAGCGGGGATAACAGACACAGAGACCATGCAGATAGCCAAGAAAAGAAAATTGGCAGTGAGCTCTCGGTTTGGAACTTCTGGTGGTCAAAGAATTCCGCCTACAATGCCCATCTCTTCCAGCTCATTCCGAAAAACAACCACCAATAATTCACCACCGTCACAATCACAGCCCGCCCCTGTCCCCGTTCCCGCTCCCGTCCCTGCCCTCGACCGTCTAGAAATCCATCTGCAAGATCCGCCCATTCCTTCTAACCCGCAAGACAAAGTCAGAGATGAGGAGGACGAGGACGATGACGATGACGATGACGAAACCAAACCCTCGACCCTCTCTTTAACTTTCTCCGGCTCAGATGTCATTGCTGGTCTCCGGCAGCTGGCGGAGTTGGGCGTGGTTGATCCCGTGCGGATGCCGAGCTGGATGACGGGTGAGGAAGGGGTAAGTGTGGCTGTTGTAAAAGGGGGGAGGCGTAGAGGCTTGGTTGGAGGTTAGGGATTGTGTGAGTGAGAGTAAGGACCTAAGGACCTAAGGACCCTGGACGGGCTTTGTTGTTTGGGTGGCATGGGTCTTTGTGCTGTATTATAATATGAAGTATAAGAGTTACTTTGTCTTTTCTTTTTCTTTTTCTTTTTCTTTTTTGGTTGTTTACTTTTGTTCGGGGTTAGGGGTTCAAATTGAGGAGGCTGGTTATTTGAGCATACGGAAGGGAATTAATTTTATATTATTTTACTAAGTTTTTACATTCCTTTCCTCGCGTTTTATTACTTTGTTTTTGGTTTACTTTCAGCTTTTAGAGTGCTGGGGTTATATGGTAGGATTCCTGGTTAAAATACGGTGCGTGTCAGTCGAGGACTGGTTATATGGTATATGTATCGACATCGTACATATATGTCCCGTGAAATGAGAGGAAAGGACGAGAACTTTTCGAGGAGTTTGCCCTGAAACTACCCAGTAATTGAAAAGGGAGAGGTTATTTTACAATGCTGATCGATACATTTATTTGAATGGTACGTACGTACTCCGTATATACATACAGATGCCTACATGGTGGAATAGCCTCAGATAAGAAAACTGTGAATTCTTAAGAGATTGTATATGAACGCCTTTTTATTTATTTATTTAATATGCATTAATGACCATAATGCTTATACTGCTAATGTGCATGTATATAGGTCTGTCTGCCCCGTAGTTTGCAGCAATTCCCCTGCTGCCCACACTGGGGAGTACCCGCTTCCGCTCCGCTTGTTGATACTATTACAACATGCTAGGCAGGGAGAATAGTTGCGGTTTGCGGTAGGGTTGTTTCGTGAGATACTCTTATGGGCTGAAGAGGGAATACGACCCAAAGAAGTTCTCAGGGGGGGGGAGTAACAGCCACTCGGGGCTCCCAGCTCAAAATCGAGCTGGACGTCCTCGAATCGCCTCGATGAGCTTTATGTTGGGGGTTCTTTTAAAATAACGTGCCACAGATATTCATTCCTCAGCTTGTTTTCGGGATCCCTCCGTTTAAACAGAATCCTAATATGAATGTGGTGGAATGTTTGAATGCTTCGTTTTATGGGTAGGAAATCGTATATTGGCAGTAAAAGTTCCGTCCTTGCGCACGGGGATTGTATCGTTTGTATGCCGATCGAAGCAAGAGCAGGACAAGGGTTGAGTTAGTCAAATAGACTCAAACATACTCCTGACGATATACCTGGAGATAAAGTGTTCGTGATATTTGATAGGTGGTGTTTTCTATCAGTGGGTTGTCATGGCCGAGTGGGCAAAACCTATCCAGCTGGGCTCTACCATTTTAGTAATAGTAGTACCCAGAATGCCGTCCGCGCGACCATGGCTGGTGATATGTCGTATAGTCTAACATGACAATATTAACTGGTCAGTACTTCCATTCCTAAGATTAACTTGTGGGGCAAGTGATATGTAGAAAAATCCATACCCCGCTCACTGGGAAATCCAAACTGGTCAGCAACATTTATATATCCCTCGTCGTTAACCCTGCCTTTGATCAAAAGTTGTTCCAAGGGAGCGTCGACTTCCCACGCGGAGCGACTACAAGTCAAGAGGAAAAGCGTCAGTTTGGCTGCTTGTTTGACCTGCATAACCATTTACTAGGAAAGTGGGACATACCAAATGACGCAACGTACTCCATTATTCTGCTGGGTCGCCGCCCACCGCTTGAAACAAGTTTTGTGCATATTGTTTCCGCAGGCAGCTTTACACCAGACGATTTCCTCTGTCGCGGACTCAAATTCCATAAAACATATTGGGCAATCGCCTTCGATGGGTTTTCTTTTCCCGGACTCGTTTTCCGTTGACGCGTTGTTTTTAGGATTTACTGGAGCGTTCGTGAAAATCTCACGAAGTTCCTAGTTATTATTATTTATAGTTAGAAAAATACATAATTACGGTGCCGTGGATTCTTAGCGAAGGATGGAGAAATTTCTCACCGACGATAGGAATGCCAACTGATACTCGAGATATCCAGATACTTTAAGTACATTGTGTAGGACCTGTGATGTTAATTAGGGATTTGTCTGTGTTTTCAACTTGGAAGAATTTCGCGCTTGAAACTTACATAAATGATATGCTTGCATTGATTTCCCTTCTCCGAATCAGGGCAGGTACACCGAGGTTCAAGTCCGATCACGACTTCGTATAAATTCCCAGTTGATCCCACTATCTGTACCCTTTCCATAGGCACCTCTTCTGTGCCTTCTCTCTTGCGGTCAACGACAAAAAGCCTGCAAGGATAAACGTTAGCAGAAAGTAAAACATCATGCCGGCTTGTATGTACACATATTATATCGAACAAAAGTCCATACCTCTGCGTCCTCGCTCTGTCCAACTTCTGCAAATAGCTCTGTGGTGGATGCTTTCGGAATACGCGTCGTCTGCGTTCCTCTTTCTCAACAGAAGGGGAGCCCGCTGTCTTTTTCCGTTTGCGCGGAGTAGCTTGAGCTGCTGGGGAAGAGGCTTGACACGTTAAATCGATAACCGGCGTATTGCTACTTGCAATTGCGGCCTGAACCTGCCTCCGGTTTGCTGAACGGGGCGTAGTAGAAGCAGCATCGTCAGCAGCATAATTATTGTGTTGGGTCTCCTTAAAGGCGCGTTTTCTACCAGACTTTCGAGGTAGGAGTAGATCCCCTGAGCCACTGGCCATCTCTCGTAGCCTATGTGAACGTGAAGGCAAAAGGTTGCAATAACAAAGAGCGAATAGACTAGGAATCAGGTGAATTGGAAGTTTTCCGCAGATTGCAATTCAAAGGTGGTAGAGAAGCGATCAGAGCTGTGGATAGATAGCGGAAAACAGGAGCAGTAAGGCAAAACAACATTACACGCTATTGAGACCAAGAAGATCAGATCAGATAAGATTATAAATGCCAAGACCAGCATCAGTTTCCGTACCAAGGCCTCACGGAATATTGTTTATCCTCCTCCGGCCGTCCTGGGGAACTCAACAGCGAACTTCTATCTGGCATCTGATAGCATTGATTGCTGTGTGGCATACTTATTACATATTATGTCTTATGCTACACTGAACTGCTCTCTAAGAAACACTAATTCCTGTGAAAATTACACAACCAATCCCTGCATTGCATGAATCCTCCGTATGGCTCGCCCTCGCGCTCTCTCTGGTGCTGAAGCGGCCAAGGAGCCCCATTCAGTTTCACTCAAAGGTATGTACATGTACACTGCTGGTACATGTTTACCGAGTTGCGCAATTACTGGCTGATATCGTAAAATAAACCAGTTTTACGGTGAGGTCTTTTTCCGGTCCTACTATCTACACCACAAAGCCAGTTACTCATTTCCTGTTAATGCTTATATTATTATCGCCTTCGCAATTTACAACAGACTCTCGCGACCCTCCTTATCATACCAATATCCACTTCCGAGTGAAAGCGAACACGTCCCCTTCAAAGCCTCGCTCAGCTACCCCTCCGACAGCTCTGATAGTCAATTCATTCTCAGCCCAAATGTAAGCGCGGTAGCTCCAGTTTTCTCTTGTCTACTCCGAAACCGCAGGTCCTGATATGCTTGCTATTCACAGGTCACCCTCCCCCCTGCATTCGGATCTGCCTACGTGGGCGAAACGTTCGCCTGCTCACTATGCGCAAACAATGAACTCCCACCAGATACCGAAAACCGAGTTGTCAGCTCCGTTCGGATAATAGCAGAAATGCAGACGCCATCTCAAGTTGTCTCTTTAGAGCTCTCCCCTCCAGGAGAGGATTCACAGTCTGGCGGGTTGACAAAGTCTCAATCATTGCAGAAGATAGTTCGATTTGATTTGAAGGAGGAGGGAAACCATGTTCTTGCTGTCAGCGTTAGTTATACAGAAACGACAATGGCACAACAAGGCCAGGAAACACAGGCGGCAAGTGGGCGAGTACGCACATTCCGGAAGCTTTACCAATTCATTGCACAGCCGTGTTTAAGTGTGCGGACAAAGGCGACGGAACTAGCACCACTCGAAGTGGATAATAGAGCTCTTGGCCCCTATGGAAAAACACGATTACTGAGATATGCACTTGAAGCGCAACTGGAAAACGTCGGTGATGGGACGATATCTCTAGGAGTATGTTCTCGAAGTTCTCTTCTTTTCGTGGAGTTCCCTCTTTTCAATATGTGCGGCCGACTTTATTATTCAAACCCAACTAACGGGTTACATTTTAGTCGACTACTCTCAATCCAAAACCGCCCTTCAAGTCAAGGTCGCTAAACTGGGACTTTGAACGATCCGATTCCCTGAGAACGGGGCCGCCCACATTAAACCCTCGTGATGTTCTCCAGGTTGCGTTCTTGGTGGAACAAGAACAGGGACAACAGGAAGGCCTCGAGGGCTTGCAGAAGGATATGAATCGAGATGGACGGACTACCCTTGGGCAACTATCTATTGAATGGCGAGGTAGCATGGGAGATAGAGGCTTTTTAACCACAGGGAATCTTATGACAAAGAGACGGTAATATTAAGTCGTGATCGTAAAATTATGAGCTCAATTTGCTTTTGAAGGTTTTTGATTTATATCCCGTTTTTCCTTGTTAGAATTAATAATTGGTTGCGCTGGACGGTAAGTACATGTAATAATGAGGGATGTGCCGCATAAACCGAACATCCACTGGATTGATACCGAATTGTCCAACCTCGGCATACCGAAGGAATGCCCGACGTGTGAAGGGGCTATAAGGGATAGGCACTCTTCCGTCATTAGGCAGATGTTGTTGTTCCAGCAAGAACGCGGCTGCAATAAAATCCTGGCAAAGTGTTCATGTGTTCTTGTATGGATGTTAGACATGAACGTACCAGTTAGTTCGTGCATGTCAGTAGTTCGATTGCCATCTGGGAACTACATGATCTCTGTAGTTTCTGGCCCCCTCTCCTCCAAGTGGATTGAGGGCTTCCCACAACATACTTAGCCCACCCGACATCAGGATACCAGCAACTGCGACAATTACTAACTATGAGAGGTGACAGGAGAGCTTAAATAAGCGCCCACCTCCTTGATCACCCATTAGCCAAGTCATCCACTCAGTCGAGCTGGCTTCGGAATCTCACTCCAAGCAGAGGTCACAATAATTAGGTGTTAGGGAGTGCCAGGTTTCGAGCTGGAAGCGGTGTTGGACGATAAATTTGTGCACCGTGTGCGTCTGCAGGATTTCCCAGGATAGTGGTAGGATCAATTTTCTACTACCCAAGATGCACATAATACTCCTGGTGGGATGTTCAAATTTCCGAAATCCTTGCTATCCAGAATTGGCTGGCATCACCCTCTTGAAGCACTTTGGGCAATTTTTCCGCCAGCCTTCTCCATTTTGAATTTCTTTCTTCAATAACCCTTTTTGTCTTCGTGAAGAGGCGTCGTAAATCTTTTTTCTGGGAATTGTGGGAGATGGATGCGATAATGTACGTATAGGTATACGAATTTGACAAAAACCTTGTCAAAAAAGGTCCTGATGGGGATAGGGCTCCACTGGAGGATTTCCCAGGTAAGCAAGTAATGAAGCCCGACCCTTCCTCATTATGGGGTACCTATATAGAAATTAGGTGCAGTATAAGATAGGGGTAAGAGAGTCGATGATATTAGCAAATGACAAGGGGAGGGGCTGGGGAGAGAACCGAAGATTAAAAGCGGAGAGCTTCTAGAACTGACGGAAAATTATCTCCCATTTCAACGCACGCTGATTTGCTCAATATCTCTATCTGACTTGAGCTGTTCAGGTAAAAATGGAAAATATCAGGATAAGAAGGAGAAGCGACGGGGATGGTATTTTCACACCGTAGACATCCCATACTTAATTAAAAAATGTGACTGCAGGTATCATTTCGATGTTAAATAAATAAGTAGATGAAAAGGCCCATCCATTGATAACAGGAACGGCGACATATGATCAATAAAATTGACCAAAAGCCCCGCAAGACGCTCAGCGAAGGAGGGGTTAGCCCTGTTCTGACACCCAACACCAATAACCCCTCCCTTGTTCCTAGGATAAGGCGGAGTGAGAATATAGGTCGTTCTTTACCTGATGTAACTCGAACTCCGGATATGCGATCGCACTGAGTCATGCAGGTACGCACACCACCTTGGCTAGAGCGCAGTTGCATACAGACACTAAACCCCATTTCATCAGTGATATTTAAAATTAGCCAAAACTCGACCAAGCAGGCCTATATATAGCAGAGGGGAAGGGCCTGGATGAAGCGGGCGTAATGAAAGGGCCTGAGAAAACTAAGCTTCGAGCCCCCCAGTAATGGGCGTAGATACTGGGGGAACAACACAAGACACGAAGATGGGAATCAAAAAGGGCTTCCGGCAAGGTGCATGCATGTATTGCAGCATCATGTCTATCTTGTGTTGAACATAGTTAGGCTGATATTATTCCCGCCGGTCGGCAGTAGCAGCTCGCTGGGCACTGACCAACATATCACACGTTTGTCAGAGTTTCGTGCATAGCAGTTAGTCAACGTTGTGCTGCAGGAGTGACATGTGTATGTAAATGGATGTTGCTTTTGGCGGCTGTAGGGTAAAAACGGGGCGACCAGGTGCCTTCGTTGAAAGCTTCGCTTTGAGTTCCGAATATTATGGTATTTAATTCATTTTTTCAATATAAATATATTTAATTTGCCGCGGGAAGAGTCTGACGCGTTGAATATCTGTGCGCAGAGTAATTTACGCCATTGAGTTAAGCAAACGAGCTTATGCATTTATTTTTGGATTATTCCATCCTCAAATCTTAGGGTTGTGAGCCCACATAAAGTTTCACTGTGATATGATATATTCTATTTTTGTCATTTTCTCAAAACATCTGCTCTAGCTTGCTAGGGTGGCCTTCGAGCGGCGGATGCGCCCTGCGTCGGGGACTTTTTGAGGCCTGGATCTGGAGATAGTCGAATCTTTAATGCTCGCGTCTTTCAATATGTTTGGCCACGTTGATGTGACCAGATTGCTGTTCAGCGGCAGTTGGATGCGAGGGAACAATGTGAAAGAAAAGATTTCGAGGGATTGTTGTAATAAACATGTGGAGGGTAGTTGCTGGCGGATATTCCCCCAGGTTGTCAAGGGCGCTGAACTGACGGTAGCCGCACCATATCGGTTGTTGAGCATAGTTGGACCCTTGTCGAACTGCATTTGTTATTCTTGAAATATTTGTGGTGAGGATAGGGGTGAAAAACAGAATTTACCCTTCCCTGTCTCTTCTTAAACCCTGCACATTTTTTGCATGATGGGACGCCATGGCGAAGGCTTTAGCGCAAGGGATCATCTCTGATGGCGTTGCCCCTGAATTTTTTCAGCGTTGGCGCCTTTGGCTTGTAACTCCAAGAAAGAGAAACAAATGGAGATGGAGAGAGAAGAAAGCCCAGTTTGTTGCTTGGAGGGTTTCTGTTTGATTTGCTTGAAGCTTGGTGATATGGCAGATAATAAAACGCTGATTCCCCAGCAACATTGGGACCAAAAGCATCATAATGATTGTTGCGCTTGACCCATATGTATGACATCAAGGCCTACTTCGTTCCTCGCCAATCTATCCACAACTCCTGTCATAGCATTGGAAATTCTTTGGGGCTAGCACAGCCTAGCAGCGACGGTTTGGGGGGGTGTAGTTTCCAGAATCCACAGGTCTGCCTAGTTCATCTCAGCCTAGGCACTTTCATCAACCATATATCGCATGTGAACAAGTAGACGGATATAAAAGTGTTCACAATTAGTTATGTCCTCTTTTTGCAGGAAATTTCATGTGTTTCGTATTCACACACCCTCTGACTCGCAATCAGGCTATCTGGAGACGGAGTAGTCTGCATTAGCTGCTCGGTTTTGTGCAGCTTCATCAACCAGGGTGGTGACCACAATGGCAGCATCGAATACGACAGTCCCTTGCAGAAACTGATAGTAAAGCGCTAGTTAACAACTACCAGCGTTGTTTCATTTGCCTGCAGGGCCAAGGCAAGGAAGACGACCTTTGGGTCTGGGTGGGGTGGACGAATGTTTTTTTTTTTTTTTGGGTTGAAGTTATTATTATCCATTATTGTTTTTTCTATCAAGATCGCTTTCTGCAACGGCCTGAAACCAGGTGGATATGGGTTACCACTTTTTGGTTCCTGAACCAGTCAACCGAACTTCCGTGATGTGATGGTTGCGAAGCTTTCGCGCCAGCCAAACAATTGTCTCATCCTTCTGTTGTATCTGCAATTATTGGTGGCCTTGGGAGATCTAGAGCCTGTCTGTCGATGATACTAAACTTTTTCCCCCTTGCTTTCCTTCTGCATACATTTTCCCATCGGCCATTTTTTTTCGACCTTCTAGGCGAGCTGAAATACAATTAAACTGTCCATAAGACCAAGCCCTGCCAAGCAGGGAGAAGGGAAGCTGAGGGCGCTTGGGGGCATATTGATGTCCGGCTCTCATTTCAGAGCAATTATTAGCTGTCAAGTCTGTCAGCTGTTGGTTGCATGACAGAGCCCTTTTCAGTAGAGTGGCAGCATCTGGAGCAGTTCGATCTCCCCATGTACAGCTTTTCCACTTTTATATTAGCTAGGTACCTAATTACTATACAGGGGTCTGTAAGCGCAAACTAAGAAATATCCCCAGTAGGTAGTCAAAGCGGGAAAGGAAACCAACCAAGACAAGAACGATGCAAAATCCTTTCTTTTGCTTCCCCTCCTTTAAGAGTCTTCTTTTCTTTTTCAACATCGGCGGACGACGACGACGACCACCTCCCTCGTTTTTGAACATACTAGTAAATGGGAGCTGCTAGTGCGTTTGGCGCAGGAGTTAGTTAGCGGGACACCCAGTCGTCTAACCGTTGCCAGGCGTTGTCTCTTTTTATGGGGGGCTGATCCAACCTGTGGCAGAAAACCAAAGCAACGACACCGCGCCCGACCCACCAAGGAGAGCCCAACCCAACGTCCCTCGCATCCTGAATTCCTCCACTGCCTCTGTTATCTCGCCCCGAGATTCCATTCTATTGTATCGTTGCTTCAGTCTGCTGTCCACAAATCATCGACCTCAAATGAACCCAGACCCAATCGAGCACTGGAAAAGGCTGTGATATCTCGGTGCGGGGGCTTGGTCTGTTTGACTAGCAGCGCTTTAAGAACGCTGTATTTTCTTACGAAAAAGTACACCAACGGCAACAAGAGGAGAGGAATATCACAAACGACCTTTATACCACGCGAATCATGGCTCCAACACACTCTGTTGAGCCGCCCTCAAGCCCTCTTGCCGACTTCTTCTGGATTGCTGGTGTGGATGGACCGGAGATCTTGGACATTTTCTCAAAACTGGGGGAGGAGTACAAAGCTAACCATTCCCAAGCGATGCCGGTAACGGATACAATTCAGGAAGATGCAGATGCAGAGGAGGCAGCCCACCCGCGCTCAGGGTCTCCCCAACCTTCGTCGAAGCGGAATTCGTACCAATGGCTACCGAAACCATCCGACGAGGCGAGGTTGTCCTATCGATCGATAGCATCATCAGAAACGCCAAGTAATCGGAGTAGCATGACTATCAAGGGCTCACAATCCCCAAATGGCCTGTCCTTTCTTAGTGAGGGCGATTTTGACAAAGCGTTGTTTAAGTTTGCTGCTGAGAGAGACTCATTTTTGTCAGATCTGTCACTAAGTGCAGGCGCTGTTGTGTCCAACAATCGGCCAAAACCACGACCCAAGACACAGAAGATTGTGGCAGAGGAAATCAATCCATTGAAGTCAAGCATTGGGAGTGTTCGCAGACATATGTCTTTTAGAGACATGAATAGTATGAAGAGACAGCCATCTCTTGCGCGTCAGGGTGAGTGCTGCTTTGATATTGGGACATACTTTGAGCTTACTTTATCGTTATCTCTTCAACTGACTTCTTCTAACTATCCCCAATCATTACAGCTTCTGTTCGCACGTCTAGACGTCTGAGCAACTACAATTCGGTAATCCCAATACCTCAGCCGCTTGATGTATCTCCTAATATGCACCCTCTGAAGCGGAAATTTGAACCTGTCCTCCTAGACAGATACCCAGCAAAAGGCGTCCCAGATGAGGCCAAACAAAGGGGCCCTTTCCCCGACTACGTTCCAATGTTTGCATTCCCCAATGATATCAATATCGTGTCCTCTGACCAGAGACCCCGCTCAACCTGGCATGGGTTCGCAATGACGTCAGGAGATGGATCTAAGTTATATGGTGTCTGCGTTACGATTTGGATTCCCCTCAATCACAAAACTGCCGAGGAATTGGAAAAACGGTGTGAGGAATGGAGGAGGGATAACATGACAGACGAGGAGCGAGAATTGGCTGCGAGTCTCGGAGAGCGACTCGCCATGGAGCGAGCAAAGTTATCCAGGCTACTAGCTCAGCTGCCTTCCGTCCCTTCAGGTTCTGTTTCCAGAGACCAGCTTGAAGATGATATAAGTTCGGTGGAGGAGAAGATTGGACTGATGGCCGACCTCCTCCGCCCGGTTCGATTAGGTGCTGCAACCAAAATCGAGGGTCTAACGGACGGGGATACTGGATTTTGGATCCCGAGAGCATACGGAATTTTAGGAAAGGATGGATCAATGACCAGTTTTTGGAAAGAATGGCTGCGAGCAGTTGTCGTTCCCATGACAGACGGTGCTGTCCAAAGGGTCCCTGCTAGCTCTCCTAGGGTAGGTAGGTGGCAGCCGTTGGAGCGCTATGTTGTAAACCTATGCACCGAGGCTTTCAGCCCGCTATCTTCCAAAACCCAAGTTGAGATCGCAGTGCGGGAACTGCGGCTTTTCGCCCGAAAAGAAGCAAGTAATGAATTGCCTGGATCTCGAAATGTATGTGGCACAGTCTTCGCCATTTTGGTTCGAGTGTTTTGACTAACTGAGAAACAGACTGACTTGTACGCACTCTTCCGCTCGCTTTCAATATCAAATATAATTATCTTGTTTGAAGTAAGTTCATATTTGAACCTGGACGCAAAGCCTTGTTTTATTTTGCTTACTTACCTAAATTGCAGTACGTCCTTGCTGAATCCCGAATAATTCTCCTGTCATCTCATGCCGCCATGCTGCATCTGGCCAGTAAAGCTCTCGTTGATCTGCTATTTCCATTCCAATGGACGGGCGTCTTTATCCCGATCCTACCTGCTCGGCTTATCCAAGCACTTGAGGCACCCTGCCCCTATATCGTGGGAATTGAGCGGAGGTACGAGAAGACCGAACTTCCGTCCGACGACTTTGTTCTCGTAGACCTCGACCAAAATGAGATTGAAAGCACAGCGCGACCTACTCCGTTACCTCGCCATCACCGTCGTAAGCTACAGTCGCTCCTTCAAATGGCTGCCCCTCTCCATCATAGATACGGAGTTCATCCTGGGCCCCCCTGCTATGCGATCGAAACTTATCCATTCGACTCATTCCCTGGCGAAAACCCATCGATATTTTCACCCAGGGCACCATCCACTCAACTGACTAAATATGTTAGTGTCAACTCCACGGCGTTCGGTCAGGATGGTTCTGTCTCGGCCCTTCCACCGGTTTTTAACGTCTTTTTAAACGCCCGAAATGATGTAGCCCTTTCCAGAGGCCACGACCGCCCAACGACAAGTTCAGCATCGAAGGCTTGCACTCCCCCCTCTCCAAAAGCCTCAGGGGGCTCTTCTCCGACCTCGAATAAATTCCCTCCCTTACCTCCCACTCCCGTGTCTCGCAACGATTCAGGATTTGCTCTCCAATCGTCGTTGCGGGAGAAGAGATCTGGTCATTTCGATACCGCTTCCCGCAGAAGTTCGTCCTTCGGTGATAGAAAGCATGGTATACCCAGGCGGCCTAGTGCCCCATTCCTCAGCCACACCTCTAGTCTATCTGTATCGACAATAAACACTGACACCGGAACATCTGTTTATGCCCCATCCATATATGCCCAATCCACAATGGCCGCGTCGACTATCATGCCTAACTCGTCCCAACAAGCCCTACGTAACCCTGTGGGTACTACTATGATAGAGGGGCACTGTCTGCAATTACAACCATGGGATGACAAAGTTTCTTGTTCGATATGTGATGAGAAGGCCGAAGAATGCATGTACAAATGCTCAGCCTGTAGGACCATTGTCCATACTCGTTGTGCATCCCAGATTTCCCTCGTGTGTCCGGTTGCGTTCAACCCTGAACAGGTCCGTGCCGCGTTTGTTCGGTGCTTCGCAAGTCTTCTGTACACATATAAGAAGTTTCTCCGACCTGCAACCGGCGATAAGAAAAGGGCTGGTATGAGTTACACTTTCAACATGGACGCATTTCTCAAAAGTTTGCCCCACGAACACGCGGAATACATGACTGTACTGCAACAAACGCAAGGTATGTTTTAAGCGTTAGCCATTCGTTTTTAACATTCAAATCGTCTCCTTGGAGAGGTAAAAAGAATGGCGTTCTAGCCTACGATCCTAACGTTTCGCAGGATTTAATGAGTTTATCAGCGAACGGGAGCAATCATCCCTCTCATCCAGAGATCCCCGAGTTACCCTATTTGATGAGATTATACTATCAAAACGCAACCGTGGCGGGACTTCGATCTTCTCAGGCCGCATGACGACTAGTTTCTTATCGGATACGTCAGATCATCTTTGGCGTTCAGCAAGCGCATCCTCTATACCCAGTAGCCGGCATCAGACTACCCAATCAAATGATTGGAACAACGCTATTGCAAGAGGTTAATCCCCCCCCCTTTTTATATATATTGGGACTCATCCCTAATTGTATACTTTAACTACTCTATTTATTACGACATGTTTTCTAACGTTTCCCAATAGCTCCTGCGAAGTTGGACCCGAACCACATGAAAGAGCCACGCATGATTCAAGGAGTACCCCGAATATCCAAAACCGCAAATAACGCGAGAAGAAAGCCGGTTCCCAAGTTCCCAAATGGCAACACTGGCTCATCGGCCTAGTTGCTTAAGCACGCAACAAAGACGACAAAGTTTGAGCGATCAGCTCTTTTCTCTTTCTCTTTCTTTTTTCTTTTTGCTCATTTCTCTTTTGGCTTTTTCCCCCTGATTTCTCATTCGTCCCTTTTTGCGCCACATTCATTGTCAGGTTTCATGATATCCCTATACCCTCTTTTCCTAGTTTGCGTTCGGACTTTCTTTCCACTACCTTCATTATTGCCCTAAAAAATCTATGATTTAATTTCACTGAAATTTCCATAACCACCTCCTCTTTTGCTTAGAGAATCACGACCATTGATTTTTATAAAACCATCTACGTCTGTATATGACTGTCTCATTTTTGTTGAATTCTGGTTTTTGATACGGCTGGTCGTTTGGAAATTTCCGTCTTGCTTCTGCCCGCCAATACCTATATTCCTCTTCTCCTACCCCATGAAATCGATCACATTGATGGGTTCTTTGATGCCCGCTATTGGAATGGTTTTGTTTGAATTTCTATCCGCATATTCAGATTGTGTTATGTGTGTTTGCATGTTTGCATGTTTGATTTTATATAATTTTTTCATATTTTTTCATATTTTTTACATTTTTACATTTTAAAATTTCCTTTATTTTCACTGCGCTGCTTGTTGGGTTACACCTTTTAATAATTCTTCTTTTCTTTTTTTCCATTTTGTTCCGTTGCCCGTGTCGCACACTCTCTCAACGTTTCCTCCTCCCCTTACGCACGCTTTTGACTTCGGTTGCTCGTTTTACCTGACCCCGTTCCCACCTTTTCTTTTCTGCCCAAATCTACCCAAGTAGAAATCCCCGCATAAAATGCAAAAAGTGCATAATGTAATATATGTGGTGTATGATATGTTTATTATGATTAATTACAGTGATGTGAGAAAATAGAAGCAAGATAAGAGGTATTAATGGAATATAGAACCGGGTGTGCTCGACCAGGACGAAGAATTTCTCCCATACAAAATATTTGACTATTTACAATTCAATACATCATATCCCCACTACCATTTTATCATTTTATAACTAATAGATTTGAGTCCCTCATCTCTATAACTTTCCTCTGTACTGGCACCGAAACCTTGGTTACGAATATTCATGGAGATTTGACGGATTGCAGATGAGTGAAATTGAATGATATTAGTGCTCGTAGCCGGACCTGGCGGTAAGTTGGCTGTTATGCATATTGGGACTGAGCAGTCTGTCTTCCCTTGCATCTTCTGTGGGATGGTTAAACCTCTCTATTGGGGCGTAGGAGCTAGCTAATCTATATACGCTACGTCACGTGCCACGCTCGCTAGGGCGTCCGCTAGGCGGCTCATGCCCAACATCTTCCTCATTATTCGCTGCCGTATCTAACCTACAGTAGCTCGCTGCAATCTCCCACGACGCACAAAAAAATAACACAAGCCAACTCTGACCAAAGCATTGCCGCTCGACCAATTATTTAGCTAATTCTTATTAACTGCTAGTCCATGGGAGGTATAGTATGGTGGACATGGCTAGCACCTCCAACCAGCGCTGTTATTTAGAATAAGCCACACATGATGTTTCGCGGCAAGCTATTACATGACAAAGTTGAGTAAAAAATAATTTCATCCAATAACTTTATAGATGATATCTCAGCGTAATCATTATCTAATTTCTGTTGACTTGGGTAGGGACGAGAAGAAAGACCATCAAAGCAAAAGCAGCCAAACAAAAAGGAAAAAGATATAATAAAAGCATCATGCAAAATAGAGGGGGTCAGGGTCTGACAATTAGTTTAACGGAACTGAAGGGGGCTAGTTTAGTGGATACGTACAGGTTTTGGGAAAGAAAAGAAATGAGAGGAAGGGGCTCGCGAAGCAAGTAGGACAACGATCAAACAGGTAAACAGAGAAAGAAATTGGGGTATAGGATGAAGGGCACAGAACAGAAGCGAAGAACGGAAAGCGTCGGTAAGTAAACGGAAAGGAACGAAGAACAGGCGAAGTCAAACATACTGTACAAGAGGAACGAAAAGATAAGCAAAGATAAGAAGAAAGTCAGCGTGAAACCAACGGAGTGAAACGAATAATAATATGGAAAGTAGCGTAATTCAGAAGTCATATGGCGGTAAACAAAAATAATGGTGGAAGGGAGGAGCGAGTATAGGCATAACAAAGCACGTTCGTCCAGGGCATAGCATAACGTCTGTGCAGGAAAGGTCGTTAATTAATTGCAAAACCAGAAAAAAGAAAAGCTTTGTTGCTAATTGGCTCTCGCCTTGCCATTACTGGCCGCATTTCCATTAGGCTCATCTGTTCCGGTCGGTTGGCCCTCAGCCTCGCTATCGTCGGCGCTGTGAACCTCTCCCCATCCAGAACTTCGTCGGCTTGCTCGCCCTGGCGCACCAGGGGTAGAAGAGTTGCCGACTAGGTTGCCGCCAATACTCCCAGCCGTACTATCATTCCTCTGGTGGTGTGAATTATGGCCACTTCTAACACTGCCTGTATCACCCAGCTGCGGTCTGCTGGTTTGATAGCTAGTCCGCTCCCCCGATGCAGGTCCAGAATATGAATATACGCTGCCCCGTTCAGCATTGGCTAGTCCAGGACGGTTCAGCGTTCCGGCAGCATTGGTGATTGATGAATTGGATGGTTCTGCTCCAGGGGCTCCTGCATTGCCCATATTGCCACTAAGAACGCTTAAAGGCAAACTCTCGCGGCTACCGCTAAATACCGAGGATGGAGCCAAAGCACGAACAGAAGCGTTGGTATCCAGAGAATTGCGACGGCGGCGTTTGGAGGATGATGCCAATGTAAGAACAGACGCATTATCAGTCAGGAGATTATTCGCAGTTGCAGAGTTATATGTGGTTGGATAGGGGGCGAGGTGAGAAAGACCTGCGGTAGCGGGGGGCATAGGAAATTGATGGCTAAATTGGATACCAGTTTGCTGGTTGGGACTGTAAGAAGCGTTGTGGCCGAAAAATCCTCCGTGGAGTTGGTTTGATGGGGCAGTGGATTGGACCGTTGTAAGAGTTGTGGTAAGTGAACGGACGGAAGGAGCAGGTGAGGAAAATGTACTGCCTTCTCCTCCACCCTGGGAGCCCACGGCCCAGCCTGTAGTTACCGCTGTACCGGCTTTAGAATTGGCAGCATCTGACATGGTCGTATCTGCATTTGTAGAGAGCGTAGGAGCAGCAGATTTCGTGCCTACCGTTGAGGCATGTTGCTCGAAACCGGATTCGGAAAACGATGGCTCTGAACGGGAAAGATGGCTGGGTCGGTCACTGGGGGTGGGCTCAGAGAAAGATAGATGACCATTGCCCATACTGTTAATGCTCCCAGACAGTGGGTACGGGTTGTTTTTGACATTGCTGCCCTTTTTGCCCTTTGGCGTGCTAAGGGAACCATTCTGCTTGTTCGACGAGCTAGGGTGGGAATTGGACGAGTTCTTGAGACTGGCAAGACGCTTCATCCAATTTGTGAAAGGGCGGCGACGACCATGTCGATCTTGAATCGTTTCGTGAGAAAAATGTCATAATAGCTGCTCAGAAAAAGTAGCTCATGGACTTAGAAGTGGTGGGCAATTTAAAACATACCATGGGGTTGGGGCGACACTTCAGTCGAGGCCATTTTAACGAGGCGAATAGTGCGCTTCAACGCTCGCAATTCGCAGCACGAGTAACCCAAGCCGTATCAAAGGGCTGAATATCGCGACGAGAGACACCTCGCCGTATAACCTCGAGCCAGAGAATTCGCCAACCTGTAACTGGATTGCGCCCAATACAAAGAGGCTAAGGCGCAGATGGAAATGCTGCCCTCTAGACTCGCTTCTATGGACTGTACTGAAATATCCCGCGCCCAATTATCGGGGGAGAGCCGTGTGTTGTTGGTACTGTAGACGTCCGCTGCTGCTGGTAGTGTTCCTGTTGGAAGTCGTTGAAGTTTGTTCAAACTTGGATGCTGTCCTTGAAGTCGTCATCCCTGAATGGATGTGTCTTACCTCATCACTCTCAGTCAACCCTGACTAACGTAATTTATTGTTGGTTCCAAGGCGTTTCGTGCTTTGGTTTAGAATACTCAAACAGCGTACCTAGGTATTTTATTGGGCCTAGGCGCCTCGTGGAGTAAATTACAGCTATTCCTTCTTAGGATCCGCAGGTTGCTCAGGCCAACTAAAGTCTTGGCGTCATTATATAATCTAAGCCTTGCCACATATTTGTCACATGACATCTAAAGCTTGGCTGATGTCGAACAATGCAGTGCCAACTTTTATATCAAGCCTCTATCAACGTCTTGTCTGGTGTCAATACTGGCTAGAACTTCGCTTAGAACTTCCAACCTATTGGCCTAGCATATTCGACCTTCTGGTTTGGAATTTTATTTGGTGGTAAACCATGGGAAACACGCACCCGGACGAACTTGCAGCTTCCTTAGCTGCTCGTCTGAGGGTTGTGGCTCTACTCTAAGGAAAGAAAGGAGACTCTCATTTTTCGGGAGGTATATACTGACTAAATACCTCCTAGGTAGTTAGATACGTGGGTATAGAGCGAACGGAGTTCCCATCAAGGACTCGATCGTTCTACAACCTAATCTAGTGTCTGTTTGCCATGGACGTGCGAATTCCGTCCATCCAACCTCTGCCCTCTGAGGTGGTCGCGCAGTTGAAGTCCTCGATATCCATATCGCGCCTCAATGGAGTGGTCTTGGAACTTCTCAAGAATTCATTAGATGCGGGTGCTCAAACCGTATCAATCAACGTAGACTTCCAGAGAGGTGGCTGTGTCGTGGAAGACGACGGGCAAGGGATATTGCCCGCTGAGTTCCTGGAGGGAGGTAATCTAGCGAAGTTACATCGTAGGTGGTCGACCTCAATGAGGCCCTCTGTATACCTCTTGCGCTAACTGAAGTGTGCAGATACGTCCAAATTCAATAGTCAGAATGAGGTCTATGGCCGTAAAGGCGTGTTTCTTGCTTCTCTCGTGTCACTTGCTTTGGTTACTATAACTTCTCATCACGAATCTGCCTCAACGACAAATACCGTGATATATCACCATGCAAAACCGATTTCCAGACTGACACCGGCCCCATTGCAACATGAGCTCGACTCGCGCGACCATGGGACTAGGGTTACGGTTACCGACTTATTTGGGAACCTTCCCGTGCGTGTTAAACATCGGGCGCTATCTCTGAGAACCAGCCAGGACCTAGATAGAGAATGGGACGACTTGAAACGCATGCTTGCAGCTATACTTCTCGCTTTCCAGAAACACGTGAAACTTATTGTGTCAGATGCCACGAAGACAAGGAAACTTGTTATTCGAGCAGGTAGCCCGCAGTATGATAAATCTTCTGGAACCCTTGACTTGGGGCGTATTCGTCCGATTCTACTACAGACTGGTTATATCACACCAGGGGATTTTCAATCATGGGTTACAGCTTCTGCTCGCACTTCCGGAGTTGAGGTTCAATCTGCAATATCCCTTCAACCTTCTCCAACGAAACAAGTCCAGTTCATCTCATTTGGGATAAATCCGATTTTTTTACAGTCGAATGCGAATATCTTATATAACGAAGTTAACAGATTATTCTCTCTCTCTCGATTTGGGGTTATTGATGGTCCACCCGTTATCACAGACGGGCTAGAAGGACTTAATCTGCAGGGCGATGACGAAACAATTGAGAAAGAAACATACGGCGGAAGAAATCGGCATTCGGGTAAAAGTATTAGCAAATGGCCAATGTTTTATATTCGAATAGATCTACAAGAGCATGACGAAGCTATCGATAAGGAGGAAGATTTTCTTGAACCTAGCAAGACTCTCCAATCAGTGTTAGATGTTTTGGTAGCCATGATACGACAGTTTCTGGAAGAGTACCATTTTCGACCTCGGCCAGGAACACGTACCAAAAGGAGCCGCCAACCGCAATCTCCCACAAGTCCAGCAGAGCGTCAAGTCGCAAAACGCCCCAAGAGCGCTGCACCAGCGTTCATTTCATCTTCTGCTTCTACCGGGGTTTACAAAGATAGCAGGAGCACCGAAGAGCTATTGAACACCCAGATCAAACCTCCCGGCTTTATCCACTCCACGCATGCCATGCTACATCCTACGATCAAAGATTTCGGAAGCTGGTCACGGATTAAAAGCGGTTGCGACAGTGGATTTGACGATATATGGTCTGGCTTGCCCCGCGGCAAAGGCGCTTCAAGCTCGAATGTTTCCAAAAAGAATCATTTAGAACATGACAAAAGGTGTTCATACTCGTCTCCTGCAACTCCTGCACCGTTTGATGTCCAACCTGGTGAACCCCTCGCTGTCCGAAGGGATGCCGATCTCTACACGAAGTCTGCCAGTCCGGATGCGGTTGAGGATCCAGATTTAGAAACGTTCGAAAGAGAAAACATTGATGGATCGACGGACGATGTTATACGCTGGATAGATCCTACCACGAAAGTGGCAATATTAATCAACAGCAGGACAGGCCAGACAATTTCGAAGGCAAATAAGACGTTTACCTCGCCACGGGAGACAAGCGACTTTCAAAAGTCAGGGACCACTGATAATCATGGAAACCCAGTGCCACATCCGAATTTATGGATTGATACATTTCTGAAGGAGTGGAAGAACCCAATATTCCACCAATCTGAGCAGCAAGTAGCAACCTCGTTTGTGGTTCCAGGTCTGCACCTTGGAGGCTCAGGCAAAGCTTTTCTATCAGGAACTGGGGATTCCGGGTTTATGCCATCTTCCTCTAGGTTCAGTGGCCGGTTGACGAAACAAGCGCTTCAGAATGCCCAACTGATAGCTCAGGTGGACAAAAAATTTTTGCTTTTGATATTGCCATCTTTCAGCGAGGTAAACAATGATGATCAGCAGCAAAATTTGGTTCTTGTAGATCAGCATGCCGCCGATGAAAGATGTCGGGTTGAGCAACTTTTCGACGAGCTTTGCGGTACCCCAGCTACAACATCGGATCCATCGACATCTGATCGAGTAAATGCAGCGTCTCTACCGAAGTCGATTTCTTTCAAGGTATCGCCACAGGAAGGTGAATTGCTCAAATCGCATTCCGACTACTTTGAATCTTGGGGCTGTTACTATACATTGTCAACTAGCGAAAGGAATTGTCATACAGTTACGGTAGACAAGCTTCCGACGCTCATCGCAGAGCGCTGCAGATTAGAGCCCAAACTTGCCATAAACCTTCTACGGGGTGAAATTTGGGACCAGAAAGACCATCGAGGAAGACACCATAACCCTCGCCCCCAGACATCAGGGTATGGCATCCCAGATGCCGGTATCCCTGGAGATCCACCAAAGGACAAAACACAGCCTACCAGTGCCCACCATTCTTGGCTAGAGCGAATTGGTGACTGCCCCAAAGCTATTATTGACCTGCTCAACTCGCGCGCCTGCAGAAGCTCGATCATGTTCAACGATAGCCTAGGTCGGGCTGAATGTGAAAATTTGGTCTCTAGACTTGCACTCTGCGCTTTTCCTTTTCAGTGCGCTCATGGACGCCCATCCATGATTCCAATTGTGAGCTTGGGTGATATATCCTCTTCTTCCGATGGAAAGTCCTCCTTTGGAACCCATTCAGGGTTTGATTCTATATTCCATTTTAGAAATAATTTTGCTAAGACCCCAACAACTAACATGGATTTACCCTTCATGGAAGCCTGCAAAGTATGGAAGCCTGATATTGTATAAAAATATAGCCTACACTTCTTTGGGAGGACTTCGCTCTTTTGTATTCCCCTGGGACGCTGGTGTTTCATTATACCCTGGTGTATTTATGGTATAGTTTTGTATTTTATTTTTGGAGAAACAAACATTTTTTTTGGAATCCCAAATGGGTAGTATGTAATGGGGGCTTAGAGCTACATTTTGGCTCTCATTAAGTTGTCAATTCAAAAGCTCAGAAACACAGAGTCAGCTAAAAAAAATGCGGACTCGTGACAATTGACCATGCATACCCAGTTTCAGCTCGCAGCGTCAGAGGCCTTGACATCCATATGTACGTGTACAGTATTCACTCAACCATTCATGTTTTTTATCCTTACGCCATATCAAAAAATATTCGTTCATCTTTCTCGTGACACACTTTCTGTACCTTTCTCAACTTAATTTCTCGACACATTGAAACCCACGCGACTGTGCATAGGCAATTGTTTTTAGCAAAGTGCCAAATTTTGCGTCTAAATGATGAAGCAGCAAGGTTTAAAAACAGACAGCAAGGAGGAGACGTCATACAAAAAGATACTCGCACCTAAGGTTTCGACAACAGAGTAATCTATCACATTCCTCACCAATTTGGGTGCAGGCTGCTCCGCCTGGGGACACTCTCGAATTCATGGGGAACGGGTAAACGTAGCTTAGAAAGCCTGGATGGGGCTTGCATAACGCTGTTGTACCCAGGGCGTTAGCGGAGAGGAGTAGGAAGAGTAATAAGCAGCCGAACTGTGTGCTCAATGGGATTGTCAAGGGAGCTCGGATGTCGCCCGGAGTCATATGGCTATTATTGCGCAGGGTCATATGATATTATCATCTCATTGGTCTTGGCCACCTGGAGTAAATCCTAGGATATAGCGAGAAAGAGAGAGAACAAAGGATTAGAAAACGAGTAGAGAAATGAGATAATGTTCAAAACTGTATTTTCGTGCTTTTCTCTCCAGGCAGAAAAGGGCGCACTGTGGAGAGATGGGCTATTGGGGAACACCCTATATATACACTCTGGTTTCAAACATGGTGCAGGGATTCTGCAATGGGCCCTCCGTATGCTTGCAGTTGTTTGACATACCCTTGTCGTTTCTATCGATTTTCGGCCTCATACATAATGAGGAGTCTAGGAGACGAATAACAGGCGACAATTATATAGGTTCAAACCTCATCGTCCCGATGGCTTTTCTCGTGATGTAAACGCATGTGGGGCGAGAAATATGTAGTTGGAGTGTCAACACGTTTCCCAGTATGAAAATTAAGGAGTGCGGCATAACTTTTCGAGTTTCTCCTCATCCTTCTCCTCATTTTGATAAACAGAAATACGTTGATGCCTCGTGGATCTACTCTGTACAGATCACTGTGCCGCTACTATTGTAGGACGAGCCATGACCAATGATATTTCCACTTTCTGTGTTTGACAGGCGTGTATTGAGCTTCCAGAATTTCCATCGAAGCCGAACCGGCAGGGAGTTAACAATTATTGCGACATTGCCGTTGCATCCTTGCCAGTCCTTGCAATGCGCCATTGCTTTCCAAGGAGTTAGATCGGGCACAAGAACACAACACAGCTTGGCAAAAAGCGATGGCCGCTTGGACATTCTAATTGGTAAAATTGAGGCTGTTTCCACTGCAATACAAGGACATCCTTAAATACCATGAGTTCACAGTTCAATTCTCAAGTTAGAGTCTAACATAATGTTAATAAATTTGCCACCATGATCAAGTTTAGAATCCGTAATGCGCAACTTTCCCACTACGCTCAACCAATGAATCGATCCACATGTATAAACCGCCTGGAGAAGTGACCAACACCACACTGGCACTTACTACTTTTCATTGACAAATCTTGTCATTAAAAAAACCTCTGACAACCCGATCTGGAAGGTTTCTCAACCTTTTCAAAGATATCTCCAATTGATCTTCTCAGTGAGTGTGCGCCCACTTTAGATGGCCGGCCGATCACGTCTACCTCCTCATTGCGGAAATGCCACAAGCACACCATCAGTTGGTGTTGGTGGAATTTCTCAGGGCGCTAGATGATGCAAGCAGGAAGCTCGGTCCTTTTATTTTGATGGAAAGGCTTTGGAAGGGATATCTCGGAGAGCAACATAATAATAACTTCCACAGGTGGCTGATGGTACTATAGGGATACTGATTGGCCTGGACCTTTGCGAAGCGATGTGCTCGGAGTGGTGCGCACCAACAAGCTGGTATGGTGAAGTTCGTGGCAATTGAGATGTTGCTAAACTTCAGCCATACCTATCGACATAATCTTGAACCATTCTTGTATGCGTCTATACAACAGTGCGCATGCTATGTAAGGGTGGGCATTTTCTGGCAACCTGAAGGGCCGACCAAAAGACAGTTTCCTGAAGAAGTTCTGCATGGATACTGTGAGAATCAAACAATGTGACATGAGCAGCATCAATGTATTCGAAGATATTCTTGAAATGATTTTTTGGCACTTTTTGAATGTGTTAAGTTCCGTGCAAGGAACAACCCTCTGTTTATGGAGCCAGAGACGCGAACATTTTCTCCACAGGCCAATTATCGAAGTATTTTAAAAGACTATTAATATTAAAGCCGTGGAAGCTTAGTCGGCATTTGTTGCTCATTTTAGTTTATTTTAATTTTCTTCATAATGTGGCCCAGCATGATATAGGCCTCGATACTAATCTCATACTCAATCCACAGCTGAGAAATTATATTTAAAAAATAATAATACATTATCTAGAGCAGTTAGTGTAGGGTTGCTAAGCAACGGCTTTAGCAAAACGAATGCCCCGAACATGCAGAAATAGCCCAGACAAGGGAATATCAAATATGCATGTCTCATGGCACGCTGCTGTTGGATTCAGTGTACCTGGGTTTCATGATATGCGGAAATGGAGTTGCTGGTGATGTTACCAATCTTGAGAGTTGCTCATCCACGATCCTGAAACGTCTGACATCCAAGATTTGTCAAAACATTTGAGCAGGTATAAAATTTGCCCAAATTCGAATGGTGATTGGAACTTAAGGCCATCCAGGGTTGGGAGGCTTGGTTCGAGCACTTAATCCTGTTCTGCTTGTGCCGCATCGCTCCATAATTTGAAAAATGGATACGCAATTATAAACCCCAGAAGGTTCGATGGCAGTCACGGGCAACTCCACCGGGATAATCCGATCTGGTGTATTGGTGATGGAGCAACCTGACATTATTAAACGCCAGATAGCGGCCACATTATATTTTGTGGGACGGCGCGGGAAGCAAAAGTAGAGTGAAGCTGCCTGAAAGATTTTTTCTCCATATATTTTCAAGCGCCTGTTAATTTCGCCCGACTTATCCTTGTCGTTCCGGATCCAAACTGAAACCTGAGGGCATGGACAGTGATGATAACAACAATAATAGTAGCAGTAATGAAGAGCTGGTAAGGGATTGGACGGCGTAAAGATATCCATCGCCCCTGATGGTGGAGATTCGACATATAACGTCTTTTGAATATTATTTTTGGCCTGCTATGGTAGGATATAGACTAGCATGTTGGTTAGCTAGCTCCTAGCAACCCCTTTAGTGCTGGGAAAGTGAAACTTAAACAAGGGGGGAAGTAGATAAGCGAAGGAAGAAGGAGAAAAGTAGCGTCTGGTCCGCACCGCTTGTCACCATCAACCCATACGTTCTGTGTGTCAAGGACATAAACTGACACCTGAAGCTTAGCCTGGGACTAGAAGCTGGAGCGACGAGATCTAACGTCAGGCGCCATCGTTAGCATCTCAAGCTGTGTTCCAATCTCAACGAGGATAGAAAGTTGAGGCAGATCAGAAGAGAGGAGTCTGAACTGGGGAGAAGAAAGAAATTTCTAAAATTCGAAGCATGTATGCTTCACAGTAGCACTTGAATAATATAACTTATAACTAATACTATAACATATTTAAGTGTATCGGTGCCCATACCAGCAAATCAAAGTCAAATATGGGCATATCAAATCCACTCCAATTGGATGTGATATGTCAACTCCAATCCCAGAAAGGCCATTTTACCCCAGTTCCGAGGAGAGCAAACAAACAACGCGAGTTATAATGCGAGGGCAAGGAAATAAAGACAAAGTCCACCAAATAAGGCCAGATAGAAAATCTCAAATAGACTCACACAAAACACAGATATGGAAAGAAGTAAAAGCCCAGGCCCCAAGATCCCAATAGTAGCCCAACAAAAACCCAAAAAGCAATGGTTTCGCTTTGCAGTTCTTCTTGCCCAGGGTCGCGTGATCGACATCTTTCCAAATGCAAAACGAAAATTAAAATCAAGAGGCATTCGCATGCCGGTTTCTTCTCGTGTTTTTCCTGTTGTATATTTTCCCGAACTGAAATTCTGCATCGTGTCTCCCAGTTTATACCGATAAACAGAAACCCAAATAAGGATGCCACCCTCCGCGCGAAAAGAAAATTCTTTAAAAAAAAAAAAATCGAGGATATTTATCGAGTCCAAAGGATATAAAAGGAAGAGAATAAACGGGAAAATGTGTACACATTAAAAAAAATTCAGCCAAAAAAAAAAAATACAGACGAACGAGAATAAAATATAAAGAAAAAAGCAGTATCATGGTCGTCAAATCGTAGCACGTAAGGGGGTGTTTGGAGGTCTGCAGTGCAGGAAAGGTTGGTCAGGATTTCTTTTTTCTTCTTTCAAATACATAAAAACCTTTTCAGGCGAAGAAAATCATCCCTGAGAAGTGACCGCCTTGGATTTGGAGCTGAGAGTCCACGAGAGGAAATCAAACTTGTCCTTGGGAGTTTCACGAGCCAAAGCTGGGTTGGGCTCCGGAGGGCTACCGCGCTGGAGAGGTTGTTCTCTTGGCTCCAAGACCAGGGAACGTCGATAGTAATTCTGAAAGCTTTTCTCTCCTGCAGAACGGACGCGAACGAGCTGATCCTGTATCCAGGTTTGCAGCTCAGGAACTTCCGCAAGTCGGTATGGTATTTGGAAGCGCTGGAGTTCACTGATGATCTTCGCTGTTTTCATATGCTTATCGAAATTGATCACTAATTTGCTTCCATCACCAGTCGGTAGAGTTCGTGTGTTCTGATTTCCGTGGTCCACGAAGGTCAGGTCAGTTAAGTAGGTTCCCACAAACGGTAGACATGGAGGCACATGGCCCTGCAAGCGTTGTCTTAGAACAGCGTAATTTCTCGAAACATCGACAATTTCCCTCAACTGTTCCAGCAAATTCTTGGTCTTGTGCGAAACCAGCTCCCAAGTGCGTCTCAGCCGGGAAATAGTGGACGAGTTAAGGGAGCAGATAATCGCCATCAGGGAATCGTAGTTATTCAATTCCAAGCACTTCGACGCGATCTTGACCCATTGTTTGATGATAATGGCTCTCTTTTTGGGCTCCTCTTGTTGCAAAATACAATCAGCCACAAGATTAGCCAGGTCTGTCGACAACGTCGACATGGCTCGGACATTAACTGCAAGAGATCCGGACTTTTTCATCCACTCAGTACCCAGCAGCTCCTCTGGGAGGATGGAGCAGAATATCCTAGACTCTTTGAGCGTGAACTGTCGTGCCAGCTCCAGAGCATCAAAGTCCAGTATGGTAATGGGTTGGCCCCCAGCTTTCCATTGTTTCAATAGGTTCAATTGGCTCTTGGATACGATTGATGGGGGAAGGGGAACATCAGGGCTAACGTATTGAGCCAGAGCCGTATTGGTTTTGCCCATGGAAGACACAAGCCTTGGAACTACTGGGCCGTGCACAGTAGATACCTTCTCTGCAAGGTCCACCAGCCGTTTCGCGGCCGAGGGCAAGGTAAGCATGAGTTTTGTCCGAGCAAATTTTAATATTGACGGCAGAGAAACGTCATCGCAGTCATGTCGCCAATGGGACTCTAACCAACCCTTGAATATATTATAGACCCGGAGACGAACAGGACCAGCGGCTTCGGCATTGTCTCCAATATAATCATAGCGATCCATCAGCGCTTCTGCAAAGTCGGTCGGTGTTGCAAAGTGTCGGAAAGTGAGGTAAAATGTGGACACAAAAAGAGCATCGGGAGTGGATTGGTGGGCCGTCAGTTTTTCGATAAGGGCCCGGAGGCTTCCTCCAATTACCTGACCATCTTTGAACATAAGCTCCTGGGCGTAGGTCTTTTCTAACAAATTCTCGCCCTCATCAGCTTCCTCGATTAGAGTTGACTGAGAGCCTTGAAAACTACTATGGACAACAACGGGTGGGAACGGCTTGTTGAAATCGGGAGTTGTAACACGAGTCGATGCCTGGGAAACAGCACTCGTTTCCGAATCCCGAATACTGTTCACGTAAGTCGTTTCACTCGCTGCACTTGTCAAATCCGCTGTCGTTTCCGCATGGTACATATCTGAGGGATGGTCATCTTCAGGCGAAGTAGCGTGGTAAGCTCCGAAAGTATCGCATTGTTCAGAGGGAGCAGGGGCACCTGCTAAATGGTGGTATGAAGAAAAATTTAGGTTTAGTGGTTCGTCGAGAGTCGAGGTGGGTGTCTGGGCCATTGCGTTGGTATATTCGGAAGATGGGGTCGCCCCATCAGTCAGATCTGGAGTAAAAGGCAGTTGCTTGTTTGGTATCAGGATGGGTGGTAGAGGAGACCGCGCAGAGGCCTTATTGCCATTGTCCACCTTTTCAATTTGGTCATCTCCATTGGCCTGCAATTCTGAATCATCAACAAACTGACTATTAGAAGGACTTTCGTGCTTGTCCGTGTCCAATCCAGTGATACCAAGCCCGATATTTTCCAGCTCGAAATCACCACTCTGCTCAAATATATATCTTGCCTTCGCAACACAGTCGCCAGCTCCCCTGACACATCCAGTCGCCGCATCTACTAACCTTTTCCCCTCATCAGGCATAAACACAACCTCGTCATCAGTTGCTTGTGCCGGTCGAAACACGTCCCTAGTTGCATGGACGAGCTCGGTAATCCTATCATATAACGTATTTTTAGATTGTTCTAGAAGGTCCGAACGATGAAGATCGCGCTCGCATATTGTTCCGACTATTGTAAGCAAAGTTCGACAGGACTGTGTTGCCTTTTGTGTCGTGAGGAGAAGTTCGGTCGACGAACGAGATTGAAGATGGAGACCAATAAAGGAGCCAAGTACGCCAAGGAATTCATCGTACGCTGAGGTGAGTAGTGTGGACGCAAGGTTAGGGTTATGGGTTGAAGATGGCCCGTTGTAAGATATACGGTGTGAAATTGATATCCTCCTGGGTTGAATGGATTTCGGCCTTGGGAGATTACGAGCATTGTACAGTTCTGCCTGCCCAATCGAACCGTGGGCGTCATTCGAGTAGTCTCCCTGGTCCAAATTATTGATGGCCCCACTTATACTGAAGGAGAGAGCAGATGAAGAAGTAGATCCAACGGTAGGTCCAGGTGAGAACGACGCATCCACAGGAGGGGTTAAGGGGACGTCGTATACATCGTGGCCGGGGCTTATCGGAGGAACGTCCAGCTCTGCCATGGCTCTGCTCAAGCCAATCTCTTCATTCCAGACATCCAAGAACCGTACGCCTCGAGTAACGATTTTAAAAGCTTTGAATAGCATCTGGTCGAAGATCGTGTCCAGTGATCCATCAAGTTGTCCCCCATTGGCAACATCCTGTAACTTTTTTGCAAGTTTCACCAAGGAGGAAAGGTCAGAAAGGAGAGCCTTTCTGTTTCTCCGCAAGCCATCAAATCTCTGGACCAAATGACAGTCTCGTGTCAAACATTCAGATTTTTCCTATTCGTTTGGATTAGCTCGAGTTGAGGTGATGTGTAATGATTCAAAAATAAGTTTACTAACCAGCAAGAACCGCACGCCAGCTATGAGGCCCCTCATATAATCCTGATTGCTAAATTCATGAAGGGTGGACACTGACCCTCCACGGATCGTGTCCCAAAAATCTGTTAATGATTTAAGTAGGGGTCGCATAGGTACTTGGTCGTACGCCTCGCAATAGTTTGTCGGCAGCCAACCCCGAGCACCCGTTTCCAACAAAGTACCATCAGCCCAACCATTGGTGTGGATCGAATGTACTAGGATTATATCCCCCTGATCCAAGGGTAGCGTAACTGTGGAGGAAGCAACTCCTGCATTTGGTTGAAAGGGATAGAAAGCGCGAAGGTAATTGTGGAATATGGAGACCTCAAGGCTGCTCCGCTCAATCATATCTTCTAGGGAACTGTGTGGCGTTAGGGGAGGCGTCACATGCATTTGCGATGACAATGTAGGCAACATATTGTTCGAAATCATCCCGTTAGGAAGAGTTACGTTCTGCATTTGCGCATGAGCCTTGCCTTTCAGAACGTTAAGGGGAGCAACATGGTCATCCAGAATATCCATGGATGGCACTCTGGAAACTCAAATTCTCTCAACCTCTGAGAAGCCTTGAAAACAAGAGCTCTATACTGTTTGCGAACAAACACAATCACACATCGTCCATGTACCAGAGAAATGTAACTGGTCGGATGTATGCAGGAAGGTAACTCGTCGTACTCGATATTCAACTGTCAAAAGGCGATATTTCTCACGTTAGCATTTCCTGTAGACTGTATTAATTCTTCATCAAAAAAGAGCCAGATGTTTACTCGAACTGGGATCCTTTCCTGATAACAATGAGAGTGTATGTAGAAAGGGGGGTGGTGATTCAATAACTTAGCGACATGAGGACGTACCGACAAGTGAGCAAGGAATATATGAACTCGATTTCGAGGCAGTGAAGTATGAAATCAATTCAGTTTGTGGCCCGGATCGCTGGTCAAAGTGCCCAAATCTTTTAAGTGCTGATAGGTTATCGTATCCGTCCAGCCAATGTCCAGAGGCAGACAAGCGGTGCCAGTATCAAGGCTGCGTTGTTGACGAGGGGGATATATATGTCCAAAAAGGGATACGCCGGGAGGGGCAATAACACTCAAGTGTCAACACGACGAGTGTCCGCAGCAACTCGCAAAAATATTCAAGGTAGCAAACTACTAGAGAGCAAACCTGGCCGGTCCCTTCAAGGCGGCGAATGAATGAATCAGGTTTTCAAGTTTTCTCCCAGGAAATCAGAGGTTGGCGGGATAATACTAGTGGAAAAATGGAAAATGGAAAATGGCAGTGGAGTATATGCACAAGAGTGAAAAATGCACAGCTCAATCATTGACAGAAAAGGGAAGCAAGACAAGAAAATATCTGGATTTACCAGAGAATGGTTGAGGAGAGGAAGAAAGAAGAAGAAGCAAAAGCATCTGGCAATGCGAGGGAGGGAGGAAGAAAGGGTGTGTGAGAGGCGAGCCGCTGGTGGAGGTGCCCAGTGAAGCAAAACACGGCAGACGGAGCTTAGGCTGGACCTGGCGTAGGCTACATATTTAGTCTACTTAAGTCCAAAGTCGGCCGTTCCAACGCTGCTGGTAGCGCGTTTGGAGAGAACCACAGTAGCTTTGGCCTGATTCCGCCCAAGTCTCCTGAGAGAGACTCGAAAGTTGACGGCGACAAGGTGGCTTGCTCTCCCGGGTCCCGTCCCAAGAATGTCTCTGCGCTAGCTTAGCTAGTGAGCCATCCTCCCCTTGGTTCCAGCGCGCTTCTCCATCGCCCCAGTGACTTTGACAGTCCGGCCGCTGACTATGCTCACTAACCTTGCCGGACCCTCACCTTTGGCCGCCAAGGGACCCCAACCTCGCTGCCATGATCACCTCGCTACGAGAAGTCTGCTGAGAGTCTTGAGGGCAACAGGAAACAATCCACGCTATCCTTCCGACCACGCTGCAACCTCGGTTCCTCAGAGCACTGCGGGGGGGAAAAGTTATGTATCAACTGCGTTCCAGTAGGGCGAAAGTGCAATTGAGGGCATGGGGGTTTATCCAACTTCATGCTTGCTTTCGTCACAACTTTGCAGCTGCAGAACAGAAACCACTCGTCTCCCTGGATGGACCCCAAACTAGTCTAACGGGCGACTGCGAGTGGCAGGATGGGGAATTCCCCCCTGTGTGTCACTTTGCAAGCCCTCCCCCTCCGTTCTACAGGACCCACTTGTCAAGAGTGGACAAGCAAAAGTTAGCCCTGAATTGGAAATTTCTACAAACCTTTCACGCTTCGGAACACGCCTACCCCCTAACCAGGGATACCCTAGCCCCCGATATGGTTTGAAGCTTTCAAGAACCCGGGATTCAGTTTGCTTTGCCTGGCCAAGCATTGCTGGCCACGCCAAGAGTCTGAATAGTCCTCAAGAATAAGAATAGCATGTCGGTGACGCAGCCAGAGAGAACGGCGTCCCCAAGCACATATGGCGCTTTGGCGTCAGGTTTATAATCCCGAATTTTGTTGCTACTGGCTGACGCTGCCCATCACAATCACGGTCCACTCACTGGCCCGTTATCACCAGCATCCTGGTCAATAAGAGTCTTGAGCTGCGTCTGCGCTGCACCATGCGTTTTTGCTCCTGGTATTTAAAACTCAAGCTGTCTGTCCTGCATACATATTGCATTCTCCCCTACCAACGTACAGCCGCTGGACAGAAGCTGCACGATGGGCGAGGGAACCCGACTCGGCGACTCCCAGGCGTAATTTAGCAAGAAGAGGCATACCTACCTAGCAATCAGGACCCCAGGGTCGATTATATTTTGCAAATCAGTAGTCTAATTTAGAATGGTAGCCCACTAGAAGGGTAGCCCACAACCATTTCTGTTTTAGTCTCCTAACCTGAGAGCGATATTTGACTTCAATTCCAAAACCCAAAAAAGTTCCAGGGGATCTGGCTCATAAGGGCAAGGCTACTCTGCGATCCCCGAAAGCTAAAATCTCCCAACTTACGGAGTACAGATAAAATACTTTGGACGCATTGTGGCTTGCTTGCATTTTTGAGAGGTCAGAAAACTCTGAAGAGAGAGGTTTGTCACAAGTTCATAAAAAAGGAAAGATTCTCACATTTCTTTTTCTTTCCTTTCGCTGACGAATAGCAATTCACGTTCTTGTAGGAATCGGAATGGAAGCAAAGGGAAAGCGAAGTAAACATTTGTCGCGGTAGCGGAGCATATTTTCTTCCATTATTGATGAAGAGCAGGAGTACAGAATTCCTCTGTTATTATTCACAACTACCTCTTGTTCAGTTCAAAACCGTGGCGTTCAAACTTTCAGCCCTCCCTCCAGCCAAGTAATTACAATTAGTCAACGATGATAGAAAGAAAAAAAATGGCAGGGGAAAGAAGGCAAAGGGATGAAGATCCATTTAGTTTGTATCTGCGCCAAATAAACCTTGCATGCACTGCGTCTCGTCTCAACCAGTTTACACATTCCCATTCCAAAAAAACTGAAACCAACCACATACTCTTTTCCTTTTCCAGTCCCTTTGATCCTATTTCTAATCAAGTTACAGGTTTGCCCACACTGTTTTATGGGAGGCGATCTCTTCGACTTTATGCACCAGACGGGTGGAGATGTACCCCCGCGCTGGAATGCATATGTCCCTGATTTCATATATTCGCAGAATCATACATATCATAAGCTCCTAAGTCGTCATCAAATCCTTTACAAGTCATAATTTTTCCCATACCTGGCTTGGAATAATCGTAGACCTCACAGTCAAAACTTGATCTTGCCAACGCGCGCGAGTCCCGAACGCCGCAGGCGTTCGGGCTCCTCCTTGCTTTTCCGAAATGCCTGCGAAATAATGCATAAACTTCCACACCAGAATAGCGACACCGGTGCGGATTCTTTATCAACGAGCAATAAATTGCTCCATATTTCGATCTGCCGAGGGAGCCAAGCCGAAATTAAGGATGTTGATGAGAATTATCAGGGAGCTCCTTTAGTGGGCCATGGCGTGTGAGCTCTACAGGAGTCTGGAGGCTTGAAAGAGAGAATTATAGAGTGCTCAATCGCATACTCGAGCGGTATGGAATGGTTATGAAAAATGGTGGAGGCTTGGGCATGAACATACTTTTGTGTCTCGCTTTCTTTTCAAAGTAATATAATAGTGATAGTCGTGAATATTGCCATTCAAGCTATTTGAAAGCGATGGGTAAACCACTTCCATGCTCCTTTACGTTGCGTATTGTTCCGTATGCCGGAGGAAAGCGAAATATGTTGAAACAGAGAGATCCCACCCCACGCCTTTGAAAATACTCTGCTGCACCGAGGCTATTAATATGTTAGTGCGCCACCGTCTGCCTCTGATCTTAACAAAGCTGGCACGATCGAAGATTTGGTCGTTGATGATAGACATGGGCTCATCGGGAGGAAGGTAAAACATTCAAGTCGCTTGATAAGCTATTGAAGAGCGAACCCGGGTTGCTGGGGCGGCCCATCCAAAATTTGCCAAGAAGGAGCTCAAATTTCCACTATCGAGTGTTGTGTATTATTATTAGTTAGTTACCCTCACTCCCTCAGGCCACGGTGGAGGAGAATTACTTTCAATTCGCTCTTGATGGAACCTCTTTGCAAACAATGGTCCATTTTCTTTCCCGCTCGCTGTCCCGTGTTGATAGAACGTGGTGAACAATGTTTCCCGTGACAATCACTCCCTGAACTCTCCAGAACCATCGAGGGTTTTCCAAACTAGAGTTGGGCGGCTCGTTGGGGACTCTTCAACAGGAGTCAGGCCCAACCCGCCCAAAACTCAAACCACAGCCCCTGGAGAAGTAGGAGGAATCTTCAGAGCGTTATCATTGGGTGCAACTGGAGTTGGGCTACGTCGTACTCTTTTATGGCGTTACTAACACTGCCGCATCCATAGTAAAGAGCTAGGAAGCGGAGTAAAAGGCTTTTTGCTTGTTTCGTGATCCAAATAATTATGTTGAACACAAGCCCCCACGAGGATGTTTGATGTTGCCGCGCGCAGACAGCAAATAAAGGAAACAGGACCAAAAGGATGGGAGTTAACAGGGCCAATACCGAATATTGAGATGCTGACACAGACGCACAAGATTACCTGGGCCCACGGAACTGATGCGAGTTTGCACGAAGTTACGTGATCCCTCCACTTCACAAACGAGCTCCATGGATCACAAACTCACCAAGCGATTGGATTTTAGCCCTGGTCCAAATTGAAAAGATCGTCCTGATCTGAGCTGCCTGTCATGCTTTTCTGCAAGGAATGGTGAGTGTCAAAAGCTGGCGTTTACGGGTTACCGCCCGTCTGCCACAAATACTCAGCAGGAGACGAACGTTCCTCAAAATGAAAAAGATTCGGTGCGATGCCAATGGCTTCGTGTTGTTACGAGGAGCAAAACAAACTGATCAAGTGAACACAAAGAGGCGATTTGGCATTGGTATCCATCCTGCGCTGTCACAACTGTCTGAGCTTTGCCATAACAAAAGAAAAGTTTACCCTCTGGGGCCTTGCAAAAAATAGAATGATATAAATCCAAACATCCAATCGAAATATCTCAATTCGCCAAATCTAAGCTAGGCCTGGCAGAATCCTTCCTCTGCACCTTCCAATAATAACCAGACGAGGAGGCAGGAGGGCGAACCGCTCACTTTTAACTCGTATTCGGTCAAATCCTCTTCGGGGCAATTTTACCAAGCTACCCTCGGGGCGCTGACACCCTCGCGGTGATTGCGGTGGTTTGTTTCAATGTTTGACTTGGCTTGAATGCTCGCTTGAACGCTCGGAAAAAAAGACCTTAATAAGTGTCCCTATCGCTGCGAGTCCGGTGTGGACCATGAACTTTGGATTGAGGTTAAGTTGAGATCGATTCCTTGTCCAGGCTGTTCCGTGTTTAGGTACAATTTTGATCCTACTAGTCAATGATAACATTCAAGGAAAGGGAGGAACCACCGTAGTGATTGCTCAGAGAACCGTGATCGAGCCTGCAGTTTGAAAAGGCGAAGGAGAACCATACTTGCAGCTCTGGGCAACGTCAATATGCCTCTACAACATGTTCTCGACATCACTGCCCCTATCAGCACGCACCGACACCCTCCGTTGGGAAACGAGTATACTCTAACCACTTCGAGTTGATTAGTCGCGAAAAGATTTTACGAGCTTAGAATCAGAGACCGAGTACTTTGGCCCCGAAAAACAACAATAATGCTCAAATGTCATCGGAATTCAGTGAATTTCTAGTTGCAGGTGGCTATATGTCAAACATCTGTGCTGCCCAAAACATATAAGAAAGCGAGGCACATGTGTTGCTTACCCGCCATATTTTTGAGCTTGAACGAGTTTCACAAACATATCCATAGACATGGAAGCACGTGATCGAGAGCAGCTGCGCGTGCCGATTTGCAACGCACGATGTTTCCACGATGGAAGCAACATAGAGTACAGAGTACATACAGGAAGGACATGCTAGAACCCGGACAAACCTAAACAGAAGCGGAGGCTGCTAGCCTAGGAAAAAAGTAAGCTAAAAAGCCACGGCTAAAAACAGTTTTGCGACCACTGTTCAGAGGCACATCGATGGATGCCCTCAACATGCTCCATGATATTCTCTTGCTGACTGGCAGGATTTTATTCCTCTGGGATAAACCAAGGCAACGGGCATCCTATCATCACAATTTCACTCCAAAATTACGTGAACTCTTCCGTTTTTTAGTGATGTAATTTGTTCGGAATGAAAATGCAGGTGATTTTCGTCTCTCAGATTTTAGTTTTTATTTTGAACGACCATACTGGAGTCAGGGGTATGATTTGTGAAATGCAAGAAGAAGCAGGATTCTCCCACTGCGTAGGAAAGTGGGAACCAAGAGCCCGACCGTTCAAACTTTGTATACGAATCCTGAATGCGGAGAAGCAAACTGGCCCCAAAAGACCGTCGCGGCGACGATCAGAAAGGCCAGATTCCATTCCATTTTGTTTATTTATCCATAAATTCACCCTGAATGTTGGTATTCCTGCTGGGGTCAAGAACATCGAGGACACGACATTGTTTCATTATTATTGGCTCATAGCGACAACTGATGGCAAAAAAAAAGTTCCAAAAAGGGACCGGGTTTCGCCAAGTTGTCCAGACTCAGCATTGGGCTGTTTAGCTGGTAAGCTTATGGCCGAAGAGCGACCTGCTGCTACTAAAACTCTGGTCTTGCATGAATTTCTGTCCAGAACCAACCGCGATCTTCGATACAAAGATCGGCCTCTAACATTTCTGGTTTTGCGCTAGTTTGTCGGGTTTTGTGGCAAATAAGAATTTTGCAGTAAGCAAGCCAGCCAGCTGCGGTCCAGATGTTTGCGGAAGCTTCCGTCGTGACAACGCTCCACCCAAGCAAGGTGAACAGCACCTCATACGTCGGAAAATAGCCAGTGCTGGGTGGAGTTTTGTGTGCCGCGCCGCCCCGCGCCAAAACCAAAGAACCGGATTTTTAGGTTACGGAGTCCGTTTCTCCTACTGCGGGAGCTCACTCAACTCCTTGCAAAGCAGCAAAGACACACAAAGCCAATGATTCAGACTCTCGTGAACTCTCTTCCGGCTACCTGTGGGTCTTCCGCCCCTCTCCTTCTTGGTCGTTCCAAGATGTCGCGCTTAGCAGGAGATTTATTTGCTGCATTTGCGAAAAGCAATCTTGGAGACTAGTTTCTGTGCTGCTGACATGCAGAACAGTAAATGCATAGTGGAGGAACGCTTGGGCATTCTTGGTCGACCTGGAATATCCTATGCTAACTAATGGTTATAAGGGGGGTCTGGGTGGCATTATATATACTATGTTACTTATTATTCTTGTTGCCACTTGTTTCTTTTTGCTCTACGTTTTGGCTACCAACCTCCTCACCCGTTGCCCCACGAATTCGATAATGCAAGTTATAAAGTTGCGTATATAAGTCTAGAATTACAAAATGGTATTGCAACTTTTTATCACTGCCTCACAGAACCTGATCTTGAAGATGGGGCTAGAGTCGGGGAGGCTGTCCCAGTCGTGCCAAGCCAACCTCGGAGTGCATTATGGCGATGTTCAACGGTACATTTTCTGGACTATGCTACGTTGACGGTACTGTTGAACGCGATCTTCGAGTTAGCAGTGATACCGCTGCTGCTGCAGACCTGAGAGCTCAATATCGTTTCTGTTCCAGGATGTGGCATATCTGCCCGCTGTCCATCAATCCGAATAATCACCACATTGCAACTCTTGTGCAGCGTCACGGCCGCATGAATACACTTGCACTGCCTGTGACCTGCCAAATAGTGCAAGCTTTCCCTCCTGAGGGGCCAGCTGAGGATGGAGCTTGTAGAAATTGTATCTGGCATAGGTAAGCTCGGATGCAGAAGAATACCCACTCCCTTGTATACTTTGACTCTGTGTGCTGTATGAACGAGGCTTCCTGGGAGGAAAGGCTTGCTAACAGGACCCTTGATTAATTGAGAGTTGAAACAGCCATCCCGGTTCGCAGATACACATATAATCAAGGACAGGAACGAGAGTTAGAAAGGACAAGTACATCGCATTGTACTACAGGTACTAGTATTGCGTGGAGCCCGCCCTCCCAGTAAATGCTGTATCTTTTGTGGCAATTAGCATCGCGCCTCGAAGTATAAAGGTTCGTTGTAGAAAACAGAATGTGAGAAATTGGCTGTGGGAGCAACCCTTTCCATGTATGCAGTCATATGGAATGTGGTTTACTCTTATATATGGTGAGAAGTGCACAGTATACCTCCCTGTTTATTGTGTGGTGCTGAAATGTCCAGGACGACTCCAGACCACCGTGTCCGGAGAGTTGAACCAGTCCGACTCGTCGTTCACCCCAGGAAATAATACTCTGTACACAGTTACAACGCGGGTTTCTCCTGACTTCAGCACATTCTTCTTCTCCCGATGTATATTTATTCACTGATCTTGGCCCTTTTTGGCGTTCGTATTTGCTGCTCCTAGATCAGATTAAATCAGTCAGTGGCCCACTATGTTGGACCTGAAATGCGCGACACCACGCCCAACAACGCGAGCACTGCCAAGCCGCGCAAGACACTTCTTGGGCATTCTATTACTTTTTCGACTGCACAAGCTGCAGATGAAGATATGAAAAAAGAGCAAAATTTTAGGAGTTTGCAGGCCGTCAAGAAGAAATCCAACAGTTGGTGGCTTCCCATTGCAGCCTTGCCCAACCTGGCGCAAGTGCCAAGAATGTTTGGGGAGAACAACGAGCTCAAATGGATACATGGAAGTTTTAACATGTGTATCCGCGTGTACATTCACCGTCTTGGGCTAAACAAACGCTGCAACCTCTCTGGCAACTAAATTGGGATTCCGGGTGCCTTTGCCATATAAAGGTGGTGAGGAGGCCTTTACTGATAATGGGGGAGAGAAAGTGTGATCAGAGGCGGCAACATACATCTGGATCAATAAAACGGAAATATCAATACCCAAGCTAAGAGGGTTTGGAGTTGACAGGCGGCGTAAGTGTGAATATATAAATATTCTTTGATGAAGACCAAAACATAATGTACTAATTGATACCGGAGGGTACAGTTCTATGAACCCAGATTTATTCCATTGTGGCAAAGAATTAAGTTCTATATTTGGAAATTTATCCATCATCTTCATGAGACCCGAGAATTCTATGCGAGCGATCATGTTCCATGACAAAAACAAACCCTCCTGAATCATAGTTATATTTTGGTGGACTGGATTGAAGATCCTGACGTGCAGATGCTTTCCAACCCATTTTCCAAGCCACAGCCACCCACAAATGTGCAGACTGAGAATCTTTACCAAAAAATTTCAAAAATTATGATTTCTCTTGCAAGAGTTCCCCAGCATTGAATTGGCTCTTGGACTATTGACAATGATGGCCAAATTAGCTTAACAAACTGCTCTATGTTCTGTCATATTCATCAATCAGAAAATTGGTCTTTTCCAACCAGTATTCAGTGAAGCAAAACCTATACAAGTGCTGGTAGTTTCTATTTTGACTTACTTGCTGGCCATGACAACTGTCTACAGCTTCAGAAGAATGCTGTTTTTGATGAGCTTGATGCAGAAACCCAAGCTAAAGATCTGGTGCTTATGAGAGCATTACTTCATCAATTTTCCTGCTGGCAATTGCATTCTGGTCCTTTCATTATGCAGTTCATGGTGATAAGGACCGGAATATCACGCATGTTATTGATCGCGAGTGGGTATGCTCTCTATCACTGGGGAATGGGGAATTTGCGACCTCCTTTTTGGTTAACACAAAAAGTGATTGATGAACTTGAGGGTGTGGAATATGATCGATTCAAGGCTTGCTATGACTGATTTGTGCATATATTTGAACTAGTAGAGGCTTGTACACGCACACCACTGCGTCACGTTGAAAGTCTTTACTCCCGAGCTCCATTTATGAAAAACAGCACTCCATGACTGTCGGTTCTGGTATTTGAGTGCCCTGGAGACGCCAAAGGGCTTGCTCAACATTTTCAAGTACCATATCAGCCAATGTTCGATGAGGTGCCGAAGGAGACCCTTCGTGAAGGAGTCTCCCCATTTTGGAAGAGTAGAATGACTTCATTTATCGGCTCAAAGCTGGAAGAATATACTCAATACCAGCAAGAAGTTCAGGATATCTTCGATAGAAGTTAAAGTGAAATGGACCTGGGCTTGCAATGGCATATTATCGAAAAATCGGAAAGCCAGGACTTTAACAAAAACTCAGTCTCCAACTGCATGATAATTGACGGGTCGAGACTCCCTGGATACCTTCCCGTATCTTCATTCCCGCCCTCTAGCACGACGAGCGTTATGGCCGCTACTGCTCTCGTATTGAGATGCTGCGGTGTTTTCAGTCATACGAGCACCATATGTTTCTCCAGTCCTTTCTTCGGGCGGCGCGGGTGGTCCGCCATATTCCAAAACATATGCTACCCGTGCCTTTTCCGCCTGGATGGTATCAGCGCTGGGTTGTGTCCGTGTAGGAACGATGAGTTGCTGGCGTGCCGCCAACCGCCGAAGCAGTCACCAAACGCTAGGAGCCGGATTAACGCTCCGAAGCGACATAGACAATTGTACTAGGTGCCAAGCTCGAAAGAATCAGGGCTCCAGTGACTTATCTCTTGAGAGGAGGGCTGGCTAACAGCTGTTTAATTTGAGGCGGAGCTGCTTTGCGTGCTAATTTCCCGCGAGTTGTTGGACGTTTGGGTATGATTGTTGTGGTCGGAGGTGGACATCGAGTTGGGAGTGCTGTTCACTGGGAGCTACTTAGTTATTCTCAGGTAGTGTCGGGTATGCTCTAGTTCTGTGGTTTCTCTTCCTTCTTTTGGTTACTTTCAAAAGGATATGTTGCCCTGGCATCCCTTATTTCTTATTATCTTACCTGTTGGAAGTTCGCCGGGAGGTAGAAGGGCGGGGGAGAATAGTAACATCACATTTATACACAATAAGGTTATGATGGGCAACTATTTGGCACAGCGCCGCTGTGATGCCTGCCATACCAATGAGAGCTTTGCATTAGTTGTTTGCAAGGGCTCCTCGTTGTTTGGCAGCCATATGGCAGCCTTATGGCAGCCCCGTCCTTGACGGCTGTCTTATAGGATCAGGGCTATGAAATTTTTGTAGGCTAATGTTTCTTCATAAAAGAACAACGTCTCTTCTTGCCGTCGTCTACTCGAGCCGGTAGATCAAATGAAAAGCTTAGTTTTGGCAGCGAAGGAGTATCTTAAAGCCCTGCTAGGAACATCCTAGGGCTTTGTCAGACTCGTCATTGCATAATTGCCATAGGTCACAAAGCCCGAGTTTTCCCAGTGCTGGAATACGAACATATCGTAAAGGCCATGATGAGTATTCCTGAAATCAAGAGCACAAGAGAGAGAACTTAGTTATATATCTGCTACTTGACATTTTGCAAGCACGAGGGAGAGGCAATTTCCAGCGGTCAAGAGAGGGCATGTATTTTTATAGTTTGGGGTCGCCGAATTGCATGCCACCTGAAAACATAAAATTATCAGCTTGGAGCTTACGCTTTTGAAAGCGTCAAGAATCAACCAATGGATTCTAGTAGTATCTCATAGAAGTAGGTTCATCTGCTATTTTCTTCGATACACGCCTGGATTCTTAGAAGGCGGTCCAGGAGGTATAATATCACGTGATTGTTTCTGATGACTCAACTTTAGTCCCCGCCAAACCTTTTTTTTTTTCTCTCTTTTTTTATTTTTTATTTTTTTTTGAGTGGGGGGGTATCTCGGGCTTTGATATTGACGCGGGACAGCGGTATAATATTTCCACTCATTGTTGGAAAGAAATAAAATTTAAAATGATAGCGGGAATTAATTAAAATATCAGTTGACAAACATGTCTTTCTCAATCAAAGTACCCTGCTCCTCTGCAAACATTGGCCCAGGGTTTGATGTGATCGGTAAGTCTGTCTGGCGTAAGATGCATTTCCTGTTGTTGGTGACGACGAGGTCTACTTACTCCCTCCATCCCCTTTCTCAGGAATTGGAAATTAACAGAAGAAAATCCACCCAGGTCTGGCCCTTTCTATCTATCTCGAGCTCCACGTTACTACAATAAACGCAGCGTCCTCTAAATTCCCACTCAATTGTGCAGTCACATATGAGGGCGAAAGTGAAGCGGAGGTTAGTTTAGATCCGGAAGTCAATCTCATCACGCGTGTTGCTCTCTATGTTCTCCGATGTCACGATCAACGTGCCTTCCCCGTTGAGACCCATGTTCATATCAAAAATCCCATTCCCCTTGGAAGAGGCTTGGGGTCCAGCGGAGCAGCAGTTACTGCGGGTGTTATACTGGGGAATGAAATAGGAGGTTTAAAAATGAGCAAAGCTCGAATGCTAGATTATTGCTTAATGATAGGTATGTAGTTTTCTGCGTCGATGCCCGAGGTGAGTAGATGTCCTTACTAAGGGTGTTTATACAGAGCGCCATCCCGATAATGTTGCTGCAGCCCTTTACGGAGGGTTTGTGGGCACCTATCTGAACGAGCTCAAACCAGAGGATCTAGCCTGGAAAGAAATCCCATTAAGTGAAGTTCTCCCAGCACCGGCTGGTGGCATTGACACTGGCGTGAAACCGCCAGAACCACCTCTCGGCATTGGCCATTACAAAAAGTTCCCCTGGTCACCACAAATTAAAGCCATCACGATAATACCTAATTTCGAGCTGCCCACGGCGAAAGCTCGTGAAGTTCTACCGGAAGCGTACTCGAGAGCAGACGTCGTATGTAACCATCAACCATCTCATTGCTCTTCATCATCACATCCCATTGCAAATTCAGCTAAAGATGTAATCTAACCGCTCCATTTTCGTATTTTCGTTTCCTTTAGATATTTAACCTCCAACGCGCCACTCTTCTCCCTTCAGCCCTTAGCCAGTCTCCATTAGATCCAGATATGATCTACCTCGCAATGCAGGACAAAATTCATCAACCATACCGAAAACACCTCGTGCCAGGCCTCGCTGAAATTCTCAATTTTATGACACCAACCACACAACCTGGCTTATTAGGAATATGCCTTTCCGGCGCAGGGCCCACGATACTCGCCCTTGCCACAACCAACTTCAGTCAGATAGCAGATCGCATTGTTTCGCAATTTAAACAGCATGGCATTGCATGTCGGTGGGAGGTGTTGGAACCAGCTGAGGAGGGGGCGGTGGTGGAAAGGAAGAAGGACGTATAGACGGAGAAGATTACGATTTCGGCGCAGCAAGGATACAAAATTTACGTTTCTTTGGAGTTTAATGACGCCGGATGTGGGAAATAGAATTTCTTGTCCGCAAAAAACCCAGGTGGCATGCATAGGTTTACGTATGTCTCCTCACTGTCGCCCTAATACCGTACCCATCCTGAAATTTGGAAATGACTAGGATACGAAAGGTATATTCTCTAATCCTAGACGGCATTCTTAGTCACGATGGGATTCTGTTTTCTATTGGTTCTGAAAAGTGACCACAATATTTCTTTTATTATTCGTAGAGATGTAACAATAGAGTATCGACAGAAATGAGTGGACAGAGTAGTAATGGCACACATTCATACATGATATCTGAATTAAATAGATTTAAAGAATCTGTTATAGTATACTCAGCGTTTGTAATTGCTCTCTAAAGGATGTTGAAGGTTGGTACGTCATGTTGAAAGCTATACTCATCAGAGTTATATATCTCTATTTATATTTCCAGTAGAGATGAACTGAGATAAACACAAATCCGACTTGCAACCCAACAAACGATGTTTCAGTGTTTCCACATGTCATAAAACAAAGATATCTCCCTCTGCGCCCCCTGCGCCCCAAAAAGGGGAAATAAATTATAGAAGAAAAAAAAAGAGAAAAAAAAAGAAAACAACAAAAAAGAGATCACTCTGAAACAAAATACTGAAGGGAGAACTACGAATGTTAAAACATGCCCTCCATATCCAAATCCAAAAATTCAGGATTTCCCACACCCATATCCGCCCCGTTCAGCACATCATCAATACTTGTATCCATGCCACTGTCTATGCCCATGCCAATCTCGCCAATTCCGCTCATTCCCATCCCCTGTCCGTTTCCGGTCCCATCTCCCCCAGCCGCCGCTGCCACGGCCGCATCGAACATGTCATTGAGATCCCCCGCATTGTCCGTCCCCTGATCCGGTTGGCCGGATTGCTCACCTCCTTGATCGTGCGTTTGGCCCCTCATTCCCATGTCCTCCTCTTCTAGATTGAGATCCTGCATGATGTTGCCAACATCGATGTTTGAAACTTCCTGCGACATTTGCGGGACGGCCGTAAGCGCATCGACTCGCCGGTTTAATCGTACGATTAGCTCAGCGCGGAGAGTATCGCTGTCGATTAACTTGGGAATAGAGTCGCGTTCAAGGCTAAGAGCGTCGCGGAGCGTGAGAATCGGGCAACGGGGCACGGCGTCTTTAGAGGGATCAATAGGATGGAATGCGGCGCGCTCTACGGCGAAAGATTCGGCAAGGGGAGCACAGATGAGCGTGGCGGCTATATCGAGGGCGAGATCCCCGCTCCCTGTTTCCGCTTGTAATTTGAGCTCGTCGATTATGCCTCGCAGCACGCGAACAGCGCCTACAAGTCGTATTCCGGCAACAATCTGGCGGTGTGTATAGCTAGGGGGGGTCATGCTTATTTCGGGGCTGGTGCTCCAAAAAACAAAAGATGAGAAAGTGTTGCGGATGCTAGCGACAACCCCTCCACCTGCTGGATTCGCTGCCCAACCTTCTACTTCGCCGTAACGAGCTGTGCTGCGCCGCTGGAAGGAGTGGTATGGCTCCAAAGCTTCGAGAATGGGTTTGATGTCGTTTCTGGAAGGGTGTCTGGTGCGAATACCCTTCAACTGGTCTTCAAGCGACTCTGCAGTTATTAATAGCACTGTGCGATGAATTTCTTGTGCTTCACCAGATATGGAGCTTGGTTTAACGAGGCCAAGTAAAAGTTTTAACGACATAGTCAAATCACTTTCTGACTCCCAGATATGATGCCCGAGCCACGTAAGCGCCATCACTAGAGACGGTAAGAGAAAAGGCTCTAAGAGATCTAATTAAAGTGAGCTAGATTTCTTGCATGGTTTCAATCGGGAACAACGTACATTCAAATCCGCCTTTCAAGGTCTCAAATTCCAACTTTCCGGTCTCACAGGCGGTCAAACTTTGGCTAAAAAGTGTTGCTACTAGGAAGTAGAACTCCTGAGGGCTGCATGACGACATCGATTCGTCGCTAATCCCTTCTGCAATGAATAGGGCTGTGATCCATGCTCCAAGATTGTTCTTTTGCTTTTCCTCCAAGTCTTCGAGTCTCTGGCTCGAGGACCCATGCTGTAGAAGTCGCAGAACAAACGAGTCGGGGTTCGAAATCCCTAAGTCGTAATGAGATAATACGTATTTGTGTTTGAAGGCGAGGACTAGTAGTAATATGCTGCCGAATTCGTCATAGACTGGTTGGCTTTCACCTATGTTTACCGTTAATATGTTTCAATTTTCATACGTATTGTGATTCCGTGTACCTTGTTCTTCACCCCATTTCCACGCATCAAGCAACTCACACAATGGTTGTAAGATAGTTGACGGGCTGATGAACAGAAGCATGACATCTAAAGAAAGAGGCCTTCGTGATAGAGAATTGCAAATATTTTTTAGGGTCATCGTTTCCTTCCTTGAGCATAAACTGTGCATTACCTAGTAATATGGTTAGAGTGGAGAATCTCAAGGCAGCCACAAAAAGAAAAGAAAAAAAACGAGAAAAGGAAAAAGAAGACCGACATACTTCTGTGATAGCCCCCGCAATTGCACCAGCGTTCCCTTCCATTGACTCCAGCTCATTTATGAGTTGTTCCGCACGTTCGGGATTGTTATTAATTTGGACGACTAGATCTGCTCTTCGAAACTGCCCTCCAACAGGCAAGGTTTGCATTGGGTTTTCCCCTAGAAGCCGTTCGATGCTTGCTTCGGGTATCAATTTATGCAAAGCGCAGGCAAACAAAAATTCTTGCCGGACATCTGAGAGAATGGAATTGCCTTGCATTGCAAACATTTCAGAGAACGAAGGGAAAGCGTTGGGGTCAATGCGGCTGAGGGCACGGGTGATACAAAGCTCCATTGGGATAGGATCAATAGCAGATGAACACATTTCAGCGAAAAAAGGTGGTAGTTTGTTGACTAGGAAAGAGCGGAAGATAAACATGGTGCGATTAGGCTCATTGCGATACATCCCATTCGATAAAACGTCAAAGGCTGCGGTAATAAGATCTTCGATAAGTGTGATGCGATCGCCCTGGAAAAATGTCGTGAGATTTCAAGAGTGGTTTAGTATGGACTTCGAAAACTTACTCCATATCGATTATTTAAGTAGTTAACAATCATACTATCGTCAACCAGCGGTCTCCCAAAAAGCTTTGAAATAATATTAACACACGCGGAAAAATAATTGAGAGGGCAACAAGCATACCAAAGCATTAACATATATGTAAGGCCCTGCTCTGGAATTAATCATAGAACCATCAATGACATTAGACTCAAATTCTAGAGCTGAAATATTGACATGTTCCATCATCGTATCCTCAAGCGTTTTCTCGCCATCGTGGCCATATAAATTGAAATCTTTTCGCAGGACTTCGAGCCTGTCACGTAGGGGAATTGATACACCAGCACATAGCGGTATATATTCAGAGAGAGCTTGACCTAATTTATTTCTCCACCCTGATAGCCCAAAGCAATCAGTATTTAAGTACGCGGATGGAGATTCAACGTGCTAGGAATGGAAAAGTACCTTTTGATCTTGAGGCTGAAAGTGCGCTGACTGATTTTTCAGTGCTCACAAGGGCAGCAAAGAGAATTCCGAGCGATTCGAATACAGCCAGAGCATCCGGAGAGTTCGCCAACGAAGCGGCGGGGTCGCCTCCCGGTTCATGACTTGAGTTCCATGAAAGCACAGCCAAAATCCATTTTGCGAGCGCAGCAAATGTGCTTGCAGCGTCCGCTATCGTTTTGGGGGCGTGTCCCGAGGTCGCCGCTATCGTAGCATTGTGGATAATGCAGTAGTCGGTCATCAATGTACTGACTGGCGTTTTTGTGACTGAGCCATTGTGCGCAGGTACTTGCTTCTGAGATACCGTCGAGTGCGTGAGAAGTGACTCTAGTATATCTTCAATTCTAACGCTCCCAAGCCTGTGTAGGGTGTCGACATAGAGTGGTATTAAAGGGTCCCAAGGCACATTTGTGACTGATCTCGACGCCAGAATCAGGTCTATTAGCCTTTTCGCAGGGATGGAATAGCGATTGAGCATCAACTTCGCAAAATTTCTAAATTCAGAGGCATCTGTCCTCTGAGAAAGGCATCGATGAAGCAAAGTTTTCCACGGCGCTGCAGAGCTCCCAAGAGTCTTAAGGCCCTCCATCATCATCCCATTACTTACAGTCTTTTTATCAGAGGATTGGTTTACGTTCACAAAGCAGAAACACAAACATTGTCCAAATGCAAAGCAAAAGGATCGTTAAATGCAGTTCATCAAAGGAATCAGACAAAATCACCGCGTGGTAATTGTCATTTCATTCATTATGAAGCTGTCTCTGGGCTTTAGAATCTGTATATTGGATGGATTGACGTTGAGGCTTACACTCTCAAAAGTTTACCCAAAAAGTTTGCACTGTTTGCATCACACCGGGTGTTGACAGTTTCTTTTGCTATTTAACAATTCATATAGTTATATATAAAACGCCCATTTGCCACTACTGCGCCTCGAAATCCCTACTCTAGTCTGCAAAGTCGCATGTTAGAACTTAGGTACTTGTTAACAAGTGTCCAGAGAATCTGAGGAATGAAAAACATGCAATGTCTCGAGGGAATTAAAAGTGACCCGCCGCGGCCATATCCAATTTGAAAATTTCTCTCTTTTGATTGAAAGGCTACGCTATGTGGCTTCTTCATCATATGCTTCTTCTTTTCAAATTGGTTCATTTCTCTATCTCCATTCAGCACTTTTACCTATGGTGATATTGAAAGGTTTAGAGCAGAGCATTCGTATTCTTTCAGACTGGCAGCTAGGATCACCCGATGAACACTCTTAGAAACCCAAAGCTGATTCTCAAACCCTTGATACAGAAGATGTAAGCCAGAATTGACAGTGGTGATAGTTTGTCATTCTCACTGTGGTTGCCATCGGGTTGGCCTGGCTTTTTGGTGACAGTGCCGCCTCCGCAGCCCCACCACCTTTTCAGTTTTTTGTGTTTGGCTTGAATTACAGGTGTTAATGTGAGAGCGATGGCTCTCTATCTTGTTGGACAAGCTCACTATCCAGTATGGCTCCCGGAAGGCAAGTATTTTTTGTCTCAGTAGCTTACTGGTTAGTGCTCTAGTGCGCTCATACTCAAATTCTCCTCATTGAAGAAATTTCTCTGGTTCTTACCATACGTGCCCTTGCGCATATAAAAATTATGACCAGCAGGCCTACTACGCTGTATCCAGATCTTGGGACGCAGTCTCATAGTTCACCAACACGTTCTTGATCCCATGCAAAAAACTACGTAATATATTCCGCAAAAGCGTGGCCAGAGCCCAAGAGGGGTTGGCTAACAGAGCAATCTGCCCATACGGGGATGTATGTACAGTACAACAGAAGCGGTTTCTTTAGTGAGCTCACAAAAGAAGTTTATGCTAGCACGTGCTTGACTCTTGAGGGTGGGATGTCAACTATTGCCAAATGGCATAAGTTCGCCAAGTACTTGGTTAACGCATGCACGGATGAGGAACAGGCGGTGGTGTGGAAATAACAGAAAGTAGGTAAGTTCCCTCTTTGTTGTTAAGGGGCATATGATGAAATACCAACGAATTACTGATCTCTAAATACATGATACCAGGAAAGGGACACACCGATGGCAGAGATTGAAAGCAACAAACATAATTGAAACTATCAAAAAGACACCCGGAGGTTCAAAAGCCAGTAAACACTGACAACAGGTTCTCATCAAACCAATCCCCCTAGCTGATCTGTCCGGGAAGCACAGAACAACGAGCTTAGTTACACTTATCTTTTCCCGGCCTGTTCTGCGAGCGATATTTGTTCTTGCAACATTCATAGAATTTGTTACACCTCTCTCCCGAGCCTTTCAGCCCGTAACATCGACGATCGCTCCGCATACTTCCATTGACCTCATCACAGCAGCCTGCGCTGGCTGCGCCCCAGAACGCCTCCGACGCGGGCTTGTAACACCATGAACCACTTTCCCCGGCGCGTGCACGCACCTCCACGAATTCATCGGCCAAAGTTGTTGACGAGGATTGTTGTATTTGGCATTCATCGGCCCAATTGCCCTGCGGGCAAAGCGGTTCAGCAGAAATTGAGACGCTCCCCTCACTCCTCACCCCAAAGGATACTGCGTATATGATAGGGACGGCAAAGAATAAGGTAAAGGCTCTCATATTTGTTCAGTTTTGCTGTAGAAATGCCATGTGAGTATGAGTTCTTCTCTGATTAGACCTTTTCCGAATACCTACCTACCATTGATGACTCTTGAGCGTAATGACCTGGGGCTATCAAAAAACAAAGTTGTGTGGGTAGATTCGGACAGGTGGACGAACAAGAATATGACTGATGCACTGATAGCAATTTTGAATTCTGCTGTTAATTTTCGTTGATGAAGTCGAGATGAACTTATCAAAAGAAGAGAAGGACGAGCCCTTTATATATTGTTTTATATCACTGAAACTACTCTCACCATTTCAGCACGTGTTTTCTACTTTAGAACATTGAACGGATATTCTCGCTGTGCTACCTCAAGTTTTCCAAAATTATCTTGTCCTTCAAACTGCTACGGCCTTGCTTCAAAGTTGATCACAAACCAGACCCCAACTAACTCAGATGTATTAGAACCTTGCATTTATCGTGCATTTATCATGTCACAGTTACCTGACTGGTCAATCGGATTAGATCGGCAGAAGAGGCCGAGAACGCTCAACTTCACAAAGGTAGCACAGTGACCTTCAGCTCTTAATTCAATTTCTTCGTATACGGATATGCCGCTCTCAATATCACCTCTGCAGTATTTCAGCAAGCAGCCCCCCCCATGCCAAGCCAGCTGGGGTTCATGCGGCTGACAGGGTTAACTTAAACCTAACAAAGGTTATTTCAGTTACCTCCATGTTTTCAGTGTTTTATTTTATCTTCTTATTCTTCGGGTATTATGGCTGACTTGTAGACCTCGAAACTTGAACCCTTCAAATTAGAAGAGGAGGCTTCTTCTGACTGTTGGTTCTCAAAGAAAATAGCGTTGGATCTGATACTTATAGTTGCTGTACAACAAACAATGAACGGAAGCTTCTGCGCCTGGTTTGTCTCTGAGGTTTGTTTGTTTCAAGTTTACCTTGCGGCAAACAGGTTAAGCGAAAGAAACTAAAGAATCCTCTTTGGGCACTCAGGCCTTCAAGAATGTGTGGACATGTACTCCGTACGTCCCGACTCTGCATGATTTTCAGATAATTTTTTATGCCGCAGTGAATCCTTGATCCTCCCAACAGCGGGGGCTAAGTGGGCCCTGCCGATTAGTTTAAACCTAAAAGTGCAGAAGCCTATGTACAGGTAAGTTAACATGACAACTGACTTGCCTTTCCACCTCCTTGTTCGGTATCCCACTACCCCATGCCCTTTCAACCCACTACATGCATGCTAACTCCATGCTTTAACAAGCAGTGGTCTTCGATAGTGAAAGGTACCTATTGATCGGCAGACTCCGGATTTTAACACTGGTGAACACCGGGAACTCGCCCATCTTCGCCTGCTCCTCCATTGTTATTCCGCTGATTTTTGCAATTCTGGCGAACTTTTTCTATTTGGAGCTCCACGCTATATATGTGTACTAATTGCAAACCTTAATGAAATGTGTAGTCGAATAGCAATTAAGCGCCTTCTCTTCCATTTGCCTAGAAAACTCTCCATTCGCCTAGGTAGGTCTACGAAAACGAATGGGGCGGGAGGTACCTTCAAGCAAAGGGCGAGGAGCATAAACGAGGCGGAGCACGTCACAGTTTTCGTCAGGTCCTATCTTCTCCCCGACTTTACCATCTTTGCTTTGCCAGCATTCCCTAGATCAAAGGAATATGAAGTTTCCGGTCCGCGTCTTCGGTTATCTGTGTTTCTTTCTGATAAACAACCACAGGAACTCTACATTCTTCGTCTGTCTCGATTCACTTAAGGGAGATTTCAACGTGCATTCTCCATAATCTTGTGAACCGAATGGAGGAAAATTTTTCTTCAATCCTTCACACCTCCGCCTTCCCTGCCCACGGTCCGGATCCCCACTCCATGTATAAGAATAGACATAGCCCAAACAGGTTCTCGAACAGGTTTGCGGAGGCCCGGAGCCGGGGTCGAGAAGGTGAGCTAGATAATTTTTATATGTAGACGAATTGTACCACATCCCGAATCGAGCCAAAAAATTTCCGCCGGTTCTTCCATTTCATTAGTTCTCTAAGCAAAGGAATCGGCTTCGACCTTTACATTAGTTTCATCCCCAAAAACTCGGTGTTTATAGTTCATCGAAACACTGCTGAAATTACAATATCTTATTACCCTGCTCCTGAATCCGAAGGAAAAAACCAACGAATGACGGACGCATGTAAAAGCAACGAGACAATTGGACTCAAGAAAAAATTGCCCAGCTGCACCCTTTTCTTTAATTGAAGGGTGGGTTGCACCACATAATAATTTTTAACAAACCTAGTTGTTTTTCTACATATGGGTTAAAAGAAGGATGATACTTCCATTATACATATGGTTATGTGCGTAAATCAAAGATATACCTAGGTAGTTGACAACATTAAGCTTTCCAACGGACTATATTAATGTTTTTTAACAGTAATTCTAAAATTAAGTGAACGTTTAAAGCGAACGGGAATGGAAAGTTAACCTAGGCGTGGGCATTGGTTCTCTACGACGCCTAAGAAATTTGGCACTGGCAGTTTTGGAAACTTCAAAATAAAAAATAAAAAATAGCTCAATACTGAATAAAATCTTCAAAAAGAGATAAGCGTTCTCAAAAGATATATTATTCACTTTTCCCCTCATAACATAGATTTGGTTCCACGGTCGTACAGTGGCAATGCGGTCGATATCTGAGAACTCAAGCTGGGATATCCAGGTATATTGCTTGGTGTTTTGGCACCCACAATTCATGATTTCAAACGATGCATTACAGTTACCACTCTGACCACTCCAAACCTCACACACATCGTCGATTTTATAGAGATTTGCCCTAGACATGTCATAGATCGCCCCCCCTCCCACTCTCGTAGTGTCTTCGTGCCGCCTCTCTTCGCATCTCGGTTTCTTCGGGAAACACGTACCATTTGTTGGATACGTGGGGAAGATAGAGACTGGGAATTGAGCCATTTCAAAGATGGGTCAAACCACGTGCAGCTACCACCGTGGGGTTCGGAATAATGGAGGTTTTTTCCCAGGACACATTCGCGTTTCTCTTTTCCTTGCCCACCGTCGTTTGGCCCCTTATGATTTTATTTCTTGGAAATTTCGGTGTTCAAGTGACGTAGAGGTGTTGGTGTATAAAATTCACCTCCGTTGACTTTACCAGGGACTCCATTGAATTCCGTAAGTTAGCCAGAAAAGTTTAAAAACATGTGGTATCAAAAGCAGAAAAGAATACTAGAATAAAAGTCGCTCTCCTCCACATTCGACCCGTAATGGGTTAGTCCTATCAGTAATGAATAGCTAAATGCGTGTTAGGACGAAATCCGAATGCTATCGAGTGTGAATCTTTTCGAAGAGTAAAATTACTCAATCCATACAACTGAAATGATCTGGCTGTCCTGAGCGGGCATTAAATATGAAATGCCAAACCAACGCCGAGCAATGGAATATGAACAGATGGCCGATACGACGTACCGAGGACACAGTGGATTTCTGAGACAGATGAGAAATTTTTTGGAATAAGGGACAGAATAATTGAAAATGGTTGGCGTCTCCACTTCATGGTCCTCGGCATTACATATGCCATAGTAAAGTATGGCAAATGTTGATAAAGTTTATTGGCATACATATGAAATGAGGAACATAAAAACTCTTCTAAACAGTAAATCAAAGCGTCATGAGCATGCTGAAGCATAATAAAACCCCGTGAATAGAACCAAAAAGTCATGATAGACGAAATAAGAAACACAAATGTATAGAACAAATGAAAAGCATTAGGATCTCGCGCTTCTCGCTCGAGAGTGTACTGAAGAGCCGTTCAAGATATCCGGAGCTCGAGGCCCAACCATCCAGTCCTCCATCGCGAGCCACTCGCTCCAGCTCTTCTCTGCAGCCTCGATCTCCGCGTCCGCTGATCCTTGTAATGGTCGCAAAAATGGGATTGTTTCCAAAGGTGGCATATCATAATCTTGTTTTACTGACGCCCACCCGCCGCTTTTCGCGGCGAAGAGGTAGTTGCGTCGCTCTTGTTCGTGCAGATGGCCGACACCAGCAACCCAATCATCACCAAAAAACCCATGCAGAACCCCTGGGAAATCCATACCAGTCGCTACCAGGCGTCGAATATAAGGGATGAGGGAGACAGCGGGAGGCCCGTGCGGCTGGTTGAGAGAGGGAGGTGTCGGTTTTGAGCTTATAGGAGTAACGTTCGTAGATGAATTGAAAATTGGATTTGGATGTCTCTGGAAAGGAAGGTGAATATTAAGGAAGGATGACAGCGCCTGAACGGGGTTACTATATTGAGCGTGATCGAGGAAATAGCGCTGGCAGCTTTGGTAATGCGGATACCATTCAAATATGTCGAATTGAGGATCGTCGGCGCGGTGGGAGGCCTCTGACAGGCCCGCCATAGTGGCAGGGTCAAAATGTGCTCGCGCATCACTACTCATATTTTCCCTGAGGTTTGGAAACTGTGTTGCGATTGGCCTGGAGAGCATGATTTTTAGCTTTGGATCTTATTTCCTAACATATTTTCATAGATTGCAGGGGATGATGAAGACAAGTATGACATTTGATACCTCTGAGTGTGCTTTTTGCTAAAAATAGATCGGTGTATTCTAAAAGGTGATGAGGAGGTCGAACTCAAGAATTTTTTGATTAAGCTAGAATCCCTCCTGCTTGGAGGTTCTCCTAGGGACATTTGTTGGGCGGAATGGTGATGCGCACCAAAGAAACTGGTGGATGCGGACTTTGCGAAAGGAAACCGATAGATATAAACACAAAGCAGTGAAAAATCAAAAGTTTAGAGAGTTCAAAGTGTACTGGGTTCCAATGATCGTAGGGATAAACTCGCGCAATTATCCACATTGATCCAAACCAGGCATGAACACTCCTGAAATCTTGGCCAGCAAGGTGGTAACTGGATATTGAAGTTACAGAGAAAAGAAACTATGTTCCTGGAAGCACTTGTATGGGGTATATAAGTTTAAAGGAACCGTCTCACAGCATCTGGCATCCGCGCTCCTGCAAGTCAGGCCAGGTACGAAAAGAAAACAATAAATAATAGCGGATGGCAAAACTCAAGGTCCGTCCGCTGCTGGTAGCCTATAAGGTGGAGTGTCCAGTCGCTTTGGGGTGTCGACTAGCTTGAATCATATCAGATCGCGAGATTCTGGCGAGGGGGGTTGGTAAAAACAAACCTGGTTCGTGGATGTGCAGTGCGATTCAAATGGCCTTGATAACCATCGTCCTTGGTCGTTCATTCTTTTCTTTTTCCGCTTTGTTTTTTTTTTTTTCTTTCTTTTTATCACTTGCACCAATTTGGAAACATAATCAAAAAATAACGTATTCTGGGCAGACAAACCTAAAGTCGCTCATGCCCTGCTGTTGGGCGGCCTTGGAACAACTCGGCCTGTATTTCTGTACTGTACAACGTCATTTGGGTCGAATTGATGGCCTGAGAAGGACCGGGGTACTTGAGATTGGTTGTTAATCTACTCCGTAGAGACCCACGGGTTGGTGAAGCACATTAAGAATAACCTAATAAAAATACCTAGGTAATTTATTCGCCATCGTTGAGCTTCAGCTTCCTTCTCCGTCACTCCATTCACCTGCCTGAAACCCCGCATAATTCGCGTCAAATTAAGGCTCGCCGTTGGCCCCAGCTCCCAAATACCAGCCCCTGACAAGCGGTAGCTTCATGATCAGACCGTTCCTGGCCTGGGTTTACACAGCAACCTTTTCGTACTCTTTGTTTCGAAACTCTAATGCCCGCTTCCTTTTGAGCTTTAGGCGCCCTCGAGCCTGGGTTGGACGTGTGTGGAACAACCCAGGTCCGAGGGAGCCGCATAAAAGGGGCGACAATGTTCATCAATTCCCACCTGGCAAATCTGGCAAGTTGACGATGTGAACAAGCGCTGACGGCTGTCGGGAGATGTGAATCACCTTCTCCACGATCCCCTCATTCTATTTTTGCTTTTTCCTGCCCTTGTCCAGTTATGTATCTATTGCACTGAGAAGCTGAGCTTGCGACGGTGTTCGGGGGTGATTAGCTGTCAGCTGTCTTCTGGGGCTCCGAGAGGTTGTTGAAGAACAAAAAGTGCGCCCATGCCAAATTAGGAATCACAGCTGGGCAACCTTGGGCGTGGTGGAGCCTTGTATTGAAACGGCAATACGCCTGCTCTCCACGCATGGCGACATTTCGGCGCCGCGCTCTCAGGTATCTCAACAGCACTACGTGTTTGTGCTTCTTCAAGCTGTGCTATGTGTTAGCATCTCACTTTCATACGCGAAATTTATGTACACCTTCTCTTTTTTTTTTGTTATAAGCACAGTTTTGGCTGTTTCCCTCCAGAGCTTCCACTGCGTGAGGCTTGGTTGCCGGTTGGTCGCAGGTAGATTTGCATTAGTTGGAATAATAGCCTTGAAATAAAAACTCACTTTTAAGGTCGAAAGCCAACAACTGGTCGAGAGTGGACGTAATTGCCAAGGGGCCAAGAAATATGAGAACTGAGTGGAGAAAGTTGGGGCTGACTACGATCAATAGATCTGGCGGCTAGTCTGCATTCAAGCCTGATAGTCCACTCCCCTCAGGCGTGTTGACGCATCCTGGTTGGTCAAATAGCGGGATAGTTCAATTACGCTTTTGATAACTCTCCATTTCGTCTCTGATGGTTTTTCTTAATTCTTGAACGGGCCATGGGCTACTACAAACGCAGTAGCGACTTACTTCATGGGTGATGGCAACTGCGCCAGTCTTGGATATGCCCCGCAAACACCCACTGGGGAATATCTGGAGTCGATAGTCAGCCAACCTTGCAATCCAGCAGCAAGGCGAGACTTTATATGGACGTAATCTGTACGTGAAGATGAGGACATAAAGCATGTCCTGCATACACGATCAAGATGCCTCTATTGGCTAGCGCTATCTCCGAATTGTTCTGCTGACCTGAATTTTGACACCTGATCTTTGTTTCAGGGGTAGCAGCAAGGCTCATCGATCTTTCAAGTGGGTGCAGATTAAACCTTGCATTCAATAAGATGCCCTCGCCGCTTTGGGCCAGCGTCAATGTTTATGAATCAGCCGAATACCTGTGGGGTGATGTGAAATTCCATGCCTGAAAAGCGACAGCAAGCAATTCTCAAGGTGAATTCTTAAAGTTACGAAACTATGCCTGTTTCTCACGCCACAACCACAATATGAGCTTGTCATTTTAACGCCCCCTTTCCTTTAGCTCATCTGCTCGAAGTTTACTATGCCACGCAAACGGTATTATTCATGTTTCTGCGCGGGGTAAAAAGCAAAAAAGAGGGGATGAAGGGGACATTACGGAGTACATTTTTCCATTTTCCAATTGCCGCAAACGCAATAGCGCCAATGCAGAACACAACAGGCTGAAATGGCGCTAACTAACTGTTAAACTCGCCAAACTCGCCGTTAGCTGTCAATCAGGTCATAAACTATTGAATGTCATTGTTATGCCACATTATTATTACTAGGGGCACTAATGCGTGCTGGCAGCTTCGGGCTTGTCGGTTCCTCTCTCCCTCAGAGTTGTGTCTGATACATGCCAGATACGCAGGCGTACATGTACGCAGGAGCGAAGATGTGAAAAGCGCTCGTTATCCTGATTGGCGAATAGTTTAGTCTGTCAAGATATTTTGTGCAGCATCAATACGTATATTCATGCTTAGAATTGATTTTTCTTTTTCAGTCTAGGAAGCGCCTCTCGGAGTCCACTCTGATATTTCTTTTCGGTCAAGCCACAGTGTCGGCTAGCTGATCCTATGACGTGCCACGCTGTGGCGGTGCCAGGATCCTACGAATAGTGGAGGGAAAAGGCAAGATATATGGATGTAGTGGGATGTGGGTACCAGGACCTCATTCCATAACTAACCTGTCGACCAACAGTTCGAGCTCCTGAAGGGTGGAACATGAACTGAGACCGGAAATAAATTTCTAATGTAGCCGCCGGATGGGTAATATCAAGGTCAGGGTCCCGAACTTGAGTATCCAGTCGCCCCCTCGCGGTCGAACGAAAATATCCATACAGAGTATTATCAGTTCTTAAAATTGTTCAGAAGTTCAAGGGTCAGTTATCTGAGCAGGGATATTTGGGTCGATCGATCGGATCACTAAGCAATTCCGGGGAGGAAGTGGATGTTCACTGCATGGACAGATAAACCCCACCATGAAACTCATGCCAGAATTCAGCGGAGTTTACTTCCTATTCTCATATCCCCGAGTTTTTGAAGTTGATCCCTTTCAGCTCAATCATTGAGCATTGTCGTGCGGCTGAACAGGTTAAATGTTAGTTATTTCTGTTCATATCTCAGAGGCTCGCCCCAAACGTAGTGTATTTGCCACAAGAGAAAACGGAGTATTCACTCAGAAGTAGGAAAAATCTGTAAATCATATCCATACATTAAGTCCGGAGTTATGGTGTCAAACGTGGACAAATAAATTTCCAGGAGACAACAATGCGCCACAGTGTGGCTGTGATTTCCCAAGCGCACACCATCTTCTTGCGGAGAAGCTTGTCTAGAATAGGTTTTGCTCAGTACATCTCTCCGGAAATCCCGGCCTCTTTGGAGAGCCTGCAACGTCCTGCTCGAGAACCTTTACGAGGTGGAGCTCAGCCCCTGAAACAATTGAAACAAGAGCCAGAATACGGCTTTGCCACTCCCAGAGCGCACAACCCGGTACCTTTTGGCCTTTTGAAACCAGGGCGTGCACATGTGTTAGCTGTTGTTTGATCATGAGCAGTCAGTGGCTGCTACTATTTGAGGCTTGCGTTACACGCTCCGGGTGCACCAAGCTTCTCAGCAAGCCTCACAATCAAGGATTGAATTTCCTGATCTTCCAACATAAACTCGCAGAGCCAGGTTCAAACCTGACCTAGCCGATCAGTTTGCCAACTTCGCACCTGATATATCCGTTCCTGGAGTTTAGGGTTAGAGAAATGTTTTAGCATCGGAGTCGCCAAAAATCTCCACCTAACGCATAATCACCCCAATACCAAAGACATGGCTCGTCCTTGTAAGGTGGATTACACGAGTGGCAAAGGGGTGTCTCCAAATCATACCCCCAAACTGTCAACCATTAATGATTGTGATTTTACCAGCGTCTTTTTTTTGCTTGTTCCCATGTTCTCATTATCTGTTGCTGATTCTCCCCGCTGTCAATGTCTATATTTCAACCGTGCCACTGAGCACGCAACCGATTTGACAATCATGAAGTTGCTATTATCTTTGTCCTTCTGCCATTGGTTGGATTACCTGGGAGTTTGATTAACTGTCCATTGTCCAGTCACCAATGAAGGCTGTCTGCTGGGGGATACTCGCCCAATGTTTTCAGACTCACGTTGTGTTTGAAACTTGTATGAGGGGCTGAATCTGTGCGGAACAAAACCCGCAGGGAGCAAAAGATTAAGACCAAAATTGAGTGCCAAACGTCTAGGACCGACTTGAGCCTGGGCCGTTTAATCTCCGCACATAAAATAGTGGATTCGACACTGTACAGATGTATGTTAAAGAAGTGGCAGATTGTCTCACCAGCCCACGCCCACCTCTTCAGCGCAGAAAACTGTTCACGTAACCAAAAGTCCTTCAAATAAAGCCCGCGGCAAGGGCGTCGATCGAAATACCTATCCACGAGCTGCAGGTATGATGGAGGTTTTGGAATGAACCTGTATCGTATCCGAAAGGCAAAATGGAGGAAACGATTATATATGAGGCAGAAGAACGAGTGATAAAGATATAAAGGTTATGTATGGATTAGAAGCACGGGGTTTTATCCATGTAGGATTCCCACTGATGTGCAATAGCATCTGACACCAGGTGCACATTCGCATAGGACATGGGGCAAGTTAGCAGGAGTATTCATTGTGACTCCACGTCATTGGTAAGTTATGAATGCCATTATTTCACTGTTTGAACGAACTTCCCTCATTTCCGTGGGGGCAGTTTGTGTTAGCTGAGGATTGTTATTCTCCTATTTTGTTTATTTTTGAGAAGAAAAGAATATATGCCATTAACCTAACATTCATTCATTAACATCAGCAAGCATCCAAAATCCTAAAAGTAACCGAAACTGCGGGTGTACACGTACATGAAAAGAACATAAACCGCCGAACAATAAATAGCAAAGCCTCAGGCAAAACCCCAAACTTCCCAAGAAACACACAAGAAAGCGAAAAATCCAAGAAGATATCCAGAATCCAGCCCAGTCATTCCACCCAAACATTGCAGTAAGATCTATTAGACAAGCATGACATGACAGATCCCACCCAGAACAGAACCGACAAGAGCAGCGCAGGGGAGACTATGTATATAAATGGCACAAAACTCCAAAGGAAACGCAAGGAACCCCGAATACACCGGAAGACCGATACAGGATGTTTATAAGTGACGGAAAACAAAACTCCCTTGGGAAAATGAAATCAAAAAGACACCGTTCTTCACCACCAATCACCCTGATCTTTCATCGCAGCTGCAACCTTCATGAAGCCAGCAATGTTGCTTCCAGTAACCAAGGAAGGTAACTTGCCCTCTTCAGGCAGTGTGTACTTTTTCGCAGTCTCAACACCGATCTCGAAGCAGTCTTTCATAATCTGTTTCAATTTCGCATCAACCTCAGCAGCCGTCCATGTCAGGCGCTGCGCATTCTGCGCCATCTCCAAGCCAGAGACAGCAACACCACCCGCATTCGCCGCCTTTCCGGGTCCGTACCAGACGGATTTGCCTTTTGAGTGGAAGCGGCGGCTGGCTTCGAAATGCTCGATAGCAGCGAGCGTGCAACCCATATTAGATCCCTCGGCAATGTATCTAGCGCCAGCTTCCATCAATGCCTGAGCTTCGGGCCCAGAGACTTCGTTTTGTGTGGCACAGGGCAGGACGACGTCGACTTTGCCGACATGCGTCCACGGTCGCTCGCCCTCCACATATTTACACCGTTCGCGGAAGGTATCGGTGTGGGCAAGGCTGGACAGTTGCTTGCGGTCGACTTTGATCTGCTGGATTAGGTGTATTTCTTCCGGCGTGATACTATCGCCGTGGTCGCGGACGATTAGGGAGCCCCTGCTGTCGCTGAGAGAGCAGACTGTGCCGCCGAACTCGATAACCTTGAGCGCTGCGTATTGTGCGACATTTCCGGAGCCGGAAATCGCGACACGTTTGCCTTTGAAGCTTTCTTTGCCGTCCGTGGCGTATTCAATCATGTGTTGGACGTACTATTAGGAGAATTAGAGGTTTTAGTTTAGTTGACATGAGCCCCGGAAATATTTGAGTAACTGGGTTGTGTTAAGGGGCAAACGTACGTAAACCAGACCATACCCAGTGGCCTCAGGACGAATATGGCTTCCGCCCCAGCTAAGTCCCTTGCCGGTCAACACGCCCTCCCAAAGATGTCGCTGTCTCTTGTAAGCACCGAACAGGAATCCAATCTCAAGCCCAGAAACGCCAATGTCGCCGGCGGGAACGTCAATGTCAGCACCGATATGTTTGCTCAGTTCCATCATGAAAGCGAAACAGAATTTTCGGATTTCGTTATCTGATTTCCCTTTGGGATCAAAGTCGGCGCCTCCCTTTCCACCGCCCATGTTTACTGAAAGGAGAACAATGACATATTAGTTTTTTGAACACTATGTTGCTTTCTTTATTTCTTTATCTCTCCGTTTTCGGCGTGTTCATCTTCGCTATGGTTCAAAACTTACATCCTGTCAAGGCATTTTTGAAAATCTGCTCGAAACCCAAAAATTTCAGGATGGACATGTTCACTATTTTTAATTCAATGTCAGCATGAGAAAACGCTAAAAGCTGATCGGGACAAATTATTCCCATACCTGTGGGGTGAAACCGGAGGCCTCCTTTGTAAGGACCCAGAGCGGAGTTGAATTGGACCCGGTAGCCCCGGTTAACTTCGAGCTGCATGAAACGATTAGAGACAAAATAGAATATCATTGGACATCCGCGATGTATCATGTTTTTGCATACCTGTCCCTTATCATTTTCCCAAGTTACGCGGAATTGAATGGTACGCTCAGGAACGGCGGCAACGGCGAGAGCTCTGCGATATTCTGGGTGTTGGTCGAAAAGGGTGGAGTTTTCCAAAGTAGAGGCCAGCTCTGCATTCATTGTATCTGATCAGTACACTCCTTATTTTAATTTTTTTTTCTACCTTTGCTTGGCTATGATCCCCTTTTTTCACATATGTATGCCTCAACCTGAAGGAGGTGGCAAAATCCAAAAACCCTTTTCTCTTTTCCGTGTATTTTGCCATTGCTTTCCCGGTTTTGTACAGGAAGATCACACCAAAACTTGGCCGCTGCTAGCTAATGGAAGGGGAGGGCTGGAAAGATAACCCACCTCTGTAGGCCTGCTCGAACTCCGGCTCAACAGCGAGATGAGACATTATTTAATTTTCCACTCTCCTTATTTCCCAGCTATTTCAATAGAACGATGTTGAAAAGGAATGGAGGTTTGAGTGCAATTGGCTTCAAAACGAATATCAAATTCGTTGGGTGGGTTGATATACTAGGGAGTGTAGAAATATGTCTGTTGCGGCTTCGGCGGTCGATTTAGTAGTAGGACAGATTTGAAGCTGTGGTCGGCGTATAATTTGAAAAGTAAATCAACCTCCTAGAAGCTCACGAAGATGAAGAAGAAGAAGAAGAGGGAATGGGAGGATTAAATAAATAAAAATTTAAAATAAAAGGAGGGAAAAAGAGGGCAAAGGCAAATATTTGCCCATCCCTTCGGAAAAAGTGTGTTTGCCTTGCCTCGGAACCCAACTCGAGTACAAAAAACGTTATCTTTCGTATCGACCATAATTATAGATTATATTTGGGCATATAAATTGGTCATTTCTATTATATGTTACTATTACCATTATTACAGTCTGTACTTTCACTGCTGTTTGTTAAAAATTGTTCTGGGGCTGGGAATTGGAAATTAGCGACGGCCGGAAACGGAGGGAGGAGCGGAAGAGACAGGAAGGGAAAATTGAAGGGGAGATAAGGAAAAGGATAGCCATTGGAGCTTGGGTGGAATGACGTAGAGATGACTGTGAAGTTAGCTACCAGCAGGAAACTCGCCTTTTTTTTTGGGGGGCTTTTGAGATGTCTCCTCGCGACGGTTGGAGTTATTAGAGCTAGGAACATCCTACACTGTAGGGATGGCTACAGGAGAGATATATATATATCTACATCTAGATAACATAGAACTACCAAACGACATGTGTTATTTTGCATCCTACTTTCAGGAATTCTGCCCACCAAACGGTTCTCGTGAGCCTACGCAGGACCCAAATTTTGATGTTGTGGTGCGGTGGCGTCGGGCGCAAAGCTTGGGACAAGGTCTCTTGACAGGAAACTTCCGATGACGGAACCCACACCAGCCTTGGCTCTTTGAAGGGTGATATTATTTAACACCTTTATCAAGAGCAACTCGATCCGTCAACCCGGTCCGAACCAGCATCCCCTTACCCTCTCGGTGCATGTTTCAGCAGAAGGTCCCCACGATGGCTTATCTAGGCTATTTTCAAAGTGCATTAAACTATGGTTAGCTCAGGAGGGTCCCATGCATTCGCATGCACGATCTCACTTATCTCTGCTCCATATCGGCATTATCAATTACTATCAAGTCATGGCCTCCTGCTTTCAGCTCGTTCCCATTGGTTGCTTCCGGAGATTGGGTTCCAACAGGGTTGCTTTGTCCCCTTGGTCCTAGCGGCGGCTCCCGGGTATTTTCCTAAGAGGGCTCCCTCTCCCTAGCCCTAACCCTAACTCCCGAGGCCATTTATTAACCACAATCTCCTCATTTTCTTCAATTCCCGCCGTTTCACGGATTGCACGAATCGAAAGTTGATGTCAAGTTTTATTTATCGCTCCAAAAAAATTTTGCCATCGAGTCAACAAAGCGGTCGGCTGCAGAGTAGCAATTCGTGGATCATTTGTGATGAGAGAAGGGTATGTATCTTATGTTCTGGTCATCTTCGATAGTAAGGTAGGTGCTGAAGCATGTTCTAACGAAACAGACCAACCCAAATTGATCGTTATCATCAACGCAAGATAGAAGCCCTCACAAATAAGAGGAAGCCACATTAACCAGAAAATTCAATTTTCAGTAGATATACACGAATTCATCAATCTCCTGATCTGTCAAGTCTAAAAAAGGCAGGTTGGCCTAACAGCGCTCCTGAATCATCAACGGCATCTTTACCACTCTTTGAATGAGTGGTAGGTCTTCTTTATTGACTTGTCCTCTATGGCCGCCTGCTTCCCATGTTTTACCCTCTTCCTGCTCCGCAATTTATTTAGCACTATTGCGTTAATGACCTGAATGCCGACACTCACGATCATAGTAACTAACACGCCTAGTACCACACGCAGACCAGGGTGATATACCAGCGCATCGTTCTCATGGAAAAGAAGAGGACCAATGATACAGCCAACTGATGAACCTGCCTGATACAGTGCTATATTCACCAATTGTTTGGTTGCTCCAACGATATTTCCAATGATCCATGAGGTTATGAGTGGGCTCCCTGAGAACAGGCCCGCTATCATGGAATAGGCTGCCAAAAGAGGTGCCTGCTTGGAAGGTCCTCTGTCGAGCACATAAAGCATCGTTGCTCCAGCAATCACTGGTATCATAAAATAGCAAGGATCGCTGACTTCAACTTAGCCTTGCGCACAGTCCAGCAGCTAGCAAGAATGACTATTGTCCGAACAATGCCAAACAGGACATTCAAAAGTGACGACCGGAATTTATCGAAACCAAAGCTGGGCAGAACTAACGGGCCGAAGACACTCGTTACAGATGCACCGATATTGACCAGCACTGACATGACAATCCACAGGTAGATTTTTGGTTCCAGCGCCACTTCCCGTACATGCGACCACTTGACTTCGCGAGATCCTGTACCGGTTTAGTTAGCGCGGAGGCGTTCAACGGCCTGCAGCCGCTCATGCTTGGCGAGGAAGCGGGCGGATGAGATGTTGTTATCCAGCTTCCAATATGCCCATGGCGAACTCACGATTGTCACCTGGCCCGTGAAAAAGAAGATTCTTGGCTGAGTCATTAGAATATTTTATAATACATATACCAACGAATTCCACAGGTGAATTGCGGAATTAAGAAAAGGAATTAGAGCTGACATCTGCCAGGGCTTCAGGATAGCAGATGGAATGTGGCCTAAACCATATGCCAACACCGACGCCATGATAATTGCAACCCCGTTCGTTGAATACCAGATAGCCACTCGAACAGGTTGCTCGGCACGGCGATACCATTGACTTGTAATTACGCTGAAAAGGGGAAGACAGCCTGCTTTGAAGAGTCCCAGAAAGAACAGGGCGGCGAGTGAGGAGACGAAATCCCTGCATTCAAGCCATGCATTCTTGAGATATACCCCACCCAAGAATCAACATCGGCATCAGGATTCGGTAGTGCATTCGCACGATCAACCACGTGGAAAAGGGCTTCCATGCAAGCTGTGCGATTGGCGATATCGAGCCGGCCCAGGAGTATTGGTTTCCATGCATGCCGATGTCTTTTTGAAGATTGGACAGTGAACCTGTGCCGAGAGCAGCCTTATCGAGAACCTGGAGAAGTGGAGCATAATATGTTAACTACCATAGGGCAACCGAAGATTCGATCATCCGAACTCAAGATCTCGCCGTAATCAGAAACATGTGAATGATATGCACCCACCTTCAAAAATTATATCCACATCAGACCCGTCAGGATAACTTTATTGGTCTTTCTTGCAATGCGGACGTTCTACGTACCCAAATATATTTCATTAGAAGATCATCGTATTTTCTTTCTTTCATTTTCGCGAAAGGTAGAAAGAAGGTATCTCATTGACACGGACATTATCTTCAGTATGTTGTATCCTTTGATCCCCAATGGCGGCGAGTGATGCATCAACCTTTTTAGCCATGGAAACTCGCGTTTCAATTTTGGAATCCTCAACCAAGCCACGCCCTAGGGCCGGACTATGCTCTGGCCTCATTCAGTGGTTGTTAAGTCGAAGTATAACAATATAAAATGATATTTATTATGAGCTTCAGTTCTTTCTAAATATACATATTAGCTTCACATAAGTAGCAACTTTTAATGAAACATGAGGAACCCAAAATGCCAAAACCAAGAACGGGCTTACTCAGAGGGAGAAGACTTTAAATCCCGAAAAATAGCTGGAGATGGGAAATCTTTCTGGTCTGCGGTGTGTGTAACTACAATTCGCAAAGGGAGGCTTAACAGAATTCTGATATGCATATGCACATTGCTCCATCGTATGCGCAGCAACGAAAGCAGACCAATCTCTCTGCATTTACAAGTTTACCCAGGATTTATATAACAAAATTCGTGTTTAACTTTAACTAATCAACGGGTCAATGTTGCTCCAAATGGTTAACTTACCCTTAAATTCTACCCCCGATTGTCGCATTCGGGTCACACCTTAAGAAATGTGAAGAGGTTGGAAACGGTTACTTGATTGTGTTATAGGAAAACGGAGCGGAAAACATGACTGTCCAACCTTTCATAGAGTTATTAGCTTGGTTTTAGTTCTAAGTGCTTCGTTAAGATAAAAACCTGACGCGTACTTAGGTAGCAAAAGAAAGCCAATGTCACTCACAAACTTTGTGCATCTGGTAATCAATCCATCTAGCATCGACAATAAGTCGAACCGAATTGGGTATTTCAGACACTGACGGAGAGGCTTTATGACGCAATTGTTCCCATCAAGGAACTGACTTTCAGATGAACAACTCGCGACAGATAATAAATTGAAAGACCAAACAGTTCTTGGAGTGTTTTTTATCCCGTGTAAGACTTAGAGTAGTATACTACTTTGCATCGTGATGTCTCTTATCAAGAGCCTTTCTCATCGCTATCATATGCCAAGGAGAGAGAAGAAAGAAAAATGCAATGCAGCGTTGAATCAGTGTAATTGAGTGGATGTTAGCCGACTCTTGGTCATGAGCATGTAATAATAATAAAGGGTTCCCTCATGTCGAATGAAATAGCTCTCCTCAAAACACCCCGAAGTTTGCGATGGTCCATATTTGCCCCGGCTTTACCATATCTATGGTCTAAATTAGTATGCTATCCGGGGGGCTAAAGCCGATTTCGGGTGGGATTTTTGTGTCAGGCATTTTGTCGTCTTTTCTTCCAATATTTTCGGGAAATGTTCCGGAATCTCCCCGCCGTCGTCGGAGTTAGTTAAAAAATTACCCATGCGAAATGGAAGGGGGAAAATTGGATAAACTAGCCCTAACAAGTTCATGTATGGACCTAATTAATTCACAACCCTTGATAAGACAAGCAGTTCAGTACAATTCGGACAGCACCCTCCGCTAACACCGAGGGCGGTAAAGTTTAAAAAGCATTTGTCCAAGGCAAATTTTTGGCTGCCGGGATGCGGGAAAACTAGAGAATGACAGAAATAAGCCCCGAGGTATTTACCAAATGTGATTTTAACGATATCAATATATTGTTGCTTGGATGATGGGTGGCTTAGCCACCTGATAACAAATGCAGAGTGTTGGAAGCAGATAAACCGCCGTGTTTGAGCTTGTAAATGTTGCAATGCTAAAAGGAAGCAGGGAAATAGTGGCCTTTTTGCGAATCAGGAGGCAAAACCGTCTGCCTCATCATCATTCGTGTGAGGCCGAACTGTCGATCTGCTAGCTGTTGCGAGTATTCGCATCTCCGCCGCATACAAAGAAAGCTACATGCGGAACAACTGCTTCTTGGTCATCAAGGTTGAAGGTCGCAACTTTCAGTCTTGCGCAAAATGGTGGGCACTTTTCTTCGGCCATGCAAATCATTATGGTTAGTACCGCCGAGGTCGATTTTGGGTAATTAGCCGAATGGATCTCAGCCCAGGAACCAGTAGCTTCGTTGAATAAAGGTTTTCGGATTCTCCTTGATTACACGCAGCGGAAAACAGAACCTATCTAGCCATGGATGCTTAAAATAATTCTCAAGAATTAACTAAAGTGCTAGTTAGGCAAAGGAAGTTTGACCAAAATAAACCTACTATTATTAATGTTGTTGTCTCTTGCGATGTTGTGGAGATATAGCCATTTCGCTTGGGTAGTGCGCTTATCCACCCTTCGCGAGACGAAAGGGGATAAAGCTTGCGTTTCAAGCAATGGTGCTATAAGGCGTGACAAGCATTGCTCCTTTAGCGCCCAATAGATCTTGAGAGGACCAATCCCAGGTGCTGCCTCAGAACCGACTGCCTAAGCTAAAGCTTAGGGTGACTTCAAAAGTCAACAATCGGGCGCCTTTTCCTGACATTTCCAAGAATAGATTGTATCCACGCTGGGTTTCTAAATATGAGCTATAATGAAATTGTTGTAACACTTGTTATTCTTTGGCAATGGATGAGAAAATGGGCGCTGTTTTCCATTAACATGTAGCTTTTGTGTTACTGAATACAAGTGCAGAGATCCTACTGCCGTGCTACAGCTCCTCTCAGCCCAAACATCAGCAGAGCGCTCCCAGTGAATGATGCCTCCCACCATTTCAACCATTGTGCGATTCTCAAGTTCACAATGAGGGTCAGCCATGTGTTTGTTGCTACTATCATTATTGCTGTTGATGCTGTCACTAGAGCCGCTGTACCAGATTGTGTAGTAAGTCATGCATCACCTCCCCTTCACACTGACAGCTCTAACTCTTACATAGAACAGCTGTTTTCAAAGCGCGGTAAATGACAATGGCTGCGACAAATGGTTGGCCGATCCGGAATGTTGCCAGAGTAGAACTTTCCTTTATTCGATTGCAAAGTGCTTCTATGAGTCCGTGATATGCAGCGATCTCAACTCAGAAGAAGGGTGGTCTCATCTCGTGGAACAATGTGACAAAGTAGATGTTGATATTCCTTCCCACTATTCCTCCATGCTTGGGCGGCAGCACACAAGTACAGGGACAACCACGGAATCCACGACATCCACATCCACACCTACATCCACACTTACATCTTCCCCCACCACTGAATCGACCACTGAATCGACCACTGAATCGACCACTGAATCGACTACTGCATCGACCACTGCATCGACCACTGCATCGACCACTGCATCAACTACAGAAACTCTACCAACCAGGTCTCCAACCATACGCCCATCAGCCACGGCCACGGACATCTCTAATGACTCGAAACCCCCAAACAGTAACAACAGAAGCAATGAAAGTGGGGATCTTAGCACAGCTGCGAAAGTAACAATTGGTGTTATCATCCCCTTCTTAATCCTCTATCTGCTAGTAGCATTGTTTCTTTGGCTCCGTCAACGACAGAAGAAGGCCACCCCATCTAGCACAGAGACACAAAATAACAAAGCTCATGAAATTAAACCACTGGTCTATGAGATGTCAGGAGCAGAAATTAGCAGAAATGATTTCAGGTATGACTATGCAGCTGAATTAGAAGCAGTTGACACCAGCATACGAGGAGGATCTTTTCTACCTATGCCCAATGTAAATCTGACATTATCGCTGCCGCATATGAACTCAGATAACATTCTAGATGACCACACGCAGCAAGTTAGAGAGCCGGATGCGGGTGCTGCTCATACCAGATCTGTAAATCATCTATCTAATTCGGGCAGTTTGAGGGCTTCTGAACCAGCAGCTACAGCAGCATTCCCAAACACATCCTCCACGAGCACCACAACAGACTCAAGTGCGCCAGCACCTCTAATTCAATCGCCAAGTACACAGATGTCACCCATTGAATCATCAATTAATGCTTCCCTGGAAGAAACCAGGGAGATACAAGGGCTACTTTCGAGTCTAGAGGCATTAGAACAGCGGAAGCGAGAGAGTGCTTCAAAGGCACAAGTGCTGGAAAAAGAAGAAGCTGCTGTAATAGCAGAAGAGCAGGCCCTACTGGAGGAGATTCAGACGAAAACTGGAAATGTTCTACAAAGAATGAAAACTCTCACGCCTCAGCGGTCCTAGTAAAGGGATTATGTCGAATTGTTCCACCAGTACGCTTGTGGAATCTCAAGAGTAGGAGGGATGTTGCAATCGAACGGTTTCGCAAAAAGTGACCTTCAGGATTCCATTTGTTACTCGTTAAGAGGCATGGGCTGCGCTTCATTCCGTGTTTCTCACCTCAATTACACATCAATCAGCAATACATATCCCCAAGCGCCGCCCATATTGCCCCTAGGCACATCTGGATTCGCTGCTTGGCTCCGAGAGAAGGGGACGAAGGATAAGAAAACAGATTACCTATTATTTCATTTTGCTCTGGTTGCGGGCACCGTCAGCATCAGGGTAAAATGTTACCGATCTCTTATCAAACAACCACACCCACACCTACACCCACATCTACCTTCAATTTCTTTCATTTTAAGTCTACAGCCATGAGTTGCTACGGGGCCACTCGTGTATATATCATTTCCTCCACATTCATGTTTATACCCCTCATATAGATTGAGTCAGGAAACCAAGTAGTTTTCCAACCTTGAATTCCAGAAATAATGCCAAAGCCCACACCCCTCTTCTTTCAACCAATATTGAAAGGTTTATTACGTATACCACCTCGTCACCCCTGGCAGATTATGCCCACCTGAAGCCACCGGGAGACTCAAGTAGACCTGGTAGAATGCAGCATAACTACACTTAAGGGGCATCGAAGGATTGGGGTTGAGGTAGTCCTGGGTATGAAAGGAAGAAGACCCCTCCACGCCGTTTAGCTCCTCCGATACTTATGTCCTCCTTACCTCTAACTCAGCCCCGGACTATAAACTTCCAAGCCTCGGCGTCACTTCAGAGAAACAGACGGCTTTGAAAATAGACCTGCGAAGCTAAAATGAGAAATTTATCTTCTCAAATGCCACTCGTTTCCACTCACTTAATCTCCTGCCCCTTTGAATATAATCCATTCTCGCCTCACACGCTAAGTCGTATCCACAAATGGATGAAGGTCGCCATTATGGAGCAGTCGAAAAAGAAAACATGCACGTAGCATAGTATTCAAATGACACTACGGACTACTTTGATTAGTATCCGTGGAAACAGAAACCAACAGATTTGGTTTCTTTCTATGAATCTAAGACCTATATCTGTCTAATAACGAGGCAATGTTCGGAAATCAAATCGAGCTAAATCTGCGGTGTTGCATAGCAAGTGGTGTTGGATATGTTACTCTGGTTTGTTGTCAAATGGGTGATCGTTCGTTACTATGTTGGCAACCGAAAAGTGTGTGAGTGTCGCCTTCATTATCCTTATCAATCCCATTGCCTTCGCGAGGCTCTGAATTCTTCGTTTTTCATATTGGTTTTCTTATTTGCCACATTACAGTGGCTAATGTTCTTTTACAATGCCTATGCCATACATCATATTACGAACAAGGGAAGAAAGAATTGCAATCAACTCATTTTTATCTTTCACTCTCTAATTGGGAAAGAAAAACAATGCGGGAATCCCATCTGCCAGCCATGTGAGAGTGATTAACATATGTAACGTTATATGTTCAAACATTGGGGACGTTACTATCGAGTTTAATATTAACTATTATGATTATTCGATTATTCATAGCACAAGAGAGCGTTGAAGAATTATCGCATAATTGATGGAGGGGAGGGAAAGGGTTGCACGATCCAAATCGCCTTTGGATTTGATTCGATCCCTATCTATCTAACTGTAGCATGTTGCATTTTATCCCTCATTCGGAGAAACCAAAGTTAAATCGCGTGCTTCTCTCAATGTCTACGTAACAAAGGCCTCAGCCCTAGGTAGACAGTCAGTCTGGCCCACGGCAATGCAAGCCACATTCGTAATGAATTGATGAAGAATCCGGTCCCGTTAGGAAGGAAAAGGGTCAAATGGAATATCGTAGGCAGACAATTCCTGTCATCAAACTTTCTAGGGCAAGGCCGCGGGGGGGCCTGCTTGAGGGGAAACATGAAGAGGATTGCCCTCACAAAACGAGCAGGTACTTCCATTTGGCTTTCGGATGTCCGTTCAACGAGGCGGGGATACCAAAGAGTCTGGCCGTCATTGATACCATCCCATGAAAGCTTACCAGGCCGAGGCTAACTTTCTAACATTTATTGTGTTGGAAAATGTAGAAAGTTGGAAAAGTGGAAATGGCGAAGGTCGAGAACAACTGGAGGTTTTGAATCCAAAAAAGAGGGATTCTGGGCCTGGAGCTAGAACAATTATATAAGCCAGGGGGGACAGGCGAATGGAAAAATGGGTGATCCCATTATTGGTTCATTTTAGTAGTACAAAGGAAATAAGGTTATATACAGGACAAGTTGCCTGCCCCTCCTGCCCTGCCCAGTTCTCCCTCCCGATCCGGCGCGGCGTACCCCATTGGACCCGAAGAATGTGAGGGGGGCGTGGGTGGTGGGGGGGGACGTCAGCCAAAAAAAGAGACAAACTCAGGCACAAGCCAGGGGTAACAGCCAATGGAAACAGGGAAGCCTCGTATTGAAACTTTGCACCGAAACCGCGAATAAACAGCCCTCGCAGCTGGGGAGGGGACTGCCACGTCGATCAGGACAGGACGGAATCTGGGTGTGAGTTTGGGCAGGGAATTGAGGTAAAAATCCCCTCTCGCTTATTATGCCCCGTGATGTAGCTTCGTGTTCAGTTTGGCTACGAATTCACGGCTCCCACATGCTACGTTGGATGGAAAAGCCCCCCTCCTTTGTTTCCATTGACTGGGGAGAATAAAATCCGATGTTAGAGTCGGAAAATGCCATAGAGGAAAAGCTTTTACACGCGAAACGAAACACGACACAGGTTGAGTGTTTCCGAGTGTGAACTGGGCGGGGATGAACTGTTCAAGCCTCCGTCATTGGCTGGTGTCGGGGGGCTAAGGTGCATTAGTAATAGGGGGTAATACCTGGATGACACACACACCACACCACAACAGCCTTACACAAAGTTACCACTCCACCGAACGGGGGTGTGGAGCGTCTCCTACGCTCTGGACCAAACTTTTTTCCTCCCTTCTCTTCCCTTTCTTCCTTTTCTTCCTTTTCTTCGTTCTATTCATTCTCTCTTCCCATGCCATTCATTTTTTGTATTTAAAACCGCCATTTCTTTCCTCCCTCACGGGCCAGTGCTTCACCATCGCTCTCTTCGACAGTCATTCCTTGTGTCGAAGAACCCGGTTTCCCTCCTTTTTTGCTTTAAAGCACCTCCCAGCGCATTGCTTAGCTAGCTACCCATCGACCTCGGAACCATCACTACTCGATCTGGTTTTGAAAGGACCTCGTTCTTGCAGCCAGAACTCGCTCCTTGAAGACTGCAGAGCAGCCCTTCGTCACTCGTGTTGTGCGCTGAATCGCCTGGCTCGATTCCATTCATTGAATAAATACTACTCCCTATATATCCTTTCGATTATCGAATCGCACATACTGTTTTTTTCTTTTGCTCGCTATTCAGAGCTAGTTCTCTGACCTTTTCATAACGAAAATCGAACTTGAGGAACATCACCTACACGCGAACACTCGACAAACAAGAAATTGAAACATCCCGCTTTGATAGCGATCGTCCTTTTCAAAAATGGCTCCACACATCCTTAAGTCCTTGACTTTTGCAGCTGGCCTCTTGGCCTCCGTCTCCATCGCCGCTCCTGTGGAGCGTGTAGTTTGGGAGACCGTCACTGAGCTTGTCATTGAGACTCTTGTGATCACCGCTACTGTGGATGGTGTTCCAGGAAAACCACAGACAATCCTCCCTCCTGCCCTGACCCAAGAGACAGCGGTCCAGAGCCCGACTGCTTCTCCGACGCCCACCACCACTCCAGGTGTTGCGCCTGGACAGTTCCATCCAAAGCCTACCGCGGTTGCTCCCGCGCTTTCTACATATGCTCCTCAACCACCACCATCATCACCACCACCGCCCCCTCCTCCTCCACCTCCCGCTCCGACGACTACTAAGGCTCCAGTGCCGTCCCAAGCACCTCCACCACCCCCTCCTCCCCCTCCTCCCCCTCCTCCACCAACTCCTTCAACACCAACTCCTCCCCCGGCCGGCGGCCCCTGTAGCGAAAGCTCCCCTTGCACGGGTGATATGACCTTTTACGACGGCGGTCTCGGTGCATGCGGAAGCAACGTTAACACTTTTGGAGAAGATGCAATTGCTCTACCAGTTGGGATCATGGGAAATCTCAGCAACGACAACCCACTCTGCGGCAAGACCGTGACCATCAAATTCCGCGGCAAAACATTCACGGCTACCGTGAGAGACAAATGCATGGGCTGTGTAAGAACCCTTCTCTTTCCCTGAAAAATGGCCAGTAGGTTCATTGATGATATATTGAATTGAGCGCTAATATTCTTTTTTTTTTTTTTTCCCGGTGTGTAGAAGGGTGGCTCTATCGATATGACGAAATCTCTCTTCAATAAATTGTAAGTTACAACCTTGTCATGTTAAGAAACGGGCAGATCATTATACTAACTTCATCCGCAGCGCGACAGAGGGTGAGGGCCGTCTTGGCGGCGTTCAATGGTGGTTCAACTAGTTGTGGAATAACAGGGTACCTGGTACCTGGTACCAAATTACATTTTCCTCTTTGAACCGAAGAACGTACGAGCAAATGAATCCCCAAAAAAAAAAAAAAAAAAGGAAAAACAAAAAACACAAAACAAAAATAAAAAACCCTTGCAACTGAAAATGACGATACCTGGCGGGGTTTATTCCTCATATCTTCTCCCTTCCTACTCGGGTGATCTATTGAAGATAATCTTTTATCATTTACGCCTGATCCCCCGTGTATGCTACTACACAAGTGTAAGGCCAGGGCAAAATTGGGTACGAATGACTCGCGAACTTTGGGCACGAGAACGGAGCTAAATGCGGTGTTATTTTCCTCCTTATTTCCTGCCTCGTAACATTTGTGGGGGTTCTGGATTAACGGAAGGGGGCTGCAATATTTGGGTTTAGACTGTTTGTCCTTTACATTCATTTTCTTTCTCTTCTTTCTGTGTGGGCTGGTTGGAAAAAGGGCGAGAGGGAAGGAAAGCCCGCTCCACGCTTGATGTCTCAAGGGATGGCCCCGTCCATCGATGCCTCTTGTCAAGATGGGCCTGTTGCCTTACGTCGGCCATTCAATCCCTTTCTGACTTCCCACACCTTTTTGTATTTGCCATGAATATTTTATGCAATTTATTAGACTATTTCTGGATATAAGAAAAATCCCTATTGATTACATCCTTTCCATTATAAGAAGCGAAGGGAAGCATGTAAAAAGGTGATGAGCGAAAATTCAGATACTCATAAAGATGGATAGATCGTGGCTGAAAATCGTCTTTTATCGCGGGTTTCTCCGCGAGCCGCGAGCACAATAATACGTCCTGGGTAGGCTTTGGAAAACTCGGACACAAGGCAAATACGATTCTGAACCTGCGAATCGCTACAAGGGGTGTCCAGGAGGCCCGCACTTGCGTATGATTTAGCCCCACAGGATGTCGCAGCAGCAAAACCACAACCCGAGGCGCTGGCATACCATTTATGAAACTCCGGCCTTGAGGCTGAGTTTCAAGGGTCCGAATCCCGAGGCAAAAAGACGAAACAAGAGTAACAGACATACTGAGCCAAAATAGATACGTTCTGGAAGCACATATTTTCTTAAAGATGTGGGGTAAATTTTATCGTCTTATCTCTCTAATCTAGCCACGCAGTGGCCTTCCAAACATGTCTGGAACATGTTCTTAACAAAATCTTTGTCAAACTACATTCATCCCAAAAATCACATTTATGTGGAGATCAAGAGACGCTGTAAAGCTATCCATGCCGGAAACAAGCCCCCTCCCAAAGACGCCACCACCGTGCCTGGGTGAAACTGCAAGGTCACATCCCTCCTCATAGCGGCAAATCATCCGCCTCACCCATCAAGCTGGAATCCCTAGATTTGCCCCGGCACACCCAGCGCGTCTCGGCGCCTTGTTGGGCCGTCACGATGCAGCGTGCATAAATAGTACTACGAAGGTCAAGAGTCAGCTTTGTTCTATTTCGTTGAGGGATATTTACCATCACCCCCTGCTCTACCCATTTGCTCGAAGTGGCCGGGATATATCCAAATCCCTCAACTTATCCACCCGGAAATGCCTAGTGATGTCTAATCTTTCTTCTAGCAGGATATCCCCAGATAAACATACATTATGAAGCGGCACAACCGCACGCCCATAAACCTGGACAAAAGCGTCCCCCATTAATCGTACCCTCCCTGTAGTGAGTGGGGCATCAGATGATAACCCCACCCTTCCAATAAATTTTTTTTTTTTTATATGAATATCACATACCAAAGATACAATAGATGTGTACTTTGATATTTAGAAGACAAATATATACCTAAAGAATATATTGAGAAAATGCAGTACTATAAATATTAATTAATTAAGTTAATTGCATGTTTACACGCTTACATAGCTAGGAATTCTTAACTAACTAACTACTTAAAATTTCATGTCAATTTTTCAAGTATGACAGAACAACTCCTTAATATAAAAAATCATATATATAAACTATATTCTCCACGTATATATATACTTTTCTTGTACGTATAAAGTTCATATCTATTGTGGTGTTGAAGAATAAGTAAAAAATTGATTTTCTAAATTCTTGCGCCTTTTGTATTTGTCTCTCATGTAAAATGAGACCTATTTATGACTTTAGTTGTTTTGGTGGGGGGTTTGTTTGTTTGTTTGGCTGGCTGGGGCGCGCTCACGATGGAGAAGTGAGTGGCAAGTGGCACAAGCGGAATTCCATCCGTCCACCATTGCTTCAGCAAACAAACAATGATTGTTCTTCCAATATCTTTTTCTGAGCTGCAAACGCCATCCATCATCTCCTTTTTTGATCGATTTCTTAAACAAAATCCCACTTTCTTCTTTGGGGAGCTGGGACCCCTTTTGACGATTCTTAAAGTATCAAATAGGGTATCCGTATGATTCCCGACTTTGCATCACTGTTCTCCCTCCTCGACATACTGTGTTCAAAATAACCTAAAAATAGAAATAAAATCAAGGGCGAAACCAGTAACTTACATAGCTAACAATAATCAGTGTGCGAGAAGCCTTTAGTCTAGAGTGAGGAGGGTAGGGAGTTCAATGAGGGAATATGAAATGAACCGTTTGGCTTTTCTTAGATCTTTATTTTCTGTATGACAATATGTGTGGATGCGCCAAAAACCACCAAGACTGGAATGACAGATAACTAGGCCAATTCTCAAACTCTCTTTGCAAAAGCTTCAGCGTCGTCTTCCTTGGAGATTTATATGAAAGCCCGCTCTGCCACGGAAGATTAAATGTCAATCACGCCCATCCGCTGGATTAACCGTAGCAGAATGGCGTAGAATATATTGTCCAGGTGGTTCTTTAACTCATATCCTGTCCGCGACGGGATTGAGTGATGAGTGAAGGGATATGACTGTGGATGCTTGCTCATGGTGTATAGAAAGTACCAATACCAGTGATGACGACGAAGATAACGACGACGAAAATGCACCCAACGCTCCACTTTGGCAGGTACGTGATGAGTATATCTTGAATATGATATATTAGACATCCAATTCATCTACATCTATCTTTCTTGTTTTCTAACAGAATATTTTCTTCTTCCTTCCCGGATCTAGCCCATACGCCAGCCCTTTGATCCTATTCTATTTTACGAGTGTAGACAAAATTATGAAATAAGGAGCATCATCACACAGGTAGGTGTCATTGACAGACCCTTCTTCCCTCAACCAAACAAATCTTAGGCAAGCCCCCCAACGATTGCCATTAATTTTCTTTCCCCCGCAACTCTATCGACCAAATTCGTAGACTGACTATAAACAACTTCAAAGTGCTGGACTTCAACCTTAAGGCCGAGTTGAGGCTCAAGCAGAGGAAACCAAGCGAGATGATACAAGGGCCTGGAGTGCTGTGACCGCGATTTCACTTCTTGTTTTTGCAGTTTCTACCGGGAGATGTCAGCAGGGGTGAGGAAGACGCTTTGCCTTCTTCGTCCCTTCTTTTCTTTTCTTTCTTTTCTTTCTGCTGGTTTCTTCATGCCATTTTGCATCCTGGCAAGGGGGACTAAATTATTTCGTGGACTGTTTTGTTATTCATAGGTACCAAGGCAATTAGGTCGGTCTATCAAATAAATCGACGGGAGTTCGTTCTGAATAAAAATAAATCAAAATCAAAATCAAAAAAAAGGAGGGGTGGGAGGGGCACGCGGCGTGCATTTTCAAATCATTCTCATCCAGATGTGAATGCACACAGTACATAAATGCAGTATGTATGCATTTCGAATGAGAAAAGCCTGCACATACCTAGGTACGTACCAAGGTAGGCTAACTGAATATCCGTATCTGTACTCCGCAAACAAAGCACCTTTCTTCTTCAACATCTTCTCCCACCGCCGTAGTTTACTCGAAAATAATATAGGATGCAGCTAATGTGAATTGATGGATATGAATGTAAGTAAGAAAAAAGTTCTAAAAAGTTCGAATAATATTTCCTAAACCTAAATAATTGGGGTAGTTTTAGAGTACATTGTCAACTTAGGTAACGCCCAAAATAAATAAATAAAAAAGAAGGGAGAAAAAATGAAGAAGGTGGGGAATGGAGGCGAGAGAAAGCAATAGTATAAATGGCGAAAAAGGTAGGTTGCATATAGGAAACTGGGGAAAAAAACGTATAATGGGTAGGAACAAGCAAAGAGCACAACAAAAGCAAAAGAGACGACGTTAAAAATAAATTAAAAAGGCAATAGTAGCAAAGCTCATACATATCCATGAGAACTATCATTACAGTGACGATGTGGCGTAGGGTAAAAAAATAATTGGGGAAAGGGATGAGGACTTCATTAAGCATAGAATATGAGGAAAAGGGAAAAGAAAATAATAATAATCGATCTCCAGACGATGGTCATATGAGAATGATGTTGTAGTCCCATCGATAGCTGGGTCGTCTCTGACTTATATGTAATGGTGCATGTCAACAAGCCAACTACAAAGCAATCATCTGCAATCATCGTTTCATTTAACCACTGCACATCACGCAGGATTCTGGGTTTTCAATGCTGCCTGTATTCAAGTCCAAAAAATCATCAGCATCAATCATGGTTAGAACAAAAGAGAAAAAGTGAGAAGGGAATATGTGCATAAACCGAGAAAACAAGAACAAAGCAAAATAATAAAAAATTACTCACAAGCAATAACTTTTTGGGAATAGATATCTGCCTCACTCTCTCCCTCGCCATCGGCTTCTTCATTCTTCGAATCACTCGCTCCGTTGGCCTTGGCCTTGCTATTCTCCAATGAGCCCAGCTGAGCGCTCTGCTGGGCAGCAGCGGGCTCTGGGGAAACGGTGTTCGAGCTCAGGTCAGCAGTTATTGTATTGGCTTTGGGCATGGATGACGTCTGGTCATTGGCCTGTATTTGATCGTACATGGGCCGAGGAACAGAGGAGTAGGCGCTAGTATAGCTTGAGGAAACGCCACCACGTTTCTTCAAGGCGCCATTGGCGCGGGCGACGTTGGTATCCGCAACCTTGAGCTGTTCTTGGTCCACGGTAAATTGAATTGGAGCTGAGGCAGCCATTGTACGGAGATAATACATTCCGGTTTTCAAGCCAAGTTTCCAACCAGTGAAATGCATGCTGGTAATCTTGCCCATGGTCGGCTCCTTCAAATGGATATTGAGAGATTGGGATTGGTCAATAAATGCACCTCGATCAGCAGCCATCTGGACTATAGTTCGCTGAGATATTTCCCACACGGTCTTATATAGTGCTTTTATATCCTGTGGAATGTTGGGAATGTTCTGAATCGAGCCTCCATCCGCAATAATACGGTTTTTCATGTTGTCGGACCATAGACCCATGTCCACGAGGTCCTTCAGGAGCCATGGATTGACAATTTGGAATTCACCCGCCAGAACACGGCGCGAGTAAATATTGGAGGTGTAGGGTTCGAAGCACTCGTTGAACCCCAGAATCTGGCTGGTGCTGGCAGTAGGCATGGGCGCAACAAGCAAACTATTACGAACTCCATGCTTAGCAATATCTTGTTTCAGCGAGTCCCAATCCCAGAGGTCGGTGGGAGTGACGTTCCACATATCATATTGAAGGATGCCTTGGGAAACTGGGGAACCTTCATACGTGGAGTATGGGCCGTCAATTTTAGCCAATTCACAAGACGCAGTCAAACCCGCGTGGTAGATTGTTTCGAAAATTTGAATGTTCAACTGCTTAGCCTCGGGGGAATCGAATGGAAGCCGCAAAGCAAGGAAAGCATCAGCAAGACCCTGGACACCGCAAGCAATGGGACGATGACGGAAATTGCTTCGTTTTGCTTCCTCGACCGGATAGTAGTTCCGATCGATGATCTTGTTAAGATTGCGAACGACGACCTGAGTTACTTCGTGGAGCTTGCCGAAATCATACTCTCCCCGGACAGCATCCACAAAAGTAGGCAAAGCAATAGACGCCAGGTTACAAACTGCAACTTCATCTGGCGAGCAATATTCGATGATCTCAGTGCATAGGTTAGAGCTTCTAATTGTGCCGAGGTTCTTTTGATTGCTCTTCTTGTTGCACGCGTCCTTGTAAAGCATAAATGGGTTACCAGTCTCAGTTTGAGCTTCAAGAATAGCATACCAAAGCTTCTGGGCTTTGATAGTTTTCTGGCCTCTGCCTTCCTTTTCGTACCTATTACCGGGAGTCAGATTAGTTGTTATTACATGGTTGTTGGGTCGGATAATAGTAAACGTACTTCTCGTAAAGAGCCTCAAACTCGTCGCCATAGACATCCGCCAAGCCTGGGGCTTCATTGGGGCAAAAGAGAGTCCATTCGCCATTTTTCTCAACACGTTTCATAAACAGATCGGGTGTCCAGAGAGCCAGGAAGAGATCGCGAGCCCGAACTTCCTCCTTTCCGTGGTTCTTACGAAGGTCCAAGAATTCGAAGATATCGGTGTGCCACGGCTCAAGGTAAATAGCGAAAGCTCCCGGCCGCTTGTTACCTCCCTGGTCGACATATCTAGCAGTGTTGTTGAAAACTCGCAGCATGGGAACGATTCCGTTGGAGGAGCCATTCGTTCCGGCAATGTAAGAACCAGTGCCACGAATGCGGTGAATGTTGAGGCCAATACCACCAGCAGTCTTTGAAATCAAGGCACAAGTCTTCAACGTGTCGTAAATACCCTCGATACTGTCCTCCTTCATGTCGATAAGGAAGCACGAAGCCATCTGAGGTTGCGGGGTACCAGCATTGAAAAGGGTAGGAGAAGCATGCGTGAAGAATTTTTGAGACATGAGGTTATATGTTTCGATGACTTTCTCTACATCGTCTCCGTGAATTCCGACAGCAACACGCATGATCATGTGTTGGGGGCGTTCAGCAACTTTGCCGTTGATTCGAAGCAAATAAGACCGCTCCAAAGTCTTGAATCCGAAGTATTGGTAGTTGAAGTCACGATCATAGACAATGGCAGAATTAAATTCATCTGCATGTCGCATCACTGTTTCGTACGTGCCCTGCGATATCATCGGGGCAGGTCGTTGATTCTTCGGGTTAATATAATGGTACAGGTCATCTATCACGGAAGAGAACTGTTTCTTAGTTTGCTTGTGGAGATTGGATACAGCTATCCGGGCAGCTAGGATGGCATAGTCTGGATGGGTAACGGTCATATACGCTGCAGTTTCAGCTGCCTATATACGTATGAAAGGAGCACAGTCAGGCGGTTTCTTTAATAATAAAAGGAGTCGGTTGAGGGTCTCTTACCAAGTTGTCCAGTTCGACAGTTGTTACTCCTTGGTAAACACCAGAAATGACCTTCTGGGTGATAGCTGCAGCGTCGACATGCTCTGGATCCAGGCCATAACAGAGTCTAGATACGCGAGCTGTGATCTTGTCGAACTGCACACGCTCCTTGCGTCCATCTAGATTTTGCATGAGCTGTCAGCTGGAAACCCGGATAAAACAAGACCAGGGGGCATCTGCGAGAAAACCCAGTCTAGTAATGAAGGAGAAGATATAGAAGAACTCACCTCTCTTGTAGACAAACATCTTGAAGCTTGCTTTCTCCCGAATCGTTTCAAAGTAGTGTGTGAAATAGCTCGTGAATCCCAAGTCCTTTCAATCAGTGCGGAGCGAAAAGATGGGATCAAACTGTGCCACAATAGCAGATGATGCACAAGGAAGATATGTTGAAAGACAATGGCTAGAGGGAGAGTGAGAGGGAAAAGGAGTAATAATGGGTATGAGGACAGAGGAAGTTGAAGTGGAAGTGGAAGAGGAGGTGGGGGGGGAAGAGTTTGCTTTCAAAGCACGACGCGTTTCCTCGAGAGTTGGGTCAAGGACGACGCGATTTTAAGCGTTGGGTTGGCGTGGGTTTGGCGTGGTTTCTGCCCTAAATGGGAGAGCAGCGTGTTTGCCAGGAGATCACGTGGCGAAAACAAACTCTCGAATGTGGCGTGACATCAGTTACATTATTAGAGCCATTTTTGAGATACTTGGCGACAGAGAACATCAAGGTGGAGATTTGATAGCCATTTACTCTCATATATTATTGTTGTTGTTACTATTATTGTTCCGACGTATACTACGGAGTATTTAAATTGTAGATTGACAAGCCGTGACATCGATTGCCTACAAACTCAATGGTTTGCTAGGCCAAATCCATTATGAAATCATTCCATTGTCCTCTATGAATGAAATATCAATTTTTTGGGGGATAATATGGTTCATATTGGAATAATCCAAGGAACCGAATGATAGAGAGGAGCCAGGACGAGTATCCCGAGATAGATATTAAAAAGGCAACGACGACCAAATGATAAACATAACAGAGCCACAAGTAGTAGATGATACAAAACAAGGAAATCTTGAATTGCAAGGTAGATAGATAAGAACAAAAGAACAAAAAAGGAGACTTTGGTCTGGTCCCGTCTATAAAAGTAACAGAAAAACCCTAGACTTTCATTGCCCTTATGACAATATTGTTTTTTACAGAAGAAAAAAAAAGAAGAAAAAAAACAACAACGACAGCGCAAAATAGATATCTGATATGCGTATCGGAGACTATTATTGTCTACGCTTTGTTATAATATTACTCCTACTCTCTTTTACATAGTGGAGACGAGTCCGACAAGAGCGACGATTGCTGCGACCATGGAAGAGTCCACCTTGTAGATGTTACCAGCGGATGTGCCACTGGGAGAGGGAGCAGAGCCGGTGGAGGTGGGGTCGCTGCTGCCGCTGCCGTTACCATCGCCGCCAGATGATCCGCTGGGGGATGTGCCGGCTGGCTTGTTGAAGTCGATGAGTGCTAGAATCGTTTTATTAGTCCAATTCGTATACTGTGTGTTGAATACTCACTCGGCCATGAGGGTGAGGTTGGCGAAAGGGGGGAAAAAGAGCAACGTACAAACTTTCTGACCGGCTTCAGCGCAGGAGTCAGAGAAGGATTTCAGAGCTTCCTCGACCATGTTATCTGGGCACTTGTTCACGATATCGAGCTGGACTTTCCGGTTGGCGCAGACCTTTTTGAGGTCGCGAGGGTCCGGTTGGGTGCTATGGAGAGCCATTAGAAACTACTTCCTAGTGCGGATCTATCTCTCTCTCCCCCCCTCTCTCTCTCTCTGAACCGAGTTGCTTTTTTTTTTTTTTTTTTGTTTTCCTTCTTTTCTTTGCGGGGGATCTCTTTGAGGTTTGTTGTTCAAACGTACTTGAGGGCGTCAAGAAGACATCCAGGGGGCACAGCAATGACGGCGTTAAAGAGAGCCAGAAGGGCAGCGAAGAAGATAAATTTGGAAGCGAACATGTTGACGGTTTTTAGGACTGATAGTTATTAATTTAAGAGGAAAACCTCGAGGTTTGGTGGTATTCTTGAAATTGAGATCGATTCGTTTTAAGCCGACGGGTAGGGCGGTGGTGATTCTAAACAAAAATTTCGTCGAAGGCTGCACAGCAGGAAGAACAAGAAGTTGAGGGATAAAATGAGTGTTTTTAACTATAGGGCAAGGAGTGACTTGAGTTAAATGGGCTGGACGTAGGGAAGAAAAGACTGGGAACCGAAGTTTGGATTTGTTTCAGTTGGCAAAGGACAAAAGGGAGAGAACGCGCTTGGGGCACTTGCAATTGGACAGAGGATCAAGGCTCGAACGACTCTTGGGGCACAATTGGAAGTCCCAAAGCCGCGGGTTTCAGGGCGCCCAATGGTCCCTGCCAAGCCGTCACGGCCGAATTGGGCTTAGTGGCATGGCAGTTGGCAGTTAGCTGTTTCATCGATTTTCTCTCCCGAGTGTTGACATGTTTGCACCAGCGACATATTGATACTATCATCAAAGCCGGCTTTTGGCTCTGGCTTCAAGATGCGCAACAATTGGATTATTAGATACGGAACAGACAGGTCAAGAGTTTCATATCGTGGGGTGCTAACCCTGCCAAAGCCTCATTATCATTGGCTGACCCAATAACCCACCAAATCAACAAGACAATCCTTCTCCCAGCATGTCTCATCAGCCATCGTGTTTCAATCTTCAATGAAACAGAAAAGAGATATTATAATATTGCAATACGATCGCGGGAATAAAACTTAAAAAAAAAAAGAAAAAGCTGGACAGAAACTGGACAAAAATGGGATCGATTAATAAACATTCTTCCCCCCATTCCCCACCAGTCCCATCAACTTTTCCATCCCACATCCTCTCGACTAACAATAACCTCCTGCACATCCATCCGAAAATCCACAATCTCCCTCCCATTAACCAAATCATTCTCCACCGCCCTCCGATTAGCCTCCTCCTCATCCCTCGCAATCCCAGCCTTAACATGCCTCGCAACCAACCTCTTCCGCGCCATCTCAAAATCCACCTCAACAAACCACAACTCATCCATCAGCAGCGCCGCCTCATTCCACGGCTCCTTATCAAGGCTCAGATAATTCCCCTCAAAAAATACCACCCGTGCCGTCGCGGGGATGGGCACGTCATTTTCCACAGGGTCCTTGACAGCATGGTCGAAACTGGGGGCATAGAGCGTGGGCGAGTCGGGAGTCAACGGTTCTTGCAGTGCGCGCACCAGTCGTAGGAATTTCACGGGGTCGAAGGTGAATGCTGCGCCCCGCCTGGCGATCGCGTAGGCGGGCTCTGGCATTGCGGCGAGCTGGGCGCGGGAGAGGTGATATCCGTCCATTGACACTGCCGTTGCAACAGGCGCGGTCGCCTCAGGGTAAGTTGAGGAGTAGAGTTGGTTTATCCGTCTGGCCATGGTGGTTGCGAGTGACGTCTTGCCGGAACCGGGGATTCCGCTAATGGCGATCATGAGGCGCGCAGAGGACCGGGTGGAAAGGAAATTGGCTGAGAGAGTAAGTAGAGGTATAGTTTAGGTTAGGGGATAAATATATAGATCCTTCATCTACAAGTTTGGGATGGATATACGGGCGTTGGAAAATGGATGGGACTGAGGAAAGGACTTACCCCATGCCTTGTCCACGAGCCTGTTGATCTGCTCTTCCATCTTTTTGACAGATTGTTCTTCTTCGAAGAATGATATGGCTTCGGATATATCGTCACCTATAGTAAGTGATTTGGAGGGAAGGGGGGAAATGTTGGTAACACTCTTGACTCGGAGGAGAAACAACGGACTTGCACGAGCATTTAGCAACCATAAGAAGGGATAAATGAATGACAGATTTTTGTTTCATATGCGACAGCGATCATTGATACATGGTATGGTATATACATAAATTTTCTGCAGGCCACTCGTGCCTCCAGGGGGCCCCTGATGTCCGGAGTAGTCCCCTCCGTCACAAGAAATCCCGATCACTCCCAGCCTTGGTACTTTGGCTGCCCCACGTTATTATTATGTCACGCTACCAAAGTCATTTGAGATGTCAGCGCGACGGAGCTATTGTCGGCCCGATCCTGCCAGCATTGGCAAAAGGCTCCAATCCAATATCACCTGCTCACAACAACCTGTTGAAGATAGACATATACCCGTCACTATACATTGAGTTCGGTTACGATAAGTTTCTCCAGAATTGATTGGGGTTTTTCTCCGTTCCTTTATATATACTGTATACCCTTGTGTGGTGGTGAGACGACCCCTCCAATCCCACCATACTATGCAGAGTGCTTTCTATAAAGCATCGCACCTCAATCTTTTGACATCGTGAATTGGGAGCTTAATGGATGTAGCTGCCATGTGCGCTGCGATCTCCGGGGGAAATATACATGCATATATGTATATTTATTTGGCCGCGCAACTAGATTAAGAAATCCCCCTCGTGTTGAGTCCTCAGGCCTGGCTTCGGGTACGTACAGTACAATATGCCCTGGCCCGATGAATGAGAGTTGAGGGAAAACAGTAATGATGCTATGCATTATGGGATCATGTTTGTTGCACTTGCAACACCGCAGATGATGTAGATGTCGGGGCTGTGTTTCACAAATTCGAAATGTTGAGCAAGCTGACATTCATATACATCACTTTTCTATAACCAAATCCGCCCAAACTTTCAACAGCCAAGCCGGGCAGGTACATTACTTCTTTGGATCAATATATCCTCCCGTTGGGGCGTTGATGGACCTATTTATCTTAAGACGGTTGAAACAGTTGTTTGGTGATACATGGGACAGTGTGTCTCAGGCATGTTTCGAAACATCTAGGACGGCGGACTATAGTGACAAATGTCTCACGCGGCTTATTTTTGTAATACAATACCCTCTATGTGTGTGTTTCTATCTGCGCCAATTATAATGCTTCTTTATATCAGAAAGTTTAAATTTAAACTCTATTAAATATTCAATGAAATTTAGTTATCTAAGATGCTGGCTCTGCTATTCACAGTACTCGATCAAAACTTCCATCCTCCTTGTCATTTCGTGATGATATGCAGCAACTGGCATCTCAGCGAAAAACAAATCGAATACTTCTTTGTTTATGGAAATGTATTCTAGAAGATGTCAAGCTAGAAACTTTTTCAGAGTGGAGTCCAATTTGTAAGTAAACTATTCAAGTCATTTTATATTCTACTAATCTTTTATACTAATCTTTTTATATCTATATCTATAGACAGATATCAAACTCAAATTGCATCCAACTGCCAATTCACTACAATGTCTGAGACGCTGAGATCCATCCGGACGTGCACACTAATTTGTGGGCGGGAACAAAGCCAAAGTGCTTGAAGCTATTTTTAGATACTTGCTATGAATAGACTCGCGTTTAGTTTCAAGCCCTCACGTGCCTGAGGGGAAGTTAATTACGCGTGTCCCTTCTATCCATTGGGTCTTTTGTGCATATGTAGGAAACCATACCAGTCAATATTTCCTCACTTCACCAAACCCCAACCCTCAAACTTGCTTCCCCTTACCGTTATTTGCAACCGCTTTTGTAACGCTTCCTTGCCTCCCAAACCTCAGAACACTCAATGGGTGAGCAGAATCTTTGCCATCTACCTCTAGATGAGCCTCTAGTTGCCGCCGTCTCTCAACTCCTTGACTCAGTTGGCGTGGCCAATGTTCTCTGGGGGAACTACCTGCTTACAGTCTACGGGATCCCCTCCTTGACCAATGTATGTCCAAAAATGCTAGCACTCCCAGCTGTTGATGAACAAAAGCCAACATGCTTTCAAGGACGCTTCGTTTGCAGTGCCTGATGATATGCTTCTGCGGGCTCAGAAGATCCTTCAGAATGCAGGTTCTACATTTTTGCACAGATCTAGAGTGTACTGTTGTGAAACTTCAATCTCGACCTCCTCCTACCAACCACTTTCATCTTGAAACTGAGGCTGTCCATGTATATCTATACCCGCAGTCCCAGGTTTTGCCAAATATATCTGATCTACAGAATGCTGAAAAGCAAGGCCAGATCATCTCAGCGTCAGATGCCAGCCTCCCCAGATGGCAAATGGGACATGGAAAGGGTGCATTTGCCGCGGAATATAGCTGCGTTCGCGTCCCCTCCGCCACTTGCTTTGTTGAGGCCTCTCTTCTTAATTTCGTGAGACAAGCTCGTAAGAAGGATTATGGGTCCGCCCTAGACATGCATTACCTAGGCTGCGCAACGTATATGATAGAGTATGCCTATCCCGGCGGTTATCTTGATCTGATAGCCTTCAGCCAGTTTTCCGAACGTTCCTGGTGGATGGGTTTCTTAATCATAATAGTCGTGCTTTATTTGCCACTGCCAGAGAGCGGTTAATGGCATCTGAAATCAAATAGGTCGGGGATATTTTTACTCTCGTGTTGATATATCTCACATTCATTACCCCTTCTATATTACTGCTACAGTCCCTCTTTCTGTTAAGGTATTCGTGTACTTAAACACGCTCTATTGGCTATAAATACCACCAAATTTGGTGTGTTTACTTTCTGGTCATCTAGCCGTGGTGTACCGAAATAATCCTGTAGCACGAAGCGGAGCTGTACATCGTTACTCATTATCGGCGTATTTATGGCGATGTAAGAGGAGAATAGCGTGGGAATGATATTTGAGAAAGTTTCCTTTAATTGCTTCTGTATTTAACATAGCATTATGTCATTAGCACATCACCAGAAGATAGTGCAACTAGTAATTATTTGAGTGCAGGTAAGCATTATTTCCATATCAGGTGGGCTTTATTGCTGACCGTTCAGCAAGGTATGTCGAAAATGAGTACAAGGAACACAGGTCAGGGGAGTCTGATCATTACCAACCATGGACATCTGCGAATCAAAACAAACTACTCCCTTGTGGTCCTCATTGGATATAAATGGTTACTTCTCAATGGGAAACTATTGCGGAGGCATCTTCTCATAGTGGACATGAAAAGCTGGAAACCAACAATGTCTTTGAGCTGCGGCCACCTCTAGATGTTTAGTGTTCAAACTTATTAGCTGTGGTGTAACAAATAGCAATGTTTCCACTTCTCTATCTAGAATATATGCATTGGGCGGCCTCTGAATGATACTTGTTAGCCAAAACAAAGCAATCATTAATCCTATTCAGTTTTAATCAGAGCTATGACAGGGCTATCTACAGCAGTACATCACTATTGTCATGGCAGCTCTGAAATATTCATACATGTGAAGAAAAATCTCCAAAGTCCTTATCAGACACAGGTATTGAAGTGACCAAGAACATATAAATAGTTTCCATCAACACAGCTGATTAGAACAATAATAAATTATTATTATTTGAGCCATTCCACATGCCCATTTAATTAAGTATATTGTTCAAATATAATGGGTGGACGGTTCATCGGAAAAACCAATATCATTAATTCTTGATGACATGTTTACTAACTAAAGCCTCAAGGGCTTCTATCATTCATTCCTGGCAGCGCCTGATCGGTTCTTCAGAATAGAGCCGCCGAGAACCCTTGAACTGCTTTTTTTGATGCAGAAATTGCCTCACAGATTGCCTTGACATGAGAGAAGTTTGCTGCTGACATCTCTTCAACAAAAACCTTGTTTTGAAAACTTGCAGACTTCTCTGACTTCTTGCCAGATTTATTCTTAAAAGTCATTTCATTTTGAATATTGTTCATCACTTGGAAGAGATGGCCAGATTGATCATCATTTATTATCATGAAAATAGCATGATGATTACATGATTGTCAGAGTGTTAGAGTCTGTCTTTTATTTCCTTTGTATTCATGTCATGAGTTATTTTGTCAATCATTAATTTATTTTCTTTGTAATCACTTGAAAATTATATGAAAAAAGAGAATATAAATAGTCTTTAAAAATATTTATAAAAAAAATAATAAAAAAAAAAAAAAAAAAAAAAGAAAAATCAATTTACTGACTATTCTGAGCTGGAATTCAAGTATTGCAAGTGCTATTTATTTGAAGAAAAAATGTATATTAATTAGTTTTAAAGTTAGAAAAATTCTGAGACTCTTTGAGTCTCAGATAGATATCATAGTCTCTAACTGCATATATCTATAATGGAAGAATAATAATAATAATAATAACATGATTGTCAGGGGTTGAACCTCTATATGGTTATGTGAACTCGGGCTAGCCGGCTCCCACACTAGTGGCTAGCCCTTGCTTGCAATTTGTGTATACTTTTCTACACACTCTTTACACTTCTTTCTTTTCTTTTTTTTTTCTTTCTTAAGCTTTTCTTCTTGTATATTAGACATAATATAGTTCTTTTATATCTAATTACTTGTCTTTTATATTAGAAAAGCTTCGTTTTTACTTCTTACTAAAGAAAGACATGAAAAAGCTCAGAAAGACACTGATATCACAGATTAATTATTAAGAAAGAATAATAGTGTGACAGAGTAGTAAGAAATCTCTGCATCTATAAAAAAGTTCAGAAGAATACTGACATTATAAACTTATTTTTTAAATAAATCATGATGTGACAGTAGCAAGAAATCTCTGCACTTATAAAAATAAAAACTCTGATGATCATCTTTAAGACTTCATCAAATGAAGATGAATTTGTGTTAGTCACAAGCAGTCATGAATTACAGAATGAAGAAATAATTATCAATTTTACTAGAGAGAAGCTCACAGAGCTTTTTCAGATAAAAAAAAGACTGACAGTTCAATAAGTGAAACTACAGAATTAATAATAAGAACTTAAGAAATAATAAATGATCACTGAAACTTCAAATTTAATTAAAGTTATCACTACTTCTCTCTCTATTGAATTAAAATGATTAAAAGCAAGTCTTTCAGATCTTATCTATTATAATGATAATAATCTCTTCTATTTCTCACAGTTCCTCAGCAATCTCAAAGTCAAGATCATGATTGATGAACAGATCATTGAAAATGAACAAGCTCAAGTGTGATATACTTTTAAAAGACTGAAAAATAAAGCATCAGCAAGAATTCACTCTTAAATGAATCAGTATTCTGAAATCAATAGATTTATTATTAAGAAGTTTTTTAAGCTTCTGAAGTCAATATTTATTAATACAGTCTACAAGTAGAAAGTCTTGAACAAACTGAATAGACTGAGATAAGAAAAGAGAAGTTTTAATAAACTCTTGACTGACAACCTGGGGCCTGCCACTGCAGCATGCCCGGAGGGTCTACAATGCAGTGATAAGGCCCGCAATAGGATACGGAGCGCTGGCATGGCATCAATCACAGGCGACACAACATGAACCGCGACATCAACGCCAGCTGCTAGCCAGCCTGGAGAAGATTCAAAATAAATGCCTACAGATCATTGCAGAGGTCTACAGAGCTACTCCAATCACCTCACTGAAGGCAGAGACAGCCACACTGCCTTTGAAGATACATCTAGACAGTGTGATGGCCAGAGCAACTGAGCAGCTTTGGAGTCAGAAATCATGGAGCAGATAAAACAGGCATGTGTGCAGGTCAGAGCCAGACTTCGCAGAAGAAATAACAGAGGAATGCAGTCAGTGGAGGCAGTACTGCACCCAGTGAGCATGCAGCAGGGGTGGAGTGTAAATTGGGTGAGACAGACAAAGCAACTGAAAAAGCAGAAAAGACAAGAAAACAGTGTGCATAACTGAGCCTTCAAGAGATGAGTGAGGGAGGAGGCAATGATAAGATGATGAAACAGATGAAGAGCACACACAACACCATGAAGAGAACTGTTTGGCAGGCCCCCAAATGTAGAGCTACTAAGATGGCATGAGGGCCTGAGCAAGGCCCGAAGCTCATTGATAGTCCAGCTGCATATCAGTAAGACAGGCCTTGCAGTGTTTCTTCACAGAAGAAGAGTTCCTGACTTCCCCACACTGAAATGTCCATGTGGATATGAGCATGAAATGGTGCTGCATGTGATGATACACTGTACATGATTCAGTGGAGAACGCGCGGAGCTGGAGCAGAAGGGCAGAGTGAATAAGAAGTGGTTGCTGGACACCAAGAAAGAACTGCACAGGCTCATCAAGTGGTGGCTCAAGCAGGACATTCTCAGACAGTTCTCCCTAGCCAAGGTGTTAAGTGAGAGAAGGGCGGAATGAGATGCACAGCACAACTAAGAAACACGGCTGGCGCATATCAGGGGGTGAAGGGCGCGAAGAGCGAGGCCCTACCAGGAGATAGTGAGCTTGAAGCGCGGATCTGGGTGGACTGGCGCGCTGCAAGCGCGAAGTTGGGCGACCGGGCGCGCCACAAGCGCGGAGTTGAGTGGCCTGCGCGCTACAAGCACTCCAGGACGTTGAAGTCTGCGCGATGAGCGGCGGACACACAGCATGAGGTGCCACATTCATTAGAAGTCTTTCTTATGTTCAGACAGAGGTGATGATGATATAGGGGGTTTTCTTGTCTTCTCACGGTGCTATGCACCATCTTCTCTAAGAGCAGCGGGAGCTGCTCCGCGGTACTTGAAGCAATTATAAATGTTGATGTAAGGGGCGAGCAATTAGGTATGAAAGAACTATATTGTGCCTAAAATACAAGAAGAAAAGCTTAAGAAAGAAAAGAGAAAGAAAAGAGAAAGAAAAGAGAAAGTGCAAAGAGTGTGAAGAAAAGAGCTCTAAGTGCAAGCTGCAAGTGAGGGCTAGCCACTAGCGTGGAAGCTATTAGTCTGTTTGAGCGGCTAGCCCAAGTCCATATAACTATATAGAGGTTCAACCCCTGACATTACCCCTCTCCTCCCCTTCCATGGTCCTCCGCAGGTAGTCATCGAGAGCCTGAGTCTTCTTCATTAGAGATGTCTTTACTCAGATGAGAGCAGTTCAGCTCACTCATTTGATCAGATAATGCTTCTGATGATATCTAATCTTCTTCTTAAGGATCTTCTCAACATAATACTCCTCGTGCCCATCAACATCTATGGCCGGTGGTTGGGGTTCATGACAGATTTGGGATGGCAGCGGGTCTCCAGCAGCAGGGCGAAGTAAATCCACATGAAAAACATTATGAATCCCAGATGACATATTCAATTGATAGACATGAGAGCCAATTCTCTCTATTATCTTGAACTTTTCATTCTGAACATTCAGCTTCTTTGAAGACTGAAGTGTAGACACATTCTTCAAACTCAGTCAGACAGTGTCATCAACTCTGTATTCCAGAGCAGCATCTTGATGATGATTAGCCTGGAGCTCTTGTTCTTGCTGGGCATTTGTCATTGAAGTCTGGGCCCAGGTTGCTGCATTCTTCAGCTTTGCTAGAATTAATTCTGCTTGCTCAATTAAGTTTTGAGAACTCTTGGAAACTGAAGTGTTCTCTTTCAGCTGTAATGAGTTTAAATTATACTCATGCATCAAGAAGAATAAGCTCATGCCAGTAGTTGCTGAGTCTCTACCATTCATGGCTAATTCAGTGGATGCTAAACATCCTGACCAGTCATCCTGTGCAAAGTTTGTGAACTTCCTGATATAGGCCTTCAGTGACTGATTTGCCTGTTCCGTGGACCCATCTGTCTCTGGATGATAGGCAGTAGAGAGATGTCTGGTGATGCCTAACTTCTTACATACATGTGACCAAAGGGCTTCAACAAACTGCATTCTGCGGTCTGAGACTATAGCTGATGGCACACCATGCCTTCTATAGAAGCAGTTGATAAAGACATCTGCTAGTGTCTCAGTGTCTATTTTCTTACAGGGTTCAATTATCACATCTTTGCTCAGACGGTCTGTGATCACCATGATATTAGTGAATTCATCAGACTCTGAAAGTTTCACAATGAAGTCAATGGAGATTTCTCTCCATATTCAGTCTGATATGGGCAGAGGCTTTAGCAGGCCATGTTGACACTCCTTCCATGCTGTGTTTGCTCTACAAATGTCATAATTATGGGTGAAGACCCTCACATCTTGAACACAGTTAGACCAAAAATAGTTTCAGACAAGAATTCAGTACATAATCTCTCATTCAGAGTGTTCTGTCATCACTGAATCATGGATCTCCTGTAGTATTCTGGTCCATAGGGGTTCAGAGTCTGAGACCCACTTCCGCTCTCTAAAGCAGAGATATTCATTTTCAATACTACATTCTGTCACTGAGATCTTGATCTTTAACTGTGAAGAAAACTTCTGAGAGCTACTGTGAATAATCTGTTTCAGCTTCTTGAGTGTGTTGTCATTCTCTTTAGCCTGAGCCCATTTTTCAGTGAGGGTGTGTTCTTCTATAAGCAGGGCTGGTGCTGTGATTGACACTGCACTAACAGATTGAGGTTTACATGAGGGTTGAGAAACATCTGAGAAAGGCTTCTCCAGACTCTTTCTGTCAATCATCAAGAAGCATTTAACTGGCTGTAGCATTTGAAATTCTCTGTAGGCATGTCTCTCGTCGTCTTGGCCACTTGGTAGGTCCTGGTCCCGGCGGGATAGGGCGTCCGCGGCAGCGTTGTCCTTACCGGGCCGATACGCCAATTCAAAATTGAAACGGCTCAGGAACTGAGCCCAGCATACTTGCCTTTCTGAGAGCTTCTGCGAGGTCATGAAGTACTCTAGATTCTTGTGATCAGTGATGATCTTGAACTTGTCAGTACTTCTTAACTGAGAGTTTCATTCTTTCAAGCATCTGATTACAGTGAGCAATTTCTTATCATGAATTTCATAGTTGCATTCAGTGAGTGTGTTCTTCTTAGAGAAGAAGACACATGATCTCAGCAATTCATCATCATTATACTGAGAGAGTACTTCTCCAGTAACATAATCAGAGAAATCTGTTTCAACAACTGTTTCATAATCAGAGAAGAACTGCAGCAACATTGATGCAGAGATGAACATCTTTTTAAGCAGTTCAAAAATCTGATTTGCTTTCTTGAATCAGTTAAACTTTATGTTCTTTTTGATGAGCTCTGTGAGAGAGGCCACAATCTTTGAGAAATTCTGTATAAATCTTCTATAAAAGTTCATGAATTCTATTAACCCGCGGACATCTTTAGCTGTAGTGAGAACTTGCTATTTCATAATTATCTGAATCTTCTCTGAATTCATGCTCACACCTTTTCCAGTCTCTATGATAAATTCTAGATACTTGGTTGATTGAACCTCGAAGTCACACTTGTCTATATCAATCTGAAGATCAGTCTTATGTAACTTGATAAGTACCTTTTCAACATGTTGGCGGTGTTGCTTAAGACTGCCTGAGGTGAAAATCAAGATATCATTAATATAGACAGATACAAACTTGTTCAGGTATTCATGTAGAGCCCAATTGATGTACTTCTGAAAGATGCTAGAGGCATTTATCAATTCAAAGAGAGTTATCAGTCATTCATAGAGCTCATATTGAGTTCTGAAGGCTGTCTTTCATTCATCACCTTCTGCAATGCGAAGCCTGTGAAAAGCTGCAGTAACATCAAGCTTTGTAAATCAATTTGTCTTGTCAATATGTTCTAGAGTCTCATTGATTAATGAGAGGGGGTATCAGTTCTTGCAAGTGATTGTATTCAAGTTACAGTAGTCTACACAGAATCATAGACCACTCTCTGGTTTCTGAGCAAAGAGCACAGGGGCTGCTGCCGGTGAATTACTCACTTGTATAAAGCCTTTATCCAAGTAATCCAGTAGTGTCTTCCAGAGGACAAGAAGTTCATCCTGGAACATGTTGTAGAGAGAGTTTCAAGATGATTGAGTCTTTTTTTCATCTCTATTTTTCAATGTGATTCTGTGGTCTACCCCTGGTCCGCAATGAGAGGGTAAAGTGTTGACTGCAGTATAATCAAACACATTCAAATAGACATGATAATGTTTGAGTAGTTTCTTCTGTGAGTTAGTGAGTTTCTTTTTTATCTTTAGAGCTTTCTCTATGTCCTTTAGGCTAGCTGAGAAGACCTGAGTGCTGTCTTGCTTGCAGTGTTTGCAGAGATGATGCTCAAATGTAACTGCTGAGACTTGAATTAATTGAGAATTCTCATTGAGAGTCAGAGCATTCTTCATCACAACTCTTAAATGAAAATGCAGCTTCTGTCTTTTACTGTCAGACACTGTATTGAACATGTTCAGCCATGGCATCTCTAGAGTGATATGGGGGGAACCTGAGTTCTGAGGGGTCTTAACCACATAGAAGTAGAACCTCTTAGCTAGATGTCCTTCTATGTCCAATGCCGTGCAAGCTACTTTGTTGATCATTTGATAGTTGCCATCAAATTCTTCAATAAGACGACCAGAAAATTTCATACACTGAAGGTTCAATTTTCATGCAAGGTGTGAGAAGATGATGCCATAGAGAGCACATCTCAAATCTATTATAGCTCTAGTGAAGTGTATGTCATCTAAGACAGCATCTACATAGATTGAGTCTCTAATCATTTTCTTCTCAAATTTCTTCCATCTCTTGACTGCTTGTTCCTCTGTGAGCCTTTGCAGGTGATTTTCAGCAGAGGCTACTCTTTTCCCGGCTCCGGAGAGCTCTCCCTTGAGCTACTGTTGAGACTACTCACTCTTGACTGAGGCTGAGGGCGGCTTTGGCGGGGTTCCAACATGGGGGCTACACTGGCGGCCTTCACAGGGCGCCGTGCAGGCTTGTAAGAGCAATCTGTGACCATGTGCCCTGATGCTTCACAGCAGAAGCACAACCTCTTTTCCTTTCTTCTATTCAGCTTCTTGAGATCTACTCATGCAGTGTGTTGTGTTCTCTTATTCTTCTTCTTGGCGGTTCACGCTGGTGTGGGCTCCCAGTCCATGACATTCTGTGATTCAGAAGGGGTCTGAGAAAGACTTTTCCAGAATCTCTTGAGTGAGATATTTTGATGTCAACTCAGCTGACTCTTCTCAGACTTATTAAAGTTCTTCACATGATCTGCAATTCTTTTCACTTAATTCTTGAATTCATCATAGAACTTCTTTTCATTCAAGCTTAAGAGATGTTTCTTTAGTTCTCAGTTGAAAACTTCTTTCAGATAGTCTTTTTTAATTGAGTCAGTTCATTCATGTTCATCAGTCTCTAGAAGCAGTTGCTTCAGCTCAGTTAAAAGTTCATCAAAGCTTCTCTTCTCTTGTCTCAGTCTATTCAGTTTGTTCAAGACTTTCTGCTCATAGACTGTGTCAGCAAATGTTGATTTCAGAAGCTCAAGGAACTCCTTGATGATAAATCTACTAGTTTCAGAATACTGATTCACCCAAGAATGAATTCTTGCTGATGCTTTGTCTTTCAGTCTTTCAAAAGTATACCACACTTGAGCTTGTTCATTTCCAATGGCCTGTCCATCAATCATAATCTTGGCTTTGAGGTTGCTGAGAAACTGTGAAAAATAGAAGAAATTATTGCTGTTATAACAGACAGGGTCTGAAAGGCTTGCTTTTGACTGTTTTAATTCAATAGAGAGAGAAATAGTGATAACTTCAGTTGAGTCTGAAGTTCTGATGATTATTCATTGCTTCTTGAGTTCTTGTCATTGATTCTGTAGCTTCACTTGTTGAGCTGTCAGTCTTTTCTTCATCTGAAAAAGCTCTGCAAGCTTCTCTCTAGTGAGATTGATGATCATTTCTTCATTCTGTGATTTATGACTGCTTGTGACTAACACAAATTTGTCTTCATTCAATGAGATCTTAAAGATGATCATCAGAGTTTTTATTCTTATAAATGCAGGGATTTCTTGCTATTCTGTCACACTGTGATTTACTCAAAGAATGAGTTTATAATGTCAGTATTCTTCTGGACTTTTCTATAGATGCAGGGATTTCTTGCTACTCTGTCACACTATTATTCTTTCTTAATAATTGATCTGTGGTGTCAGTGTCTTTCTGGGCTTTTCTGTGTCTTTCTTTAGTAAGGAGTAAAAACGAAGCTTTTCTAATGTAAGAGACAAGTAATTAGATATGAAAGAACTATATTGTGTCTAAAATACAAGAAGAAAAGCTTAAGAAAGAAAAGAGAAAGAAAAGAGAAAGAAAAGAGAAAATGCAAAGAGTGTGAAGAAAAGAGCTCTAAGTGCAAGCTGCAAGCAAGGGCTAGCCACTAGCGTGGAAGCTATTAGTCTGTTTGAGCGGCTAGCTTGAGTCCATATAATCATATAGAGGTTCAACCTCTGACAGTTGAATAGATTTGCTGTTCAGAAGGTTTTTAGACCAGAGCTATACTAGATAGCTCAAGGTTTTTCTCACTTTATTATTATTATTCTTCAATTATAAATATATATGCAGTCAGAGACTATGATATTTACCTGAGACTCAAAGAGTCTCAGAATTTTTCTAACTTTAACACTAATTACTATACATTTTTTCTTCAAACAAATAGCACTTGCAATACTTGAATTCCAGCCCAGAATAGTCAGCAAATTGATTTTTATTTTTTTTATTTATTTATTTATAAATATCTTTGAAGATTATTTATATTCTCTTTTTTTCATATAATTTTCAAGTGATTACAAAGAAAATAAATTAATGATAGACAAAATAACTCATGACATGAATACAAAGGAAATAAAAGACAGACTCTAACACAAAAGAAATAGTGAGATATTATATAATATCTAGCAGTTTTTATAAAGAATATTTCAGATTCTCATTCATTTATATTTTCATCTTTGAAATAGAATTGATTTCTGGTAGCTAGTTGAGTTTCATTGAGAAAATCAATTAAATATTGACTGTCTATTTCAGTTGAAAATAGTAGTTTCATATTCATTTCTCTCAGCTTATATTTATATCTCAGTTCAGCTCTAAGTTCTTGATTTAATGAGCAATTCATTAAGATATGTTCTGGGTCTTCAAGAGAGTCACAATATTCACAATTTTCACTTTCAATATCAGATATTCTTTTCAAATAAGATTTGAAATAGCCATGACCTAGTTTCAATTGAATGATTGAGGAGAAAAGCTTCTTCTTGCACTTAATAGAGCATGATTTTCATTTAGATTTAGTTTCAAATCTAAGATAGTGAGGACTTTTTCTTTGTTTTTCTCATATTTTATGTCATTTTTCTAAGCAATTTTCTTTTATCTTTCTTTTAATAAAAGACCATGAAACTATTTTTGAACTTGCAATATTTAGTTCTGTTCCTTTCTTTGCTGCTTCATCAGCAAGCTCATTTCCATGTATATTTATATGAGCAGGAACCCAGCTCAGATATATCTTTGTCTTATATTTTAATTGAATTCTTTTGCATATCTTTAGAATTACTTCTATATTCATTTAATCATTATAAATTTCATTCTTTTGAATTCTTTTCAAAGCTGCTTGACTATCTGAAAAAATTCATGCTTCTTTCATATCTTTTCTTTTTGAAGCTTTTATTTCTATCAGTTTAAAAGCTTTCATAATAGCATATAATTCAGCATCAAATACTTCACATTCATTTCCAATATTCCATGAATCTGATGTATATTTGTAATTATCTTCTGTATATGCTATTCCAGCTTCTAGGCCTTTATTTTCATTCATTGAACCATCTGAATAGATTAGAATTGACTTTTTAAAATCAATTTTCTCTATTATTCTTCTATGATTCTCAGCTTCTTCTGGTTTTGATAATGCGCTTATTTCAATTGAAATCATTGAGTCTAGTTTTTCTTTCCATGAATATAGCTTTTTGTGTTCAATCTTTTCAATATTTAATGAGGAGAACTCATTTTTAATCATTGAGTATACTCTATATAGTTAAGAAGGGATTTTTTTTCTATTTCTCTCATTTTCTTGATTTTCTTGACTTTCATTTCAATCTAGATATCTATTCCAATCTAAGTCATTTCCAGATTGAATTGGAGGATAAGATGTAGATATTCTTTTTCTAATTGAATGAATATCTGGCATTTTCATGATTCTCAGTGCATAATTCTTGCATATCTTCTCAAATCTTATTTCAGAAGGTGATATAGAAGCTGTTTTTCTCACTTTGTATACTAGCTGCCTCCCCACATATTCTCGGGATCAAGTGGTGTAGAAATAATAATATTAATAAAACTCTTGACTGAACTGAAGTAACTATTTCTAGAGACTAATGAGTATGAATAAACTGATTTAATTAAAAAAAACTATCTGAAAAAAGTCTTCAATTAAGAATTAAAAAAATATCTTTTAAACTTAAATAAAAAGAAGTTTTATAATGAATTCAAGAATTAAATAAAAAGAATTGCAGATTACATGAAGAATTTCAATAAATCTGAAAAGAATTAGTTAAATTAACACTGAAATATTTTATTCAAGAGATTCTGAAAAAGTCTTCTTCAGACTTCTTCTGAATTACAGAATGTCATGAACTGAAAGCTCACATCAGCATGAACTGTTGAGAAGAAGAATAAGAGAATACAACACACTGCATAAGTAGATTTTAAAAAGCTGAATAGAAGAAAGAAAAAGAGATTATACTTCTACTGTGAAATATCAAAGTATATAATCACAGATTGCTCTTACAAGCTCATGCAGTGCTCTGTAAAGACTGTCAGTATAGCTCTCATGTTGAAATCTCATCAAAGCCACTTTCAGTCTCAGTTTTTTTTTTTTTTTTTTTTTTTCTTCCATTAAGGCATATGCAATCAGTGATTATGATGCCCATCTAGTATTACTAGAATTTATCATGTAAACTATATCTAAATACATGTAACTTCTTGTCACTTGCCATTACAGTAATTCCAGCCCAGAATTAGAGACACATTCAAAAATAAAAAATGATATAATTTAATACTAAGACATTTTTTTAAAAATAAACTCAAAGTTGAAGATAATACAAAGAAAATTAAAAGAATGAACTAACATAGAAAATTTCTCAAAGAATATTTATAATAAATTGATTTAAATTATATTTATTATATATCTAGTTGTTGTTTTTTTCTTGTTGCAATATCTGTTTCTATGATATAATTTATTAAATATTTGATATCTGTTTCAGTTTGAAATAGAAATCTCATATTTATTTGATCTATATCATATTTTCTTTTCAAATCATTTCTAATAACAGAGTTTTTTAAGCAATTTATCAATAAATGTTCTGAATCTTTCAAATAATTATATATATCACAGTTTTGAGGTCTCTCAATTCCAAATTTCTTAAAATAGAAGTCAAAGTATCCATGATCAAGCTTCAATTGAATTATTGAAGAAAAGATTTTCTTTTTGTATTTAATAGAGCATGCTTTCCACTTTGATTTTGTTTCAAAAATCAAGTATTTGATATTTAGTTTTTATTTTTGAGTTTCTCAATTTAAATTTCAATCTTTTAAGCATTTCTCTTTTACTTTTCTTTTTATAAATGTTCAAGATATTTTCTGTTTTTTCACTAACTCAATTTCTGTACTCTTTTTTGCAGCTTCATCAGCTAGTTCATTTCCTTTTATATTCATATGAGCTGGGACCCAGTGCAAATGAATTTGTATATCTTTTAATTTTCTTATTCTTTTAATCAATTGATATACAGTTTCAATATGTATTTAATTTTCTTGAATCTTGTTTTTTTGAAATCTTTTCAAAGCTGCTTGACTGTCTGAATAAATTCATATCTCATTGATATCTGAATTTCTTGTCAATTGACTCATTGTCATTTTAAATGCTTGCATTATTGCATATACTTCTGCATCAAATACTTCCATTTCTTGACCCAGATTCCATGAATTGGTGAAGTATATATCTTTGTTTCTTGTATATGCTATGCCAGCTCTCAGATTATTTGAAGTATCATTTTTTAATTCATCAGTATAGATAATCAGAGCATTATTTATAATCTCAAGCTGCTTTAAATGTCTTTCTTGCTCATTTTCTTTAGATAATTCACTAATATCTATATCAATTAATGAATTCAGAGACTTTTTTCATGAATATAGTTGTTCAAAATCTAATTCTTTCACATTTAAATGAGAAAGTTCGTCTTTGATCATTGAACAAACTCTATATAACTGAATTGAAATCTTTTTTACAGAATTTAGACTGGTTTCATTTCAATCTAAATATTTACTCCAGTTCAAATCAGTGCCTGTGTTCATGGGAGGAAATGTGAATGAAACTCTTTTTCTAATTGTATGATTTTGATTTAATTTAATTATTCTCACTGAATAATTTCTGCACAGCTTGTCCAGCCTTATTTTAGAAGAAGGAATTGAGGCTTCAATTTTCATAGCTTTTATAGAGGTGATTTTAAATGCTCCCAGCATTCTTCTTAAAGCTTTATTTTGCAGACTTTCATATTTATTTAGAAAGTTTTTCTGATTTTTCCACCATATTTGTGCTTCATAGTCTGAGATTGAGAAAATGCAGACAATATAAAGTTGTCTTATTGCTTGAAAAGATAGTTCTCTTTCTAAATATTTACTTCAGTTCAAATCAGTGCCTGTGTTCATGGGAGGAAATGTGAGTGAAACTCTTTTTCTAATTGTATGATTTTGATTTAATTTAATTATTCTCACTGAATAATTTCTGCACAGCTTGTCCAGTCTTATTTTAGAAGAAGGAATTGGGGCTTCAATTTCCATAGTTTTTATAGAGATGATTTTAAATGCTCCCAGCATTCTTTTTAAAGCTTTATTTTGCAGACTTTCATATTTATTTAGAAAGTTTTTCTGATTTTTCCACCATATTTGTGCTTCATAGTCTGAGATTGAGGAAATGCAGGCAATATAAAGTTGTCTCATTGCTTGGAAAGATAGTTCTCTTTCTGTATTTGATAATCTTAAAATGTTATTAAGATTACTCTCTGCCTGGGCAAGTTTCTTTTGAATATGATAATTAAACTTCAGTTTTGAGTCTAGCCGAAAACCTAGCCATCTAACTGATTCTTTTAAATTAATTTGTTCATTTAGTAAGACTATGTGTTCATTTTTCTCATTTGACTTAGGAAAAAAGTGAATCAATTCAGTTTTATTCATATCAAACTGAATATAATTTTCATTTTCTTTTTGAATGATTTCTCTTGCTGCATTTTCAATTAATAAACAGTTTTCTTTTATTGTTTTTGAATGACATAATAATGTAATATCATCAATGTAGCTGAGTGTTCTCACTAGCTTTATTTCTCTGTTTTGAAATAATATTCTTATATATATCAAAAATAGAATGGGAGAGACTGAAGATCTCTGAGAGACTTCTATTTCAATTTTTGTTTTCTTTTGTTTTATTTCATTAAAAAACAACTGAATGGTTCTTTCTGACATAAAACAACTGACCCATTTTATCAATGATTTTGAAGTATTTAATTCTATCAGAGTTTGAATTAAATGCTCTTTTGAAACATAATCAAATGCATCTTTTATATTAATAAAAGCAGCAGTTGAAACTAGTTTTTCATTTCTAGCTAATTCTATATCATGAGTTAGAGAAAAAACTGCATCTATTGCTGAGTTTTGCTTTCTATTCTCTATTTGATCATAAAATAATAGATCAGAGTCAGAGATAGTACTTAGATATGATAATCTAGTAGCTATTATTTTTTCTAAGACTTTTCCCAAGCAATTTAACAATGATATAATTCTATAGAATTTTGGAATAGTGCTTTTTCTATTTGGTTTTGCAAGTACTATTTCAGTGGCTTTTCTTCATATCTTGGGATGATATTCTTTTTTCAATAAATTGAAAAGTAATTCAAATATTTCTCCTTTTAACTTAGAATATAATTTTTGTATTATTAAATGATTTATTGAGTCAGGGCCTGCAGCAGTTTTCTTTGAGCTTTTAAAAATTGCTGTTTGTAATTCATCTTCTGATAGATCTGGTCATATTCATCTTTTCTCTACATTTTCAGTATAATCATCTATTGACATAGAGTTTTCATTTTGAGATACTGGTGGTTTTTGAAATAACATTCTTAACAATGTCTGGCATTTTTCTTCAAAGAAATGAGCTTTAATCTCTCTATTCTGATAGTTATATTCTAAAATAGATAATTTAGCTACTTTTCTTGATTTTGTATAATTAAATGCTTTAAAAATCTCTTTTTCTTTTGCATTTTCAAGAAAAGTATTCCAGCATGAAGTTTTAGCTGTTTTTATAGTAGTGAAGTATTCATTTCTCATTTCTTTGTATTCTTCATGAGTAATGATATCTTTTTTTCATTTTTCTCTGTAAATTGCTAAATTTTTTCTTTTCTCTGATATTTCTTTATTCCACCATGGTTTAGAGTACTCTGATAGAACTTTTTTTGAAATATTATCATTAATACTTTCTAGAATTATATTTGTAATTATTTCTGTTTTTTCTTCAAGTATTTAATCTGTAATTTCCTGATCTTTATTTCAAATCAGTTCATTTTTCTTTTTCTCTTTTAATATTTCAATTTTTTTCTCAACTTCATTCCAATCTGCTTTTTCAAAGTTATATTGATTAGATAGTAGAGGATTTTCAATCATATTCTTTCTATCTAATATAATATTAAATTGAATAAACTCATGATATGAACCTGATGTTTCTTTTTCATTAATATATCATTCAAATAGTTTGTTTTTCATTAAATTGTTTGATATTAATGTTAAATCAATTATTGAATGATTCTGTATATTATTTCTAAAGAAAGTTTGTCTATCAGTTTCATTAATTATATGAAGTTTATTAACTAGAAAATATTCAACAAGTTCCTCTGCTCTTATTGATTGTCTGCATTCAGAATTCCATAAAATATGATGAGCATTGAAATCACCTGCAATTATAGAGTTTTTTGCAGAAGTTTAATTCATAAAATCTCTATTAATTGTTCAGTTATTGTTGTTTTCTTCAAGAGATTTTTCATTATATATATTTATAATTTGAATTGTTTCAAATTCATTATATATATCTATAATATCTTCTATTAAAATATCAGAGTCAGAGATTAAATCATTTTTTAAATTAATTTGAAATCTTGATTTCTTTCTTGCATAAATTGCAACTCTGACTCTAATGTTTTTGTTTTCAGGTAGAAGACAGTAATAGCTAGAATGTGAAATTATATATTTCTGTGCTGCATCAATTTTTGATTCTTGAAATAGAACAAAGTCTATTTCCTGTTCAAATGCAATTTGAAGACAGAAATACATACAATTTTCATTTTTATCAACATTATTTTGCATGAATTTAATGCTGATATTTTGTTCTTTTTGTTTTTTTATATTTTTCTTGTTTTTTTTGTGATTTTTTGTGCCCTTCATTAAAAGAGATGTGCTAGAGCTATTTTTAAAATAGTTTAATTCTTAGTAAGTATTGAGAATTGATTATTATCAATTTCAACAGCTTTTATTTAAATTAAATTTTCTACTGAGTTTTTCTGCTCTCTAATTCTTGTAGGTGTTTTTGGATCAGTATTCACCCTGTTTTTAACAGAAGAATTTGACTGAGAGCTTTTAGAAACTTGAGAGTTTTTTCTTTTAGTTTTATTAATAGAAATTGACTCAGTTTTTTCTGTAGAATTAAAAGTAGAATTTATACTAGAATTTAAAATATTAAACTCTTTCTCATTCTTCTTTTTTGAAGCAAAGATATATTCAATTGAGCTAGAAACATGTTTTTCTCTACAGTTTGCACATTTTATTTTAGTGTGTGCACATTTCACTTCTTTTTTTCCATAAATATCACATGAATGCTTCATTGTTTTGTGATTTTCAGCACATAATTGGCATTTTGTTTTTCTTATACAGTAGTTAGCAAAATGTCCATATTTCTGACAGTTTGAACATTGTGTTTGTTCTTTCATTTTCTGTCTAGAATCTATGAATTTGAACACTTTCATTTTTTGTCCTGCAATTGTGACATGTGAGATATTTAATTGTTTCAAATTATCAGTTATAATTAAAACTGAAGCTTTTTCTTTGTTTTGTCTGTATTTCTCATTATTTAACCAGATTGAAAGCTTTTTTAATTTGAGAGAATTAAAGTCTTTCAGTTCATTTTGAAGAAGCATCATTCTCTCTTCAAAATCAAAAATACTAACTGAAATATCATGAAGAACAAACTTTTCTCATCTTTCATCTTTTTCTAAATAAATCTCTGTTTTCAAAAGATTTTCTAGAATAGATTTCCAGATTGAAGAATTTTTCAGTAAAAAGCTTGCATTGTATTCTGATGTTGTAGTCAAAACTAAAGAGTTTTCAAAAAAGGATTTTTCAATAGAAGAAATAACAGTTTTTATTTGATTTTCTTCAGTCATGAGTTGTTCTTGAAATGCCTGATTTATTTCATTTCTGATTTGAAAAATCAGATTTGAGTTTAAAAGACTATTTAATTCTAAGATTTCTCTATTAGAAAGTTTTAGAATAAGTCTGTTTTTTTTCATTTCTTGTATTTTTCTTGTGTGTAGATTCTTTTTTTCATTTTTTTCAATCAAAATGAAATCAGATTCATTTGATTGTACTGCTTGTTGCACATTATTAGATAATAAGTCTTTTTTCAGAGCTTGAGCATAGGTTTTTTCCACTTTTGAATTATTTTCCACTGAATTAGTAGTGGAAGAAAGATTGAAAGTGATGTTATTTACAGAGTTTGAAGAATTTACATTATCAATAGTAATTATATTACTAATGATAATTTTTAATTCTTTAGAAATTCTCAGTTTGTATTTTAGAATTTCATTTATCTGTTTTGCTTGAATAAGTAGTAGATTTACTACTTTATTATCTTGCTCTTGAATGCATTGATTCTTCAGAATTTCAGCTACTTTCTGAAGATTTTCAATATTATTCATTTTCTGTTGCAGTTGCTCTTTTTTTCTTTTTTTTATAAGTTCTATATCAGGGATTTTTTCAAGAAAAATATCATTTTCTTGAATTAATGACATCATATTCACAGAAGCAGGTGAATTTGACATAATTCAGACTATTTTTTCTACTAGTGATAGTAACTAGATTAGATTTTTCTAGAGAATCTAATAAACTGATATTGATTTTTAGAGATAAATTAATTAAATCTTCACAGACTTCTTTCTTGTGCTACAAAGTGAAAAGAAAAGATTTGATTTCAATGAATAATAAGTTATTCAGTTGAAATGACAGTTTTTAAGAGAAAAACTGACAAAATAAATCAATTTTTTACAGAGAAATTGATAAAAACTATTCAGAAATATTCAATATTCTAAATTTCTCTCCACATATCAAGTATGCAGCTCAAAATTGAGATTATTTTCAAAAACTGAATTAGTCACTGAAGTAAAGAAATATGAATTTGTGTAGAATTTTCTTGATTTATTTACTCAGAGCTAAATCAAGAAAAATACTCTAACTTTTGCAAATTTTGTCTTTTTCAATTTAAAAAGCTTCTCAAAATTTCTGCTTGAAATAGGTCCCATCTCAAATCAAGATTGTATTTCTGAAATATCAATATGAATTAATACTGAATAGATTTCCTTTTCTATTCAAATTAATCTCATATATTTTACTAGATAGCTCTTAATAAATGTAATTTATTAAGTCACACAGATGAGTATGCAAATGAAGAATCAACAGACTAAATCTGTACTATTTTCTTATATAATAATATATATATATACAAGTATGTATATATATTACTTGCAGGGATCAAGCTATTTTTTAAACACTGATATTTCCACTTTTTCTTGTTCTGTTTTGTAGAGAGGGTAGGTTTCGGGGAATTTCTGATTGAAGAGTAGGTCACGTGTGATCTGTGCTGAGGTATTTTTTTGTCACTTTTCTGCCGGGCGAGGTAGGGCGGTACAGGGAAAAGACTTGACACTGGTGCAAAGAAACATGAACATCAATCAGAGTTTTCACACAGATTTTGACAATGAATTGTTCAGAAAGAGATGGTCGGAATGAATTCAAAATTGAGACAGTTATAATATCTGGTTTGTTCTAGCTTCTATCAAAATTCTATGTAAATTGGGCCGAAACTGATGAAGTTATGTGATGAAGTGTGATTTTCTTTTCTCTTAGAGATTGCAAACATGTTTTCCTCAATAGCTTCATCAACTCATGCTTAATTTTAATAAAAAGTGAATAAATTACTTTCTCAAATAAGAGCTTTCAAATGGATGTCTTTTCGTCTTCTAATTCGAAGAATTGGGCTGGTTCGGGGGAAAGCGTTGATTTGCACTGTTTTAGTCTCAGTCAAAAGTAAGTAGTCTCAACAGTAGCTCAAGAAAGAGCTCTTCAGAGCTGAAAAAAAAATAGTCTTTGTCAAAAATCATCTGCAGAGACTCACAGAGAAACAAGCAGTCAAGAGATGAAAGAAATTTGAGAAGAAAATAATTAGAGACTCAATCTATATAGATACTGTCTTGAGTGACATACACTTCACTAGAGCAATGATAGATTTGAAGTGTGTTTTCTATAACATCATTTTCTCATATCTTGTATGAAAATTGAATTCCCAGTGTACGAAATTTTTCAGCTGTTTTATTGAAGAATTTGATGATAACTATCAAATAATTGACAAGGTAGCTTGTGCAGTATTGAACATAGAAGAATATCTAGCTAAGAGATTCTACTTCTATGTGATTAAAATTTCTCAAGACTCAGATTTCTCTCACATAACTCTAGAGATGTCATGGCTGAACATATTCAATACAGTGTCTGACAGTAAAAGACAGAAGCTGCATTTCTGTTCAGAAATTGTGATAAAAAATACTCTAGCTTTCAATAAAAGTTCTCAATCAATTCAAGTCTTAGTAGTCACATTTGAGTATCATCTCTGTAAACATTATAAGCAAGACAGCACTCAGGTCTTCTCAGCTAGTCTAAAAACATAGAGAAAGCTCTAGAGATGAAAAAAAAACTCACTGATTCACAGAAAAAACTGTTCAAACACTATCATGTCTATTTAAATATGTTTGATTGTACTGCAGTCAACATCTTACTCTCTTATTATGAACCAGGGGTAGACCACAAAATCACATTGAAAAATAAAAATGAAAAAGAGACTTAATTATCTTGAAACTCACTCTATAATATATCTTGAAATGAACTTCTTATTCTACAGAAAACACTACTGAATTATTTGAATAAAGACTTCATACAAGTGAGTAATTCACTGACAGCAGTCTCTGTGCTCTTTGCTTGGAAATCAGAGAGTGATCTACAATTCTGTGTAGACTACTATGACTTAAATACAATTATTCATAAGAACAGATACTCTCTCTCATTAATTAATAAAACTCTAAAATGTATTGACAAGATAAAATAATTTATAAAGCTTGATATTACTGCAGTCTTTCACAGGCTTTGCATTGCAGAAGATGATGAATGGAAGACAGTCTTCAGAACTCAATATGAACTCTATAAATAACTAATAACTTTTTTTAAATTAGTAAATATCTCTAGTATCTTTCAGAAGTACATCAGTTGAGCTCTACATGAATATCTGAATAAGTTTGTATCTGTTTATATTGATGATATCTTGATTTTCATCTCAGGCAGTCTTAAGCAGCACTGTCAACATGTTGAAAAAATATTTATCAAGTTACATAAAACTGGTCTTCAGATTAATATAGACAAGTGTGACTTTGAGATTCAATTCATCAAGTATCTAGAATTTATTATAGAGACTGAAAAAGATGTGAGTATGAATTCAGAGAAAATTCAGATAATTATAAAATAACAAGCTTTCACTACAGTTAAAAATATCTGCAGATTTATAGAATTCACAAATTTTTATAAAAAATTTATACAGAATTTCTTGAAGATCATGACCTCTCTCACAGAACTTATTAAAAAGAATATAAAATTTAACTAATTCAAGAAAGTGAATCAGATTTTTAAACTGTTTAAAAAAATGTTTATCTCTGTATTAATATTACTACAGTTTTTCTCTGATTATAAAACAGTTGTTGAAACAGATTTCTCTGATTATATTACTGAAGAAGTACTCAAAAAAAAAACGCTTTCCCCCGAACCAGCCCAATTCTTCGAATTAGAAGACGAAAAGACATCCATTTGAAAGCTCTTGTTTGAGAAAGCAATTTATTCACTTTTTATTAAAATTGAGCGCGAGTTGGTGAAGCTATTGAGGAAAACGTGTTTGCAACCCCTAAGGGGAAAGAAAATCACACTTCATCACATAACATCATCAGTTTCGGCCCAATTTACATAGAATTTTGATAGAAGCTAGAACAAACCAGATATTACAACTGTCTCAATTTTGAATTCATTCCGACCATCTCTTTCTGAACAATTCATTGTCAAAACCTGCGTGAAAACTCTGATTGATTTTCATGTTCCTTTGCACCAGTGCCAAGTCTTTTCCCTGTACCGCCCTACCTCGCCCGGCAGAAAAGTGACAAAAAAATACCTCAGCACAGATCACACGTGACCTACCCTTCAATCAGAAATTCCCCGGAACCTACCCTCTCTACAAAACGGAACGAGAAAAAGTGGAAATATCAGTGTTTAAAAAAATAGCTTGGTCCCTGCAAGTAATATATATACATACTTGTATATATATATATTATTATATAAGAAAATAGTACAGATTTAGTCTGTTGATTCTTCATTTGCATACTCATCTGTGTGACTTAATAAATTACATTTATTAAGAGCTATCTAGTAAAATATATGAGATTAATTTGAATAGAAAAGGAAATCTATTCAGTATTAATTCATATTGATATTTCTGGAATACAATCTTGATTTGAGGTGGGGCCTATTTCAAGCAGAAATTTTGAGAAGCTTTTTAAATTGAAAAAGACAAAATTTGCAAGAGTTAGAGTGTTTTTCTTGATTTAGCTCTGAGTAAATAAATCAAGAAAATTCTACACAAATTCATATTTCTTTACTTCAGTGACTGATTCAGTTTTTGAAAATAATCTCAATTTTGAGCTGCATACTTGATATGTGGGGAGAAGTTTAGAATATTGAATATTTCTGAATAGTTTTTATCAATTTCTCTGCAAAAAATTGATTTATTTTGTCAGTTTTTCTTTCAAAAACTGTCATTTCAATTGAATAATTTATTATTCATTGAAATCAATTCTTTTCTCTTCATTTTGTAGCACAAGAAAGAAGTCTGTGAAGATTTAATTGATTTATCTTTAAAAATCAATATTAGTTTATTAGATTCTCTTGAAAAATCTAATCTAGATACTATTTCTAGTAGAAAAAATAGCAAAAATCTGAGAATACTATTTAATTTGACTAATTATCTAATATACTCAAAGAAATCATGAATAACTCACCTCAATCTGTGAACATGATGACTCCATGCAAAAATAGAAATAATTTCATAGAAACTGTTTCTGAAATTGAGATTTTGAAGAAAAGAAAAAAAGAAGAAATAGACAGACACAAAGTAGATGAAGTGAAAAATCTACAAAAAATAGCTGATGAGCTATATAAACAGTGCATGTATGAAGAAAATGAAGAAATTCTTCTTATTCTGCATTCACAAGCAAGACAACTGAATGAAATTATTAAGTTTAAACTTAATATTTCTTCAAATCTGAAGATAGTTTTGAAAAAAACTGAAAAATCTGTATCTCAAAAAATCTCTTCTGAATCTCTTTCAAAAGAAAACACTGAAAATGAGACAAAAACCTATGCTCAAGCTCTCAATAGCTCACAAAATATTGAAAAAGAAAAACAGCTGAAAAAAGCAGAAAAAATTTTCTCATTAGTTGAGAAAAAAGAATAAAGAAAAGCTCAAAAAGAGATTAAATTTCTTGAATCAAAAAAACAGAGACTGATTTTAAAAGTTAGTGATAGAGCTATCTTTGAAAAATCTATTCTAAATGATTCTAAGTTCATTTTTGAACTTAGAAACAAAATCAATCAAAACTTTCATTTTGAAACTCAAAATGAAGAATTCAAGCCAGTTATCTCATCAATTGAAACCTCTTTTCTGGGAAATTCAATTGTAATTACTGCTATGCCAGATTTCAGCTCTGAATATCTAATTCAAAATGAAAACTGCTGAAAAGAGATAGTTCAAAAAGCTCTCTCTATTGAAGTTTCATGTGAAAAAGATGAGAAATGGGGAAAATTTGTATTACATGATATTCCAGTTGAAATCTTTGATCATGAAGAAGGCATGATAAATTTGAAAGAAGAAATTGAAATATATAATTCAATTTCTTTGAAAAAAACCCCAATTTGGCTCAATTCTTATGAGCAAAGACAAAGAAATCAAAATGCTTCAGTTTTAATTACTACAAATACAATAGAACAGTCAAAACGACAGTATATTGTAATTGCAGGATTGAAAATGAAAGTATTTGAATTCAAAGATTCAAGAGAGAATATTAAATCTCAAATTCAATGCTCAAACTGTCAGAAACATGGACACTTTGCAAATACTTGTAAAAGAAATTCTAAATGTCAGTTTTGTGCTTTAGATCATAAAACAAATGAACATTCTTGCAACACATGTAGAAAAATAGGTGAAATCTGCAATCACACTGAAATCAAATACAGTAATTGCTATGAAAAGCACACATCTATTTCAAAAGATTGTATTTTCATTTTCAAGAAAAAGTCTTTCAATAAAGATGTGAAATGGAGAAAAGAAACTCAAAATACAGAGAAAATAGATAAAACTACAAAAAGAAGAAATTCTCAAATGTCTATTTCTTCTGAGTCAAATTCTTTTTCAAAAAATAGACAGATCTTAAACCCTGTTACATCTATAAAAATGAGAAAAGATAAAGAAAATCTCATTTCTATGAAAGCAGTAGAAGTTCCAGCTCTGAATACAGATAATAGATATAATCTATTACCTGATTCAGAATAAAAGAAACACAGCTTCAATTTATTCCTTTTGTACATGTTTACTACACAAAACAATAATAAAAAGAAGAAAAAAACTATCAAAAATGCTTCAAAAATAACTTTTATTCAAAACAATGTTGATAGAAATAAAGATGCTATCTATTCATGCTTACAGATAGGCTTTGAAGAGCAAACTGACTTCATTCTATTACAAGAGCCAAATTTTGATATAGAACAACAATTTATAATTTCTCATTCAAGCTATCACTGCTTTTTACCAGAGAAATCAGATGTAAAAGCAAGAGTTGTGATATATGCAAGAAAAAGATCAAGATTTCAATTCAATATAAAAAGTAATTATATATCTAATTCTGATATTCTAGTTGGAGATATTATAGATACAAGAAATCAATTTGACAGTATTCAATTGATAAATATTTATAATGAAAAATCACTGAAGGTAAATGATAATTCATGGACAGTTGACAGAGAACTGCTGAATTTAAGTCCAGAAAAAAATGCTATTATATGTGGTGATTTCAATGCACATCATATATGGTGGAATTCTGAATGTGATTATTCAATAAGATCAGAGAAAATAGTAGAGTGGGCTCTACAACATGAACTAGATATTATAAATGAAATTGATAGACAGACCTTCTTTAGAAACAACTTAATGAAGAAATCAATCATAGACTTAACCTTTCTATCAAAAAATTTGATTGAAAACAAGGTCTATAATTGGTTTATTAATTCAGAAGAAACATCAGGATCTGCTCATGAAGTTATTCAATTTAATATTGAAATTGATGAAAAGGAAACATGTGAGAATCCTCTACTATCAAATCAATATAATTTTGAAAAAGCTGAATGGTCTGAAATCAATAAGAGAATTGAAGATTTAAAATTTGAAAAAAAAGAAGAATTATCAAATTGGAATGAAAAGACAATAATAACAGATATAATGCTAGAAAGTAGAACTAATATAATAACTGAAATTATATTAGAAAGCATTAAAAACTTTATACCAAAGAAAAAGCTCTCAGAATTCTCAAAACCTTGGTGGTCAGAAGAAATAACAGAAAAAAGAAAAAATCTAGCAAAAATAAAAAAAGAATGGAAAGAGAATATCATATCTTATGAAGAATATAAAAGAATAAGAAATGAATATTTCACATTAATTAAAAAAGCTAAAACTAGCTGCTGGAATAAATTTCTTGAGAATGCACAGGGAAAAGAAATATTTAAAGCTTTTAAATATACAAAGTCTAAATCTGTTGCAAAGCTTCCATCTCTAAAATATAAAATAGAAAATGAGGAATATATTGCTCATTCTTTTGAACAAAAATGTCAGGCTTTTATGAAAATTCTATTTCAAAAACCACCTCAATCTGAACAATATAGTTCAATATGTGAATATATTGAAGATTCAAGATGGGCTTGGCCAGATCTATCTAGAAATGAACTTGAAGCTGCTGTTTTTACAAGTTCTACAAAAACAGCTGCAGGACCTGATACTATAAATCATTTAATCATTCAAAAAGTCTTTCATTCTCTGAAAAATGAATTATTTGAATTATTCTCTCAACTAATGAAGAATGAGTATCACCCTGAATGCTGGAGACAAGCAACTGGTATAGTTCTTGCAAAACCAAATAGAAAAGCTACTATGCCAAAGTCTTATAGAATTATATCACTTTTGAATTGCTTGGGAAAAATTCTTGAAAAAATAATAGCAACAAGATTATCATATCTAGGCTCAATCACTGATTTATTATATAATGATCAAATGGGTGGCAGAAAACAGAATTCTGCAATAGATACAGTTTTATCAATAATTCATGATATTCAAATGGCAAAAAATGAAGGCTTAGTTACAACAGCTGCTTTTATTGATATAAAAGGTGCTTTTGATCATGTTTCAAAGAATAAGCTAATAATTATTCTTCAAGAGATGAAACTACCAAAAGCATTAATAAAGTGGGTTATATGTTTTATGTCAAAAAGATATATTCAACTACTTTTTGACTCATTAAAGCAAGATATTACTGAAATTGAAATAGGAGTTCCTCAGGAGTCTCCAGTCTCACCAATTCTATTTGCTATATATACAAAAAATCTATTCAAAGATAGAGAAATGGAGATAGTGAGATCTCCTAGCTATGTTGATGATATAGATCTGATTTTCAGCTCAAGAACAATAAAAGAAAATTGTGAAAATATTGAAAAAGCTGCGCAAGAGATATTTAATAGAGGAGATTTAAACCTAATTCAATTTGATATGGAAAAAACTGAATTAATTCACTTTTTTCCAAAAAGATATGAAAAGGAAATAAGTTTAAATCTATTAAATCAAGAAATAAAGCCTAAATCAGTTGTAAGATGGCTAGGAATCTGGCTGGATTCAAAACTCAATTTTAAATCTCATATTCAAAAAAGAATGGCTCAAGCTGAAAGAGTTTTAAATAGTATAATACAACTTTCTAATACTGAAAGGGGTTTATCATTTCAAGCTATGAGACAGCTATACATTGCATGTATAGCATCTATTTCTGATTATGGTGTTCAGATATGGTGGAAGAACCAGAAACACTTCATAGATAAGTTTCAAAAATTGCAGAATACAGCTTTAAGAAGAATTCTGGGAGCTTTCAAAACCTCTCCATGTAGAGCTATGGAAATAGAAGCTTCTATATCACCTCCTGAAATAAGATTTGAGAAGATATGCAAGAATCATGCACTGAGAATCATGAAAATGCCAGATATTCATTCAATTAGAAAAAGAATATCTACATCTTATTCTCCAATTCAATCTGGAAATGACTTAGATTGGAATAGATATCTAGATTGGAATGAAAGTCAAGAAAATCAAGAAAATGAGAGAAATAGAAAAAAAATCCTTTCTCAACTATATAGAGTATGCTCAATGATTAAAAATGAGTTCTCCTCATTAAATATTGAAAAGATTGAACACAAAAAGCTATATTCATGGAAAGAAAAACTAGGCTCAATGATTTCAATTGAAATAAGCGCATTATCAAACCAGAAGAAGCTGAGAATCATAGAAGAATAATAGAGAAAATTGATTTTAAAAAGTCAATTCTAATCTATTCAGATGGTTCAATGAATGAAAATAAAGGCCTAGGAGCTGGAATAGCATATACAGAAGATAATTACAAATATACATCAGATTCATGGAATATTGGAAATGAATGTGAAGTATTTGATGCTGAATTATATGCTATTATGAAAGCTTTTAAACTGATAGAAATAAAAGCTTCAAAAAGAAAAGATATGAAAGAAGCATGGATTTTTTCAGATAGTCAAGCAGCTTTGAAAAGAATTCAAAAAAATGAAATTTATAATGGTCAAATGAATATAGAAGTAATTCTAAAGATATGCAAAAGAATTCAATTAAAATATAAGACAAAGATATATCTGAGCTGGGTTCCTGCTCATATAAATATACATGGAAATGAGCTTGCTGATGAAGCAGCAAAGAAAGGAACAGAACTAAATATTGCAAGTTCAAAAATAGTTTCATGGTCTTTTATTAAAAGAAAGATAAAAGAGAATTGCTTAGAAAAATGGCATAAAATATGAGAAAAACAAAGAAAAAGTCCTCACTATCTTAGATTTGAAACTAAATCTAAATGAAAATCATGCTCTATTAAGTGCAAGAAGAAGCTTTTCTCCTCAATCATTCAATTGAAACTAGATCATGGCTATTTCAAATCTTATTTGAAAAGAATATCTGATATTGAAAGTGAAAATTGTGAATATTGTGACTCTCTTGAAGACCCAGAACATATCTTAATGAATTGCTCATTAAATCAAGAACTTAGAGCTGAACTGAGATATAAATATAAGCTGAGAGAAATGAATATGAAACTACTATTTTCAACTGAAATAGGCAGTCAATATTTAATTGATTTTCTCAATGAAACTCAAATAGCTACTAGAAATCAATTCTATTTCAAAGATGAAAATATAAATGAATGAGAATCTGAAATATTCTTTATAAAAACTGCTAGATATTATATAATATCTCACTATTTCTTTTGTGTTAGAGTCTGTCTTTTATTTCCTTTGTATTCATGTCATGAGTTATTTTGTCTATCATTAATTTATTTTCTTTGTAATCACTTGAAAATTATATGAAAAAAAGAGAATATAAATAATCTTCAAAGATATTTATAAATAAATAAATAAAAAAAAGAAAAATCAATTTGCTGACTATTCTGGGCTGGAATTCAAGTATTGCAAGTGCTATTTGTTTGAAGAAAAAATGTATAGTAATTAGTGTTAAAGTTAGAAAAATCCTGAGACTCTTTGAGTCTCAGGTAGATATCATAGTCTCTGACTGCATATATATCTATAATTGAAGAATAATAATAATAATAATAACAAGAAGTTAGATGTCATCAGACATTTCTTCACAGTCTATCACTCAGAGACAGATGAGTTCACAGAACAAGCAAATCAGTCATTGAAAATCTATATCAGAAAATTCACAAACTTTGCACAGAATGACTGATCAGAATATTTAGCATCTGCTGAATTAGTCATGAATAATAGAAACTCAGTAATCACTGATATAAGCTCATTCTTCTTGATATATAAGTATAATTTAGATCTGCTACAGTTGAAAAAGAATACTTCAGTCTCTGAAAGTTCTTGAAACTTAATTAAATAAGCAGAATTAATTCTAGCAAAGCTAAAAAATGCAGCAACCTGGGCCCAGGCTTCAATGATAAATGCCCAGCAGAAACAAGAACTCCAGACTAATCATCATCAAGATACTGTCTCAGAATACAGAGTTAATGACACTGTCTAACTGAATTTAAAGAATGTGTCTACACTTCAGTCTTCAAAGAAGCTGGATGTTTGAAACAGAAAGTTCAAGATAATAGAGAGAATTGACTCTTATATCTATTAATTGAATATATTATCTGAGATTCATAATGTTTTTCATGTGAATTTACTTCATTCTGCTGCTGAAAATCTGCTATTATCTCAAATCTGTCATAAATCTCAATCATCAGTCATAGATGTTGATGGGCATGAGAAGTACTATGTTAAGAAAATTCTTAAAAAGAAGATTAGATATTATCAGAAGTATTATCTAATTAAATAAGTGAGCTGAACTGCTTTCATCTGAATAAAGATATCTCTAATAAAAAAGACTCAGACTCTCAATAACTATCTGTAAAGAATCATGAAAGAGAAAAAGAGAGATAATATCAGAGATTAAATCTCTATATAATTATATAAACTCAGACTAGTCAGCTCTCACACTAGTGACTAGTTCTCACTTGTAATCTGTGTTTAAAGTACTTTTCTACACACTTTTTGCACTTCTTTCTTTTCTTTCTTTTTTCTTTCTTAAGCTTTTCTTTTTATATATTAGACACAATATAGTTCTTTCATATCTAATTGCTCATCTCTTACACATTCTGTGAAAAGAAAAATTTCACATTTCACAACACAATAAATAGTTGTGAAGAAGTTCAAATACTTATATACTGAAGTCAGTAGGCATTAACAGCCGCGGCATCAATAAGCCAGTAGAAAATAGAAAGCCATGTTCAATTGATAACCCTATGGCTAGTATATGCTGCCTGGTACTGATTTGCTAGGTCCACCTCATTCATATTATGATTATAGTCATCTATAACTGCTTGAATTTTCAGCTTCTTTTGTGGTTGATTTTCAAAGATTTTTCATACAATATTGGCATTGATTGAGAGTTCTCCGGGCCGCTTTCATATACATTCAATAAAGGTGTCCAGCGAATGAACTGTAGTGAGTGCTAATATCATATTATTATCTTGCCAGGCAAGACAAAGAACATTCTCTTGTTTCATAGCATGCAGAGTGTTCCATGGAATAGCTGCTGTATGCTCTCTGAGTTCGGCTAGAAGAGCTGGCGCCTGATTTGAGTGAGTAATTCCGCATGCACCATATCCCTTTTCACGTAGTAATTTGAATAGTGCAGCAGATGTAAAGTAGTTATCTAGATAAACTGAGTAAGGAGCTACCTGCTGAATGATAGAGGATTCAGTGGCCAGCTCCGTGAGCAGCTCTGTGGGTGGCTCCATGGGCGGCTCCGTGGGTGGCTGCGTGAGCGGCTCCGTGGCCGGCATAGAGATTATAGGAAGCCGTTGAAGGAGATTCACCACCATAGATCCCATCTTTGTTAACCCTAAGAATTGAAACATAGGCATTATACTCTGCCGACGGCTTGACCAGGAAAAAGACCATAAATAGCCATGTTCTGCTAGGCCAAATATCTTATATTCCCAGGGAATTGGCTTATTAGGCATCTTGTAAGTGTGTTGACTCTGCCTGAAGCATTTAACCATTATCTCATCCACTGAAATCTTAGAGCCAGGTGTATAGTATTTTCAGCAGACAGTATGAAACTTCGTAGCCAAAGGCTCTACCTTATACCACCAATCCTTATTTTGGGCCTCCGGCCGGCGGGCCTCACGGGGATTAGATATATGAATATATCGTTTAAGCTGTTCAAATCGCGTATGGCTCATATAGGATTGAATGGAATGAATAGGGCCCTGTTTCAGATCATTCCGCCAGTATAGATCAGTTTGATGAAATTTATGAACTTCTATATAGAGAATAATGTCTATAAAGATCTTTATCTCTGCTGGATTGATCTTTTTTCATGGTTGTTGCTGGATAGAGAAATCTGAAGATATAGAGATTTCAGAGATCTCTATATCTTGAGTTTTCTTATTCTTCTCTATTTCTGAGAGCTCTGAAGCTTCATTATCAGTATCTCCAGCATCTCTCTTTAGTTTTGTATAGAGATTGGTGGAATCACTGATATTTTGAAAGCATTCCTCAGAGAAGAACAGAGTAAATAGAGCATAGAGACTGCTAATATTGATATTTGCAGGAATATTGAGAATTGGATCTCGTGAGGCAGGTTGCATTGAAAGGAATTTCACTGACTCCAGAGGTGGAAGCTATGAAACGGAGGATAAGACGTCGAGTGGAGCTAGCATAATATGCACATATATAGGGAGGAATTAATATAGAGATATATGGTATTGTGGTCTGTGTGCTCTGAGCTCTGCTCTAGCTAAATATCTATGGGTTTTCCATGGCTATTTATACCTGTGAATCCATCTTAGGCTGCCCAACAACTATCCATCAATAATATGAGTGATTTACATGCTATATTGATTGTATTGTGATATTCTCAGCTGAATACCTCTGACTTTGTAGAAAAATCAATGTAATGATGAATATATTAAAGATCAGCGAAGATGAGGGTGTATTTGGTGGAGATTCCATCGGAGTTCGCCGTGTGGCAATTAGTGTGGCAATTGAACATGTGCGTATGTCTTAGCTAACGAATGTGTGGCGATAATCTCATGTTTCACAGAAGCTCTGTGATGATCTTCTCAATAGATCATTTTCGTTTTTTAGGTGTTTTTGTATGGCCTAGAGAATCAATTAGTTAACTGGGTCATAAGAATTAATAAATATAGAGAAATTACCATTAGATTTGGCAGGTTTTTCAGTGGATTCCATGTTCGCGGGTGGATTCCATGGTGGAGAGAATCTGGCAGGCAGGCAGGCAGGTAGGCAGGGGGTAGGGTTCAAACGCGTTGAATTCCATACGCGTTTTCATGCTTGGCATGGAATCGCCAATCAGTGGATTTAAATGACCAATTACTGCTCATATAAAATTATATGGGATTCTATTGGTTATAAAAAGGCGCCAGTGCAAAATTCCATACAGCTAATTGAAACCACGCTAATTTTGCAAAACCTATAGTCCGCCGTAGAAACTATTAGCAGGTCAGTTCATTGGTCAAGCAAACATTTTACGCCGAACCATCCCAAAACCGCCAAAACAAAACAAAACAAACCCCCAAAGGGGTATCACATATCACATAAATTAAGCATATATATTGACAGAGGGAGAAGAGAAAATCCTTAAAAATTCGCTATACCTCAAAATATCCAAAATGGCATTTAAAACATATTTACATGAAGAACCATATAATCCCCCCATACCTTACAGTGCGGCAACCATCGCAAGCGCGGCAGCCGCACCACCAATCGCCCAATTGGCGTTCCCGGTGGCTCTCGGCCCGGCATTTGGTGGTGGTCCGCCAGTCAACTTCTCGAGACCGGCGGTGGCCGTGACAGGGACGAATGCGCTTTCCAACTCCGACCCAGAAAGTGCGGTCGTGACCGTGACTTTTATTCCATCCGTCATCATTAAAATTGTGCATGCAGCTAGTGTGGTGCCATCGAGGGAACAAGCGGCGTCCACCGTTCTAGAAGAAAAGTAAGCAGGTATGAAAATGATAGGTTTTTTGGGTTCATATATATATATTCGTTCTTATATTGAACCGACCCTTTTATCCTCAACCGCCTTTTCTTGGTGAGGAAACCACGAGGTTGGTTAAAGGGAAGTAAGAGAAGAAGAACAAGAAGAAGGAGGACGATGAAGGAGAAAATAAACTTACGCTCCAGAGAGGGAGGCAGCCTGAGAGTATGTCTTGGGACCCTGTATGATTGTGATGGAGTCCATTTCCGGAACTTCTTCACAGCCGCCGTCTATGAGGTTTGGCACGCAACCGATATCTATGCCAAAGGTAATTGCGTCTGGGCCCTAGGAAGGAAAAGTGTTTTAGTTTCTTGTTTCTCAATGGCGCTTTTTTATATATAGAGATAGAGCTATTGGAGCGGGAGAATCAACGAATAATACATATACTTACAACATTGACGATAGATGCTTCGCTGGGTATAGGAGTTGCGTCAGGAACGAGGATCTGGAAGACAGTGACAGGGCCGGTCGTGGTGGTCGTTGGAGGAACGACTGTTGTAGATGATTGCGCCATGACCAACGCTGCCAGGGGAAGCGTGAGGAATGTCGTCTTCATCATCATCGTGACTGTATGCTAGATATTTGGGTTTCTGATTTTCTTGTATTCTGTTTGGTTTGTGGGTGTGCCGATTTCACAACCAAAGATTGAAATATAGAGGAAAGAGATCTAATTGAATATGATAATAGCTTTTATCCCAGGCAATGGCAAATAAAAGGAGAAAAAATTAGGCGGAAAAAGGGAGAACAGAGATTGAGCAGGCCACAAAGGCAGAACTCATCCAGTTAATATATACATCCATCAGTAGCCTCCCCACTAATTTGAATTTTCTTTCACTTTCCCAACTTCCATCCCACTAGGTTCTGTAGTTAACTAGCGTTGGGTCTCATTGCCATGTATTTCCCGGAGAGATATCCATTTTCGAAGCCCATCAATGACTCCAATGGCCAAAATAAGCTTAAAGTGCTCTAAGAATAGGTTTTCAGGGTACCAGCAGCGCGACATCCATGCATTGCTTGGAGAGTTGAGGTGACATCTGCCATATGCACGCTACTGTTTAGAGCGTCGGCCGGCGATTTGACGTTGAAAATATGACACCACAGTAGTAAGTTGGCAGGGATCTGATTCGCTTGCCACATGGGATCACTCGGCGAACTGAACAGCGGATTGTTATTTTCCTGGGTTTGTTAGTTAAGTCAGCCAAGGTGGGTAAGCTGGTTTCAATATGAGAGTTGAGGCACTTTGATGAAAGGTCGGAGAGCCGGGCCAGTTGCCCCTGAATCTGTTAGGACTTTGGTGCAAACTAAATATTTAGTACCAAAAGATGTTTTTATCTCCCCAGGCCTCCTCGCCTCTGTTCTCTTCCTCTGAAGCCGCCTCCTAATTGTAGTTGATGAGTTTTTTGCATGCTAATTAATTCAATTTGATATCCTAGCGATCTCTCGCCTCCATTGAGTCGTTTTCACCCAACGTCACCCGTCCAACTTCTCAGGATCAGGCCAGGTGCCTATTTACTATCTCACGCCAGAATGCTGTCCCGGCTGTTTTTCAACCTAATCTCGGATCAAATAGAGAGCGCTCTCAAAGTCTCCATCTGCCTTGGCGCCGAAGGGACATATCAAAATATCACGCCATCTCATGCTAGTGCCCTTGGACACCTTTCTGTACCAACTCGATTCGTGGCTGCACCTGCCATAGCTCCTCATATCCAAAAGCTGACAGTTAAACCTTGAAAGACAAGGCTTCCCCGCATCTACCCGTGCTGATGTCTGATGCAGGATGGGGAACGGGTATATTCAATGCTGAAGAAAGAAGTCATAACCAAAGAAGCGCAAGCAGGTTATATTATGTATTAATGTGTAAACTAGAACTGTCGATTGAAGAAGAAACAAACGCTCAGTCGGCCTTAGTGCCCGGCTTCTTGGCCTTCGGAACACGAACCCACCAGTACAGCAAGCACGCTGCAAAAATATTAACAATAATGAATACCCACATGACCCCAAAATTCCTCCAGATATCCGAGTAACTCGATGAAACACTAGTAAGAAACACATTCGTCTCCTTGATCGGGCAGAAGCTGCATTCAGCAGTCGCCATTTCCACTTCAAGATACCCACCCATGTTCGACATGTATGTCTCCAGGTACTCGCCGCAAGTCCCATTGACTGGGTCAAAGTGCAGATACTCGTTGTCTGCACATGTTACATTCGTATTAGATATACCCGCTGACAACATTCCGCTGACCAGGTATGTAAATGGTGAAACCCGATACATAAATATCCAGAACCCTGGGAGCTGTTCTGGTGTCGCCAGAACTCCACAAAAGAGCAGACAGAGTAGGAAGAGTAGGTTGGCTAGGTTTCCGGCGGCCTGAACTGCATCTAATGCCGCGATCATGAAATGCGTAAAGGTAGATGAGAAGAGAAGGAACATCCAGAGCATCAGCCACATTTGTGTTGCCCGCAGGTTCACCGCGTCAGTTGGCTCGGCATTCCGGTATAGACCGATTGGGTAATACCAGCACAGGAACATAAGAACAGACATGAGTGAGTTCCAGGGGAGTTCAACAAAAATATTGGAGATGATAAAGGCTTTCCAGGAATAGGTCTTTGAGGGCCCTTCGCGGACTTCATACAGTGCACGCTGGGCAACAAAGTGCGGCATGATTTGTTGAACAAGTTGGCCGAAGAGGGTGAGTAGCAAGAAGATGCCGAACATTTGGTTCTGGAGCCCTTGGATGGTGTTGGGTGATTGGAAGAGAGAGAAGCCAACAAAGAGAGCAGATATGACACAGAGGGCAGTCTTGGAGTAGATGTAGATGGGCGAACGCCAGATTTGCTGGAATACTCGGACTTGGACTTCACAAAGCTGAGCCCAGAAGGGAACGGCAAACTCACGATAGCTTGCTTTGTCCTCGTGTTTTTGACCAGAGGTGGTGCGTGACAAGTCATTTTGTTGGGAGCGCTCCTCTCTTAGGCTAGTGAGGTGCTTTTGGACGTCTGTGTATTCGGGGGAGCTACGCCAAGTCTCAAACCAGTCGATATCTGTGTGGGATCCAGGAGCGGCACCGATAACATCGAGCATCCATTCGGCGGGATTGGCGGCTGGAGGACACGGAGGGCCGCCGTTGCGGACGAAGTAGTCAATCAAGATTTGCGAATTCTGGCCAACCTCTCCAAAGTAGACGGTGCGACCACCGGCTTGAAGAAAGAGGAGCCGATCAAATCGCTGAAAGAGCATGGCAGATGGTTGATGGATTGTGCATACTGGGAACTCGTTAGTGGTAATTATGAATGTACAATTCATGTATGATCAGAAACTTACAAATAGCCTGGCCGTTCTGCTTCAGTTTATCGAGGAGATCAAGAATAGCCCAGGACGTCTGAGAATCCAGCCCTGAAGTCGGTTCGTCCAAGAAAAGAAGCAGAGCTGGCTTGGCCGCGAGCTCTACCCCTATTGTAAGGCGTTTACGTTGTTCAACATTGAGGCCTTCACCAGGAACACCAATAACAGCATCAGCATATTCAGTCATTTCAAGAAGCTTAATTACTTCTGTCACATAATTAATCTTTTCTTGGCGAGAAATGTGAGCTGGTTGACGTAGAAGGGCAGAGAATTCAAGAGCCTCGCGTATTGTAGCGGTACTCAAATGCAGATCTTGTTGCTGAGCGTAGCCGGTCTTACGTTGAAAAGAGTCATCACGCGGTTTGCCATTGACAAGCATTTCTCCAGAGATAACCCCGATACTGGTACGCGTAGCTAGAACATCCAAGAGTGTGGTCTTTCCAGCACCAGAAACACCCATAAGGGCTGTCAAGGTCCCCGGTTTCACCCATCCATCCACATTGTCAAGAATCCTGCGATTCTCCTTTCCAATCTTGATATTGAAGCAGACATCCTTCCATTGAAAGATCGCGGTCTGGCGTTCGATCGTGGCAAGGTTGTCGGAGTACCCGGTCTTCTCCAAAGCAATATTGCAGCCACTGCCATCTTCAAGATCATCATCTGTCTTACCCTTCTTCAGAGCTTTATGTCCGCGAGGAAAAATTAGTATCTCGCCCTTCGGCTTCTTCTCGGTGATGAAGTCGGAGGCAACCAGATAAATTGCCCCGAGCAGGAACATGTAGGCGAATATGACGCCGATGTTCCTCCACTTGTGAGAGGCGGAATAACCATACGTAGACTCAATATAGGCGTTGCCATTGACAAAGGGTTGTCCGGGTACCGACCCAACGGTGGAGCAAACACGATTGTTAGGCCCGAGATCCGCGTAGCCAGGGCCCGATGGGACATAGTTCACACAAGGGAAGTCGCGGTTGTGGAACTCATTGATCATTAGGGACTCAAAGCCATAGCTGATAGGATTGATGTAGGCTATCCAGCGGGCCCATCCAAGCATATATCTTGTTGGGATGGCGAACCCGGTGTACATGCTGAGACCGAGAATGAAAACGGCAGAGAAGGGCAGAGCTTGAACGAGGGATCTTGTTATTGATGCCATAGACCTGAAGAACATGGACATGCTCAGAGTCAGCATGAATGAGGTGAAGATGAAGAAGAAGAAAGCTCCGGGTTCTCGTCTTAAGTTGGTCATGAAGTAAAGAACTATATTAGCTGTAATAGTGTTGAGAATCTTATAGGGCAAATCCATTATCATCGATGATATTGCTTCTGCAGATGGATGGTAGAGAGCATATCGGGAGTGCTTCTCTACAATCGCTCGTTGCGCGTATAGAGTTAACATTTCAAGACCGCAACCAAGAGCATTCATCAAGACGGCAAAGAAGAGAAGAGCGCCGCGCTGAAAGAAGCTATTTGTATCAGACTTGAGGTTGTAGAATATGCTGGCTATAACAAGAGCCACAACAGTATTTCCGAATAGCGAGGAGATTGTGATGCTGGGGTCACCCTTCAAGCGTTGATACCCGCGCCAGAGGCACAAGTTCACCTGTTGCACATAGGAAAGAGTGTAGGGCGACGAAACACGCTGGGCCTTAGCTTGCTGAGCTCGTCGAGACTGCTTGAACCTGTCCAGGTATTCATCATTCAGTGCAAACTTTGCATTGTACCTCTCGATCTCCTGCACAAGTTGTGTTCGCTGTGGCGAGGCTTTCCATCGTGCAGCGAATTCATCTGGTGTTCGAGGTACGCGGCCTTCGTAGCCTCGTTGCACGACGCGCTCGAGGTGGCTAGTCATAGAGGTGAGGAAATCGGCATCAGTTTGTCGGCTGGGGCAGGCAAAACCCATGTCAAGAAAATACTGCTTCGCCATCGAAATACGACCGAAGTAAATCTCGCGACCTTCGTATAGAACAAGGACCTTGTTGAAATAGTCGTAGGCGGCTTGGGGAGCTTGATACAGCGATACACAGGCAGTGGTGCCATTAATATCTGTCTGCATGCGCAACGTCTTGCAGAACTCAATAGCATTCGCACTGTCAAGACCACGAGTAGAGTTGTCCCAACATTGCAGTGGCGCATTGCTGAGGCAGGCTTCAGCAATACTAACCCGTTTCCGCTCTCCACCAGACACCCCACGAATGAAGTCGTCTCCAACAATGGTGTTCTTGGTATGGCTGATGCCGAACATCGCCATGATCACGTCACGCATATGAGTGGCATACTGGTTCACATTTACCCCCCCAGGAATGTGTCGTGGTGCTCGGGCGCGCGCAGCAAAGTAAAGAGTATCTCCAACGGTGAGTTTGGGGAAATGTACATCAACCTCTGCCGTGTAGATGGCTTCCCCTCTAAACTCGTGGGCCATTTGTATTGCATTTACACCTGACAGAAATGAGCAGAGAACCCTAATATTGAATCAATAGGACATACCTTGGAAATTGATGTTGGAGCTCTTATCAACTTGAAAGCCGTATGTCTCTCCAGCGATAGTCTTCAAGAAAGTCGAGCATCCCGATCCAGGAGGTCCAAGAACTACCAACATTTCTCCAGCCTCCACCAATCCCTCCAAATTCTGTAAAATTTGAATTTTTCGTGGCCTTTGGCCGAGGGATTTCCTTGCCAGACCCAACACCTCGAACCAAACGTTGCCAACGCTTTTCTGGTAATCAGTGTCAGAACCGAAACCATGGACATTGAGATTGCTGAAGGCGACACCTAGGGTTCGCAGGGGATGCGCCTGCTCGTCCTCGGTGTGCATCTGCAGCATGGCTTTGCACCACGCTCGAGCATTGAAGTATTCGCCATTGGGGTCCAGGGCCGATCCAGCTTCCGCAGCAAATGGGTTTTGTCCGGTGGTGGAACAAATGCTCTGATTCGTGAATTGTCTGGCCAGCTGATAAACCTCCGCTTCCCTTTGCTCCTCACTGGAACTGGAGGTGCTAACTCTCTCCCGATTACCATTCATGATTGCAAGTGAGGTGGTTCGGCTGCGCCAATGAGCTTCATTCGAATGCATCAACCAAATAGTTGGAATGTTGTAAAGATAGGAGTATTGAAGTTGGACGAGCATTAGATGTAGCGGCCGCGCTATATAAAGCAACCGCCCCCTTTACTCCCAACTCCAGCTTTTTGACGTAATACATGATGGATAACGCGATCCACGGCGATTTAGGCATATCTGGTTCAAGTCATGCAAACAAAGGGGTAAAAAGCCCGCCAAGCCATTGGCTCTCGTCAGCCAAAATCAGCCAAATCGATGACCAGCGTCAACCAGATCCTTGACAAAGATTGAAGCTCAATGTTGGATATTTCCATGGAATTCTTCCTTTCCTTGTGGTGTTTCGGTTACTATTAATGAAAGTGTAGTCGTTTCTATGCGTACGGATGGTGGACCCCGGCACGGATGGTCGTTGTCGGGTGCGGATCGGGTTGTAGAAGTTGCGGATGGCGGTTCACGTTTTCCCGAGCTGCCCCTATCTCAAATATCAGCCAGGTTGCAATTTACCCGTGGAGTGCTTTCATCTCCCACTCTGATCGTTTGTGCTATAGAACTTGATATCTAACCAAACCCAGCGACTGCAGACGACTTTTTTTCGTTTTTGATTGGTTGGTTTTTATTATTATTTTTGTACCTACAGCAGAATCCACGAGCTTTTCTTTGGCCAAGCGAGTGCCCGACTCACTTTCAACATCCCTCCCCATAACATCACCAACCAATCTTCTTGATACACACCAATAACTCATCATTATCCTTAATTGAAGCAAAATGAAAGCGCACTCTAAGAGCTCCCGTTCCAGCCGCGAAGCGATCCTGCGGCTATCCAGAAGGTAGTTCTGAGCCAATCTGGCAGCCCGAACACGTCGACTTGATCGAGCCGAATGGAAAATGAAGAGGACGATAAATGTCCATATCAAAATCTTCGAGGTTATCGTAAGCTTAAAACAACGATAGTCCACCCGCAGGCAACCTGGGTGCTGGATTTTCCAGCTTTCATCCTATAGAGTACAAGGCTCTGCCCACAATCCGCAATGATCTTCTCCTTTGGATAAAGAGTAATGTGGAGGCGTCAAAGGATGTAGAAGCAGCTGTGGCCCCGATCTTAAAGGTAGACAAATCTTGGGATTGACCCAGTAGATAGGAATTGATGAGGTAGCTGAGACCCAAATATTGTGTAGGATGCTGGATGAGCAGCTTATGGGTAGGTTACTCTTGTAGAGTATGGGGAAATTTGTTCCTTGTTAAGACTCTTCTTTTTTGACGGGGTAAGAAACAATTGCAAAGTGCATTGAACTAATTCCTTGGTCAGCTTCCTGTATAATTAATTGAAATCTGCTCAGCATGGTGCTTGATGTCGTCTGTTCTATGACTTCCCAGTGATCATCTGCTATTGAAACGAGAAAGGGGGAATCCATACAGTTGCTGGTGACCGGGGGATTGCTGGTGCTGGGGATTGTTTTGCGTGCTATACACATACTTAGGTCTGCGAGAGCTGGGCTTCGTTTTTGTCGCGTTCCAGATGCTTAATGCTGATGTACTAGCTCTATAGTTGGGTCTGCTTTGGAAGCTAGAGTTATAGCTGGCAGCGTTGGTATCCTTGGAATGCTGAGGTCAACCCAGGTCGGCTATGCAGTCCGCCATATTAACCCCAGCTACAGCCCTAAAAGGTGCATGCCTCTGTGCAGGGCATCGCGGATGTACGCTTATCGTTTCCATCTGGACGAGATACTCTCTCATTGGCTTCAATTAAACACAACTAAATGTATATCATATTAAAACTCAGTCAATCCTGTTCTCTAATACATGATATGTCGTCTATGTCACTGCGGAGATTTCTCAGGCGAGGGATATTTGATACCTAGAAACCCAAGCTTTGAAAATCTACCAGGTGACAGCAACAAGAATCTTCTTGCTTAGTCTCAGGAATTCAAGGCTAAAATTAACTGATAGCAGTCAAACAGGTGCTAATGTTTGTTATCCTAGCAGCCTCGATTTGGGAGTCAAATCTATGGATACTGTTGTCAACTGTTGAAGAAACCAGTATGTCCCTATTTGTCCATTTTTCTCCGGGAAAAATTCACACTGAAGTTATAAACCACTCTAAGGGACATTAAACATAGTGAGTGGATCTTGAGCTACTCCCTATGTCCCTCATCCCATTAGGGACCTCGCTCAAGGTTCAAAAGTCAATGGGTTTCGCATGCTGAGGCTGCTCATCAGGTATCAGCGTCAGTCCCTCACACTCGCTCTTCTGAACACACCATCTGAGCCATGCATATATCTTTCCGCTCGCTCTCCGCAGGCTCCCGGCATTGACCCCCCCTTGCGACAGCTGAGCCCTCAGAATTCAATGCTACGAAACTTCAAACCCAGCGACATTATAACACGAAATGTGGCTCTCATTGGCAATGGCTCGTCAGCCAAATACTCCGCAATCAGTTTGATGGACAAAGGCAAATCGCTCATCGTCGTCGAGAAGCAGGCCCAGATTAGGAGGCCATGTTGAGGCCTACGTTTATCCGCAGCCGGCATTCCGGTACACATGGCTGTCGTAATTTCCATAATAGCTCTGTGATCACGGACTTTTTCTGCAGATTTGACATCCCCATGAACACAAGGCGTCAGTTCTCAGGTTCCCAGTTCTACGACAATTTTCACAACAGAAAGAAGCCACTCAAAAGTTCAATCCACCAGGACAGTAATTGGGCGCAGCAGGCGTACATGATAGGGACGGCTGCTTGAAATCCATGCTTCTCCACGAAGTTCCCGAGTGCATGTACAGATCCTCAGGCACCGAGTTTGGAAGAATTGGCCCATTTCTCAGACGGGGTATTTGTAGTAATGTGCCAGGTAGGCCGTGAAGAACAATCAGGTGCCAGAAATAGATTGTCAAACCCGACTGTTGAAGAATTTTCGATACATGTCGTCAGATATTGTCCTAGGTATGTTGACCGGCTCTCTAAGTCCCGCCCACCACAACTCGACCGAAGCCCTCAGTAGAGCCGCAGAAAAGCTTTTCTTCCCCCTCAAGCCTTCTCCTTTCGTCCGAAGTTCTGTCCGCCCCTCGTTCCAATGGCAAGTGGGGTATTAAGGTCGTCATTCGCGCCCCAAATAACCCAAAGCTCATCACCGCCAAAAAACTACACGTCACCTTGCCCCCCAAATTAGACCTCAGCACCACCCAGAAATCTCTCTTCAGCATGTTAGGTAAATAGCTGTGGAAGATTTGATGGAACGTATAGAGATAGAAGGTTGTTAAAATTCTTGCAATTATTAATTTGACATGGGATATAGAATACTCAAACCGCGACGGACGTAACGACCCTAAGGCGCGAAAATCCGGTGTCCTGGTCGTATCTATGTACTTAACCATGCAACCCGGATAAATAGCAGCACGGAGGGAAAAAAAGTCAGTAGATTATTAAAGTTACCCCCCCTTGTGCGAGTCAAACTTACATGTATGTTACCTCAGGGGTAAAAAAATATTAATTAACATGGTTACCCAGGACGAAAAAAAACAACTCTCAACTCGCAAGAGATAACTTTAAAATTAAGCTTAGGCTTAACCTTAAACCTTCCCCGCTGTCGATCAATTGATCGATCGCTTTCAAAATGCTTGGCTTCCCTCGTGACCCCCGAGGAAAAAACCTCCTGGTCGGAGCCTCTCAAGAAGATTTTTTAAGTTAAAAGCATGGGTGTTACTGAGTAAGTTGCATACATACCTACCGACCAACCTTGTTGAAATGGCGTCGACGGGCCAAAGGTTCCAACATCTTCAGAAAAAAAAAGAATTAGAAGCAACAGCAGAAGAAGAAAAAAAAGAAGAAAAAGAAGAAGAAGAAAAAGAAGTAGAAATCCCATGAGGGAGAAGAGCACCAACATAAGATATGTAGAAAGAAGAGATCATCTCAAATACATTATGGATACTAATGTCAATTTAGAATTGGGAAGAAAGAAGGAAAAAATATATAAAGATGCACCAGACCAAGCCAGGAAAAAAAGCCATAACTCATAACGGCCACTTTCATGTAGCTCAAAGACTAATAAAACACGAAAAACACACAAAAACAGAAGGATTAAGGAAAAAAGAAGAAATGATGCAAGGTTTTCAGTGAATGAACTGAAATTATTTTAGATTCAACCAGATTGAAGGAAAAAAATTTGAAGATGAAAATGAAAATGAAAAGAACAACTCATAAAAACAAAAGAAAGAAAAAAAAGCGCAAAACGCCAATTTTTAGTCTTTCCCACATCCCATCCCATGATATATATAAAAATTCTCTCCATCCATTCCATGACTTCTCTTGACCCGACAAACCCGACAAAACCCGAAACGCCGTACATATAGTATGATGAAAGGAAGGATATTAAGAAAAAGAAAAGAAAAAAAGGAGAAAAAAGTAGCACATTCAAAAAGAGTAAACATGACGACCCGAAGTTTGATAGGTAGATGAGAAATAGGCATACAGAATAAAAAGGAAAAAGTATTCCTTTCTCACCACCCCATCCAAAGCAAAAAATTTAACAAAATAAGAAAAAAAAAACATGGAAAAGGTGAATTAGAGAAAAACAAAAGGCGCAAAGAACAAAAGAAACGAGAAGGTCCAATAAAAAAAAGGCCTAAGTCATAATCTCTCAAAAACATCTCATTTTTACCCATGATACCAAATGCAGGAGAAAGAGAAAAGAAAAAAACGATAGAAACAGTTCACGATCACTCCCTCACATCCCGATTCCCATTCCCATTCCCAGCCCCAGCCCCAGTCCCACTACCATTCCTATCATTATTTCCCCCACCCCCATTCCTAGCAGGCACGTCCGTAACCCCGCGCCCCAGATTCCGCGATAACCCCACAGCCGCCCACCACTCATCATTAATATCTTGTCTGCGCGTTAGCTGGTCAATGATGGCTTGGACCTGCTGGAGGTCTTCCATGGAGCTACTCTGGCCGAAGGAGACGTTTATCGATGTGGGTGTTGAGGTGGATGTTGGGGTCGTTGATGAGGAGGAGGTCGTGTTCGTGTTGGGGTTGGGGTTTGTGGATTGCGTGGGTTGTTGCTGTTGGGGTCGTTGTCGTCGTCGTTGCTGTTGCTGCTGTTGCTGTTGATGTTGAATGGTGTCTTCGAGCGCTGCAGCTGCAGCTGATATCCCGATAGGATTTGCGCGACGGCTATACGTCAATCGTCGCCAGGTTGGATCGGGTTCCATGTCCGATTCAGGTTCCGTGTCAGAGCCTTCAGACGAGGAGAAGAAATCGCAGTGGTTGATGTGGTCTGTGAATGGTTCGAGGGGGATGAAGACACCCGGGCGTGATGGGTTGTTGGCACCTAAAGAGGAAGGGAGCGTCGATTGTGACGAGTTCGCTGAGCTGCGGGAGGGCGCTGTAGAGGCAGATGCGGTGGCGGAGGTGAAGGAGGAGTCGAAACTTGGGAGTTGATCATCAGGTGTGATTGTGGTAAACAGGGTTTCCCACATGTTATGTTCTTCATCGTCATTATCATCGTCATCATCGTCATCGTGGTCATCGCCGCCAGGGCTGAAGCTACGATCGCGATCGCCAAGCCCATCGATGATGTGACGGGGTCGGGTAGTATCTATATCACTTGTATCTGCGACAGAGCGGTGGCCGACTCTACGGAGTAAAGGCATATTTGTATCGTTACTATCTGATGAGGGCATCGCATGTTCATTACTGCGTGGTGGATATGCTGGCGCAAACCTGGGGCTGAACGAGACGATCTCTCCAAGGCGGTGCTCCAGGCGGGAATCGGCCGGCGCATTGCCGCTCGACTCTAATCGGCGGGAACGTTCAGTCGAAGGAGGCCATGAGGGCGGTTGAAGCATCTCGAACCTCAAAGATGACTCTCGTGGGATCCTCATACGACGACCAGGGGAAGGATAGCGTAGGGCATCTCGGGCCAGCTGCTGGCCTAATTCGCGCCTAGTTTGAGATGAGGAGGAAGAAAATGAATTGGATGCAGGCCAGTCCAGACGAGACTCATTATCCTGAGAGGAATGGTAGCGTGAAATTCCCGGTTCGCCAGTAGTTGTAGCCGTACCAGTACCGGTGGCAGTAGTCGTGGCGCCTTCACCTAAGATTTCGCGACTGAGGGTCTCCACCCATTGGGGCATTGAGGAGCGAAAAGGCACGTATCCAGCAGGACGACTTGAAGAACCACTACTTGGTCCATTGCTACTATTATTATTATTCCTGTGAGGACGGCGAACAGTCCGTTGGCGCCGAATAGTGGAGCGGGATGGTGCAAGCGGGTCAGGTTTAGCATTAGCATGGCTTGCGGCGGCGGAACGAGCAGGTGGTTCCCAGTGGAGACTAAATGAATACAGGGCATGAATATGTCAGTTATTTACTGATAGATATTACGGGTTGTATTTTTAGGTTGTGTTTGGGTGATGATGAAGAATTGCCCATGGTTTGCGCAGCCCAGTCGAGGGCGGAGGGCGGCTAGCGTGACACCCAGCAACGCGAATGAAGTCACGAGTAAACCCAGCGGCAACCAGGGGGTTCTTCCTCCCAAACAAATACACCAGGATGAACTTACGGGATTCCCATTTTTGCACAGCAACGGAGTAAAGCGAGAGACACGAAGTAGGAAAAGAATGCTGGACAGTGCGCGACCGAGATATAAGAGAAAAGGGAGGATATCAAGCCAGGAGCGATGCGCAGAGGAGGTGGGCGAGGTGGATGAAGCGGATGAAGTGGTTGTTGAGGGGGGAAGAAGTTGAGGAGGTTAAGGTGGTTGGTTGGTTTGGTGGTTGGTGATGCGAGGAGAAACGGAAAGGGAAAGGGGAAAAGGCCGCCCTGCAGTGGAGTTGGTATGGTATTATTGGTATTATTACAACTTGCGAAAGATGTTGTGGGTGGTGTTTTACGGATTGGGCTGTATTAGGCTTGTATTTGAAACCGGAACTGCAAAAATCCGAGGAGCTGAGGTACCCGGATTAGGCTTAGTAAGCCCGAGGCAAAGAAGAGATCACGTGGTGTAGAGGCTTACTCAGAGAAATCACAGAATCAGGCAGCTGATTGGACGGGAAAGAAGACAACGGCTGGCCATAGACACGAAGACATCGCGTCGGAGCAGGAAACGGCTGAGACAGTGGTGTGTTTAACATTGATTATTACTCTAGGTAGACCATGAATGCTGCGACATCTGTCATGAAACCTCTGGAACCCACCTGAGCAAGGACCTGAGGAATTGGCCATGGTCATGTGATTAGGACCCTCGGGCCAGAAAAATGGGGCCACCTTATCTTCAACTCCACTCCCACCAACTTGCCCCCAAGAAGATCCAAAATGATTGAACTCGGCCTCTCCCGCATTGCTCGATTGGTCCAGTCCTCTCCCCTGCCATGGAGAGCCATTCACATCGCCGGCACTAACGGCAAAGGCTCCATCACAAGCTACCTCTCCGCCCTGCTCACTGCAGCCGGACTGCGTTGCGGCTCCTTTACCTCCCCGCACCTCATCGACCGCTGGGACTGCATAACCATCAACGAGCACGTGGTCCACGAACCCGTCTTCCGCCAGATAGAACACAACATCAAACTCCGCAACCAGTCTCTAGGCATTGGCGCGACTGAGTTCGAGCTGCTGACGGCCACCGCGTTCGAGATCTTCACGCATGAAAATGTCGAGATTGGGATTGTCGAGGTGGGCATGGGGGGCCGGCTGGACGCGACGAATATCTTGAACAATAATAATGTTCTGGTGTCTATCATTGCAAAGATTGGCTATGACCACCAGGCTATCCTGGGTGATACCATCGAAAAAATCGCAAGGGAGAAAGCTGGCATCATGAAACCTGGCGTTCCCTGCGTCGCGGACGGGACAAACGACCCAGCTGTCCGAGCCGTCCTCGAGGAAGTCGCGCTGGAATCCCATACACCACTCACCTTCACCCGCCCAGAAACTACCACGCAGGAATTCCCCGAGCTCACCAAGATATTCGAGCGTCTTAAAATCGAACCACACCAACAGGCAAATATCGCCTGCGCAATTACGGCTCTACAACAGAATCACGTTTTACCATCACCCTCGTCTACTACCACTACTACTACATTACCTCTACCATTACCAAGTCTATTCCAATACATCCACAAAACCCCACGACCGGGCCGCTTGCAGGAACTCTCCCTCGAACCCTTGATCGCCCGCAAACACCCCGTCCTCCTCGATGGCGCGCATAACCCACAATCCGCCCAGGTCCTCTGCTCCTATGTAGACCGCAACCTTCGAAAACAAACAGGCAGCAGCGGGAATGAGAATGGCAACGGCATTCGGAATGGGAATGTTACATGGGTAATCGCTGCATCCCAAGGCAAGAACATTCAAGAATTATTCGGCTGCATACTCAAACCCGGTGATAATGTTGCTGTGGTAGAGTTTGGGCCCGTGGATGGTATGCCGTGGGTGAGAAGTGTGGAGACGGCAGAGCTGCTATCCGTAATACGCAGTGGCAGCACGCCTCATATACCACGATCCGAGGGGTTTGGTAGTGATATATTATCTGGGTTGAAGTGGGCTGATGAAATGTCGAAGGGGATTGTTGGTGGTGGGGGTGGGGGCGGGGGACCATTGGTAATTGCTGGTAGTCTGTATCTGGTGTCTGACATATTGCGGCTGCTTCGCGAGGCAAAAGCAGCAGGCGTGTTGCAAACATCGTAGTTGTAGTTCATGTTATGGGAGATTTCCAAAGGTTAGCGCGGATCAAGGCGTTTTCCTTCGGATAGATGAAATTAATGGTAAACAAAACAAGGGGGCTCAGGTCATCTAGGTATGTATGTATTATTTTGTATATTAATTTTTATTTTAAATAGAAGTGAAAAAGAGCGAAGTAAATATATAAAATAAATAAGTGGGTCAAGATACAACAATTTATTATTCTGTGCAGAATTCCATTTTATTTGAGTATTGTTTTCCGTGTCTATCAGTTTATCTACAAACTTGGCTGGGGCTTGGATCAGAAAATCAGTCAATCAATCAATAGGGCTGACCTAGCCACTACAGGCTGCTTTTGTTTAGTTATCGCATCTTTCATTGTGTCATCCCCGGCCCTTAGACGGGTTTAGTTCTTGTGTACATGTACAGTACATAGGCAGAGTTGTGCATTCATTATCATCGAAGCCAACAAAACAGCAGAGAAAAAGCAAATTAAACGGTCGATATTTAAGATTTAAGGGGGAGGAGGTGCAAACACGGTGCATAAATTCGAAATTATTTAAACAGAAAGCGTCTTCCTTTTTTATTTAAATTTTTTTTTTAAACAAACCAGGTTCAGTTTGGATGGAGTAACTTAGATCTGGACCATGTTCACAGATCGTTAGCTTGTTTCGTGCCTATTATTATTTACCTACCTAGGTACTGCTTGTTCACAAACGCACCCACCTCTACCACATCTACCATCTTTCACCTCCTCATATCCTCCAGATACATCCTTCGTCCTTCATCCTTCGTATCCCTAACCATCCCCGGCCCGAGGAGTAACCCTCCCTCCCTCGAATCGAAAGTCCTCCGTGGTGCTTTTTGTCCTCTCTGACATGACGATCGATACCTCTCCATCCTCCTCCCCTTGACTTGACCTCCCTTATCTGGAACCCCCCCTCCCTCTCGGGGGCCTCCCCTCCCTTCCCCTCCCCGCCTTAATCGACTGCCGCGTTTGTGTCTCCGTGTCTCCCAAAATATATCATACATATTCCTTCCTTCCGTTATCCGCGATGGTGTCACGAGCAGATGACTACTCGGGAGACGCCGCTCGCCCTGCATCTCGCCCGTCATCTTCTCGACCGCAAGAGAATAATAACTATACCCCCACCGCCGCAAGGCCTCGAGTTGCAAGATCGGCCACATCTCAATCGAAGAGGGAGTCTACGAGGTCTTCAAAGTCTATGGCAAAGGATGTTGCGGAGCTTACGGACTTTGTATGCTTGATATCCCGTTTACAGAGAGGTATATAAGTATATATACACATACACGCAGGCTAATGGCGCGACAGCAATTGGGCGATTGTTTGGGGAAGGGCGCTTTCGGATCCGTGTATAGGGCGCTGAACTGGGGCACGGGCGAAACGGTGGCCGTCAAGCAGATCAAGCTCACAGATCTACCAAAGAGCGAGCTTAGAGTTATTATGGTTAGGAAAATGAAATGCTCTCATATGCCCCTACAAATTCTATCTTTTTTCTGACGCGGTTCTACGTTTTTTTTATTATATATATATTTACAGCAAGAAATCGACTTGCTCAAGAATCTCGATGTAAGAGGCTTTTTCTCTTTTGTTCCTTTCTTTTCAAACCTTGGCTCGCGCCGGTATGGTTCAGGAACCCGAAACAAAACTGACACGGGAATAAAATTAACTTCTGCAGCATCCAAACATTGTCAAGTACCACGGCTTTGTGAAGTCAATCGAGACTCTAAATATAATTCTTGAGTACGTTGGTATCCAAGCACACCCTACCATACCCAGCCCTAATTAGCCTTTGTGGCAATTGGTTTCCTGATATTGAAATCTGTTTCTAGATATTGCGAAAATGGCTCCTTGCACTCGATCTCGAAAAACTTTGGTCGATTCCCCGAGAACCTCGTCGGCCTTTACATGTCCCAAGTGCTCCATGGACTTTTATACCTCCACGAACAAGGTGTCATACATAGGGATATCAAAGGAGCAAATATTCTCACCACAAAACAAGGACTGGTCAAGCTGGCTGATTTCGGTGTTGCTAGTCGTACGACGGGGCTCCATGAGTCAAGTGTTGTTGGGACGCCGTATTGGATGGCACCGGAGGTGATAGAGCTGTCTGGCGCAACCACTGCTTCTGACATTTGGAGTCTTGGTTGCACTGTCATCGAGCTGCTCGAAGGGAAACCGCCCTATTACAAATTCCAGCCTATGCAGGCCTTATTTCGTATTGTTAATGACGACCACCCTCCGTTGCCCCAGGGAGCATCGCCTGTCAGCTTCCCCCCCTCCCCCCCCGGATCGTTTTACCCCTTAGAAGCTTTCCTTTTGTACTATTTAGAAATCTAACAGTTGGGGTAGGCCGTGAGGGATTTCCTCATGCAATGTTTCCAGAAAGATCCGAACCTTCGAGTCACCGCGCGAAAACTTCTAAAGCATCCCTGGATAGTCAATGCCAGAAGGTCCGATTCTGTAGTCCCTACGAAATCCACTGAATATGAAGAAGCCGTCAAGAGCGTGCAGGAATGGAACGAGGCCCTGCGGTCACCGGATGCAAACTCCGCGCGGAAACCCTTACGACCAGGCTATATGAGCCCGGGACAGGGACAGAAGGAATTTTCGCTTCCGCTTGTCATACCGTCCAGAGAATCTCTTTCAGGGCCAGGGTCTGGGCCAGGCTACAACAAAGACGCCGCTGAACGGTTTCGGTCCCCCAACGGCGGCGATGCCGATGATAACTGGGATGATGATTTCGCTTCCGCTATATCCCCAAGCGCACTTCGACTGCCACACTTGAAGCCACATGACAACTTTGGTGGGATGCTATCGTCCGAGAAGCTAAAAGCATTTGCTTCTTTTGAGAGCGTAGCTGAACTCGGAAGTATAGGTAGCAACAACGACCCCGCCGGCGATGACGACAATACGACTGTTAACCGTTCCTTTGATCATAACGAAACAGATCCGCTACAAACCATCCGTCCGTTTGTTCTTCCCCACAAGTTCCCTGAGGAGGAAGGCGGTGGTGGTGTAGGTAGTAGTAGTAGCCCACCCAAACACCTAAGGCGCTCGCGGCAGCGAAAGTTCTCCATCCCTCCTATTAATACTGGTAGCGCCATCATTACTCCCAGACCCAATCTCGCCGCTAAACCGGCCCGTCCAGCTGCGTTCTATAAGGAAAGCTCCGTGGAGGATTATTCGGATCTCATCGCTGCGAACGATGCCGTTCTTGAAAAGAAATTGCGTGTGATTCAAGTAAGCTTCCTCTTTTCCATACTTAATAGTCCTTTTTCTTTTTTGCAATGACTGTGATGTGGATCAAAAGTTGACTGCGTCAGGGCGTCGGTAATGATCCGGGCAAATCCGATGCCATCGATATGACCAACTCCAAAATCTTAGAACGAAGCACCGCCAGTAACGATGACTTGGACCAATCCCCGCAACAATCACGCGCGCGCAGACGGCCTCCAATTAACCGTTCCCGCTCATCCATCGAGATAGAGAAGTTCGCAGAAGATGAAAACGATGAAGACTTTTCTGACATCCTTGGTAATGACGAGGATACGCTTATTAAAACCGAAAGCGACGACGGTGGTTCGGACCGGAGCACACTGATGCTCAATTCAAAGCTATCGTCCAACTCTTGGTTGGGAGATGTGGATGATGAGGACGATCCGTTTGCGCAGCTTGAGGAGGGACTGGATGAGATGGATCTGGAAGCTAATATCGCTCGTGATAAATACGCACGGTTGCGGAATCAGGTTGAGGGGCTTGTTAGTTCGTTGAAGACATCGCAGGAGGATGATGTTTTGGCGGATATATCCGAGCAGTTGGTGAGTTTTATCCCTTTCTATATAGATATAAATATGTACATATATATTTGTCGGTATTCTTCGTCTCTATGACGAGAATAGCTACTAACATACCTATCTTTTCCCGTAGTTGATTCTATATGCCGATTTGCCGGAGACGAAGAGTGTCATTATCAGCGCCCATGGCATGCTTCCTATTCTAGAAATTCTTGAAAATTGCCGGAGAAGGGATGTGATATCCAACCTTCTGAAGATTGTTAATGCTGTGAGTCATTCTTATTTTCTGTAAACACATCCTGACGGGAAATCCATTTCTAAGCTGATGGGGGTCTTCTTTTTCTTTCTTTTTTCTTTAGATTATATTCGACGATTACGAGATCCAAGAGAACCTCTGTTTCGTCGGCGGGATTCCCATAATCAACAAATTCGCATCCAAGAAATACCCACGGGAAATTCGTCTTGAAGCCGCAGCGTTTGTGCAGCAGATGTACCAAACTTCCACGTTGACGTTGCAGATGTTCGTTAGCGCGGGCGGTTTGAATGTTCTTGTCGAATTTCTAGAGGATGACTATGAAGATGAGCGGGACCTCGTCTTGATAGGGGTTAATGGGATATGGAGTGTTTTTGAATTACAGGTAAGATAATGTCCATTCTTCTTTTGGTCGACCACCTTGCTTGTAAAGGCTGTAGCTTGTAAAGGCTGTATACACTTCAGAACTCACATCCTTAATTTTTCTTGTTAAATGCAGGGATCAACTCCGAAAAACGATTTTTGCCGCATTTTATCGAGAAATTCCGTCCTGGATCCGTTGTCCCTGGTTCTAAGCAGAGTTCTAGATGAAGAGGGAGAATTGGCTGAGCTTTGTGAAGGCCGCATTGCCAATATCTTTTTTATATTCTCGCAAGCTGAAAGTCATGTCAAGGAAATGGTTGCTGAAAGGACTGTTTTGCATCGTATGTCGAAATCATATCTGAGGAAATCAATATGTTTTCTTTACGCGTTTGCTGACTATTTATCTACAGGGGTCCTTAAGGAATTGAAGAGGATGACTCCCATTCACCAAATAACGATGCTGAAATTTATCAAAAACCTATCTATGCTGTCCACGACTCTCGAATGCCTCCAAAATTCCAATGCAATTGACGTCCTCACGGAGCTACTGAGATCGACTATGAAAGGACCGCAGTTCCGAGAAGTATCTAATCAAATTCTCAACACTATCTATAACATGTGCAGGTTAAGTAAACCGCGTCAGGAAGATGCTGCTTTGAACGGCATCATACCCCTCCTGCAGAAAATCGTCAAGACGGAGCGGCCATTGAAGGAATTTGCTCTACCTATTCTCTGCGACATGGCGCATTCTGGGAAAGTCGGCCGCCGAGAGCTGTGGCGCAATAAGGGTCTTCCGTTCTACGTATCTTTACTTTCTGATCCGTATTGGCAGGTTACTGCTCTCGACGCGATCTTTACATGGTATTTTGTTCCCTAGCCGTCTATAGTTATACCAAAAAAAAAAAAAAAAAAAAAAAAAAAAAAAGGTTGCGATCCCCGAGTTAACGAAATATATTTTAGGCTGCAAGAAGAAACCGCCAAAGTCGAAGAACATCTTCTAGACGATAGAAATGGACCTCCCCCCTTCGTAGAGGCTATTATCCGCTGCCTCACGATCTCCAAAGCAAACGCATTTGAAAACCTTCTCGAACCCCTCCAAAAGCTATTGCGGCTAAGCCCACCAATCGCATCGACCTTAGCCCGGCCAGATATGTTCAGCCGCATCGGACAAAAGCTTCATCATACCAAACCCGCCGTGCGGGTGAACCTACTACGTATCCTCTCAACCATCTGTGACTCGACAGATGAGCATGGTAGCCTTCTAAGTCGCTATGGCCTCCTCGACGCAATCCGAGACCTCCAGAAAGATTCCCGCGTCCTCGTCCGAGAACTAGCAGTCCAGCTTATAAAATCTAGCGAAGAGAGCGATGCCGCGCTACTAGGCTCTGCTGCTGTAAAACGCCGAACAACCATACGGCGACAAAGCACCTCAACCACCCCTCCCACCCTTATTTCTAGCCATTCGATGCCCACCACGCCGCAGGTGGGTCGGTCCAGCGCGTCGAAATTACTTTATGAGGGTAGGGATACGCCACGACGTCGCGAAAATGAGATCAACGGTGCCGCCATAGGCCTGAGGCCGGGTAGTCGCGATGGGAGGACCCCAACTACTGGTGCTGCGGCAGTGGTAGCAGCCACTAGTGGTGGGGGCGGCGGGACCGGAAGCGTTGGGGTGAAAGTGCGTCTTCCGCGCGCCATGACTCAACTTCGACCATCGTCGTCGTCATCGTCATCTCAGCAGTCCTCAGTATCGTTATTGGCGACTTCGCCGCAAATAAGTGAGAATATACGGACGCCAACTTCGTCGACGAGGCCGCCGTCTTCGATAGTTAACGCGCGGAGGCGGAGGACGAATACGGGAGGTTCGGGGTGGACTTGACAATACGCAATGAACCATGTTATGCCATTGCACCAAGCAGGGGTTAAAGGCGTAGTTTTACTGGAAGGGGAGCTGTGGTGTTGGCTCCCCTTTTTTCTTCCCCTTTTTTTTTCTCGTTGCGTTTCCTTGTTTTCCTCTGTTTTCATTCTCTATTCTATCCCTTTTCCCTTTCATACACATGAAAAAGTTTTGTCTAATAGATTCACAGCAGGATATTTTTCTGCTGATTCCCATGAATCTCTGAGACGGCCGCACTATTTTTCTTTTAGCGATATGTGCGGGGTGATGGAAAATGGAGAAACGGAAAGCTTTTCGCTTCATTTTCTCAGGTTCTCATCCACTCATGTACACGCATTCCTACACTTACACACATCATTTGCATAGCAAAGGCGCATTGGGCATAATTACTATTCAACGATTGTCAAGTTTGATGAACTTCTCTTTCTACATTTCCTCTTTTCAATTTCTATCTCCTATCTTTGTTTTTCTTCACCCCCTCGTTTCTAAATGAAAATGTGCTGAGGTCGTGTGTCGGATTGGTTTTGCCTCTTTGCCTGTTGAAAGAACAACAAGTTCGCCATTACGAAGATTTCTTTTTTATTACTTACCCCTGATTCCCGCTGCTTGATCTTTAGTTGCCCCGACTTTTTATTCTTTCCTCCTGAGTAACTAAAATAGGAGCTGGGCTTCCATACGACCGACCATTGCTGTTTAACTTTGAGTTGATACAACGAATATGATATTTTTCTTTTCTTTTTGCTCAATTTCTTCAAATTAGGGTATTATTACCCGTCGTAAAATCCCTTTCCAAGCTGGATTGGATCCCCGCCCGTCTCTTATAGTATTCAAAAATTAAATAAATGCGTCTTCATCTACTATGCTGGCCCCTTTATGACATTCATGCCAAGAAACCGGGGTTCAATTAAGGTTATATCACATGATCTAATCCTTGCCAAAAAAAATTTGAAGGCCGAAGAAAAAAAAGGAAAGCAATGCGGACCTGAAAGTTTAAAACTTTCTCCGCCATCGGACGATCAAAAGGTCCAAACCAGATAATCTCGGCATTTACCTACCTTCAAGACAGGAAATCAACCCGCAACCCAATTGAAAGCACGGGTTCGAAAATTGAGATGATTCGATTGAAAGGAAAAGTTATTCTCATATATTTCAGTCACTATTCATTTTAATTATCATGGCAGTTTGAATCCGTTTGCTTCTCTATCTTTCCAGTCTCTATCTCAAAACGCTTTACAATCTACACTCATTACACCAATCGAAAGCGTGGCTATGCGACCCCAAATTCGAATTCCAATACTATTCCCGTCCTCTTTTAGCGGCCCCGCATCGTCATCGTCAACATCTTCCAATCCTTTACTCCTGCGCGTTCACAATTCCCTACGATCGCAATGGACATGTCACCAATGTCTACAGCAACGGCAGGGACGGGTACAGAGACTGCAGATCCCCCGCTTTCCTTCCCGTGAATATGCAACGACGACGCCGCAGTTTCAAAAACCTAATGATAACGGAGGAGGGAATAATAATAAGAGGCGGCCCAGAAGAGCGCTGCAATATGCCGCAGCCGGTGGAACGGTTGGGGCGGCGTTGTTTGCGTTTTCGGATGATATGAAGCATGTATATTCGGCGGCGGAAAGGACAGGGAGGGTTACGGCTGCGTTGGCTGTTTGTATTAATGAGTGAGTCTGGGATATTTTGTTGCTGGGTTTTGCTCGTAGGACTTTGTGGGGTTAGGGGTTAGGGGACTGTGGGCTGGAGATTTTGGGAGTGCTTCCAATTGAAATTTTGATTGAATAGGGGAAAGTGCTATAATGGAAATGGTTTGGGCTAACGTATTTCACTTTATATAGCTATCGCAAGACCTTAAACCGACACTCAGACTCCGAAGAAGAAAAGGCGGAGTGGCTGAAAGCCTGCCATAAACGTTGCGCGGAGCGAACCTTGCGTGTGCTGGAAAAGAATGGATCAATATTCATCAAGCTGGGACAACACCTGAGTAGCATGGGTTACCTGTTACCGCTGGAATGGACCACGACGTTTATCCCGCTGCAGGACAAATGCCCCGTTTCCTCGTTCGAGTCAATTGAGGAAATGTTCGCCAAGGATACCGGACACACAATCGACGAACTTTTCTCAAGTTTTGACAGGGTGCCTATTGGGGCTGCATCTCTGGCGCAAGTCCATGTCGGAGTTCTAAGGGAAACTGGTCAAAAAGTTGCGGTTAAGGTGCAACATCCTACATTGGCAGAATGGGTTCCACTTGATCTTGCATTAACCCGGTTTACATTTTTGACATTGAAGAAGTTCTTCCCTGAATATGATCTTGAGTGGTTGTCGAGTGAGATGGAGTTTTCTTTACCACAAGAATTGGATTTCAGAATGGAAGGGGAGAATGCGAAGAGAGCCCGCGAATATTTTCGGAAGAAAGTGGTTACTGTTGCGCCTTTGGTTATTCCTGAAGGTTGGTAATTTCTTGTAACGTACTGTGGGTAATATTTACACGGTGTGTATACTGACTTTACAAATCTAGTGATGTGGGCGAAGAAGAGAATTCTGGTCATGGAATTTATTGCCGGGCGTCGACCTGACGATCTCGAATATTTGGACTCCAACAGAATTGATAGAGACGAGGTTTCTGCTGCCCTGGCTCACATATTCAACGAAATGATTTTTGGAGACGGTGCCCCTCTCCACTGTGACCCTCATGGCGGGAACATTGCTGTCAGAAAGAACGATTCGGGTCGGAAACCCAACTTTGACATCATTCTCTACGACCATGGACTATATCGCGATATCTCAACAGACCTTCGCCGCAATTACGCCAAGTTGTGGCTTGCTGTTATTAATTCTGATGAAGCGGGCATGCGCGAGTATTCTTACAAGGTTGCCGGAGTCACAGATGACCAATTCCCTCTTTTCGCGAGTGCAATCACGGGCAGGGATTATACCGTCCTATCGAAGAAAGATGTTGTATCGGCCCGCTCTGCACAGGAAAAAGAAGCGATATCGAGTGCGTTAGGCGACGGCTTGCTTCGAGAGCTAGTCCAGATGCTTGGGAAGGTTCCACGCATAATCTTGTTGATTCTCAAAACAAATGATCTCAGTAAGCTACACCCGCACCTATGCCCCTCCAGCCCAAGTGATGTAGCCCCCAATGGTTAATCAAACATCTTTTCTTAATCTAGCCCGCAGCCTTGACGAGAACCTTCACACCCGCCATGGGCCTTTGCGCACATTCTTAATCCTCGCAAAATATGCAACCTGTACGGTCTTCGAAGAGCAAATGGAAGTCATCCGCCAACGTGGCAGCATCCTCTGGCCGCGAAACTTCGTCAAGTTCGTTCAGGCCTGGGCCAGCTATCTACGAGTCGAGATTAAATTGGAGTTGTATGAACACTGGCTCTCGCTCAGGGGCCGGCTTGGCTTGCACAATGATTGATTTTTTAATATCTATGGTTTGGGTGAACGAAAGGTAGAAATTTCCCCCGATGTGCTGGCTAGACATTTCGTTCCCTGGTCCTTTCTTCCCTTGCCACCGGACTTTGACTTCTGATCACGTTCCCGTGCTTTTCTTAACCAGTATTAGCGAAAGCAGATTTCCTTTCTTCTTTTTGGACTTTTTGTTGGGCTAAGTTATACCCGTTGGACAACCCATTCTCTGTTCAAATTTATTTCACCTGTTCTGCACATTTAGACTTATAGACATTTATATAGAGGCGGGGAGGATTTATTGGCTTGGTCAGCGATCTGCTCAAGATTTCTACTTAAATTAATATAAACTATTGCACCCAGGCTTTTGATGTCAGAGAATACAAATTATCCTTCCTTAGAAATAATATTAACATTTTAGTATCTGCCTACAGATATTATTGTGTATGAAAAACTCATGTAGATTTAAGGTTGCTCCAATGCGCCGCACGTGACTACTAGTAGGTCCTTTAAAACAGCGAATTTGGCGGCGTTCATGATATAAGAGTAGATTTGGGAAAATTATTAACAGATGACGGCATTTGGCGAGGATGATTCACTTCTTCTTCCTCTCTTCACTCGAAGATCATTTTTTATTTGTTTTTTCCCCCCAGGGGGTTGCGAAACCTACATAAAACCTCTCTACGGTCCATTTGATTAATTTCTTCATACCCAGGGGCATTTCCCCTGATACATCCCCAAGAACCTCTTTGATTAATTTCAAAAACCCGCATATAAAACAGAGGGACAACGGGAGAAACACTTCTATGCTTTGTACAAAGTCAAAACAACACAAATCAGAGCTTTACCTAGTGCGCAACTCAGAGGGAACAAACAGCCTCCTGCGCGGACCAAAATGACGATGGACAAAAAACCATCTCTAGGCAGGAGACTATCCAAAAATAATCCTAGGGTATGTTTTCTGAATACCAAATATCTTTGCGCTGCGGGAGCAGAGAAGGGAGCAGACAAGTAAAGTCGTTGGGTGTTTTTATACTTCTTTTTTTTGTCATCCCGCCCTTTTCCGTCGCTCCACAAAAGCGCTCGCCATGCCCCTCTCCCTCACCCCCTCTCTATCATTTATCTCCCCTACTTACGCCCTCAACAGTCCATACACGTACCGATGGCCGCATTCGCAATGGCCCTTGTCCTCGGTGCGTACTGCATAACCAGCATCCGAAGTGCGCGCCGAAACGCGAGATATTCATCCTTAACCCCAGCTAACCCCAGTGGGTCATCGGGGACGGAGGGGCAAGGTTGACTCTGATGTTGATGTCGATGTTGGGATTGAGAGATGCGAGCCAGCCAATTATGAATAAAAGGCTAGGTCAAACCTGCCTACGAGGGAGTTGGGAGTTCCAGGAGCGTGGGCACGAGGATCTAACTTTTGGCCTTGCGTTCCTTTTCTAACTTTTTTTTTTTATATATTGATACGTACTATGTTTTTTCAGTGGGAATTGGGAGAAGAAAATATATTGGTTTGACGATTTTCTGGTATCTTGTATATCTAAAAGTTCTAGTGCGTTTAGTATATATTTAATAACACTGGAGGTGCGTTTCTGATTCTTTTCTTTTTGGCGGTGAAAAGGCGTATGGCCGTGGCCGTGGGTTTCTCAAACTAAAAGCAAGCACAACCAAATAATATGAATATAGAGAATTATGAATATCACAGTTCACATATGCGCCCAACCTTGTACATTGAAATCAATACAACGCTCGATCCTGGTCTTGATCCAATCACCAATCACGCCTATGTAATTTTCATTGTCCTGCTCTGTATATCAAAAATGTATTGAAGGTGCACAACGCCCACCCTGCCCCACCGCCAATAAAAATTAAAATAAATAAAATAAAAAAGAGAAGAGAAATGAAGAGAAGAGAAAAGAGAGAAGGTATTTTTTGGGACCCAGTAAAGTAGAGATTATCTGATATATTCGCAATAACGAAAATTGCGAGAGAACGGTCATACGTAAAAACATGTCTGTATATATGTATATTGGAAAAAATGCAAAAAGTTAAAAGAAAGAGCAAGCGCAAGAAGGAACAAATACAGGACAAAATGAAAAATGAAACCATGTAGAATGAAAAGAAGCTTATAGAACCTTGAAGTACTGTACGCTAGTAGTAGATGCAGCGGCAGCAGCAAGAGATCCGAGGACAAAAAGAAGTAATCCACCCAACCCCCAAAAGACACGAGAAACATAATAGGAGAAGGACAAAAAATAACACCACGCCATTAAAAAGAACAATACTATACGATAGGAAACAAAACAAAACAAACCCCAGTAGTCGTTAGCTACGGATTCAAAAGAAAAATTGGAAGAGAGCAAATGTAATCATTGAAACAATCAAGTGAAGGGAGTGAGGAAACAAAATCTCCCTCCCAACAATGCTAAGTTTCTTGATATTTTGCGTATATTTCCCAAGCCCAAATTTGGGGTTATTTTGTGTAAACAAACAAAAAAGATAAAGTGTGTGTGTGTGTGAGAGAGAGAGAGAGAGAGAGGGAGAGAGAGATAACGCCAAAAAAATGCCTAGATGTTGGTATGTATATGTGTTCTGTTTCACATTTCAAGATGAATATTCGCGGCATTAGTCAATGGTGTGATATCATGCGGGGTGTAAACGGTGTGACAGAGTGTTAATGGGGGCTTTCTCGGAGTGGAAGTACGCGAAATGAAACAAGAGTATGTATTATGTGTTCATATGTATCATTGGAGGAGGTAGAAAAGGAAATAGACAGGTAGACAGTAAACTAGTCAAGGATAACAAGATCGGTCGAAGTATGTGAAAATGTCGTGGGAGATTAGAAAGGCGAAGTGAGGCACTAGGCGCACTATCTTTTTTCTCTTCAATTTTAAAATTTCTTTACAAGCCCTTTATGAGGAACCATGTGTGGTTTGGAAGTCGAATGCTGTTTTAATTTTCCTAAGGCCTTCACCTGAAAAGCAAGCTTTCAATATGCGGATGAGCTATCCTCGCTCGTAATCAGTGCTTGTTCGCCTTCGTGCTGCATCCAGTGGATAATGTTTCGAAGATACTCATAGGTGAGCATCGTCGTCATAGCCGCTGGCACAGCGCGGAACAAATTCGTTCCAATCCCAGCGTAGAAGGCGCGCCAGCCCTCCTCCACCAAGATCGTCTGGCATGTGCGAATCACGCCACGATATCTGGGGCGGTTGCGCATCCCGTCCGAGGATGAAGCGCCAACACCGGTCCCTGGAGGCCGGCCGTGGTCCTGTGGCTGTTCAAGCCCGCCTCGAAAAGCGATGCCTTCTGACGAATACGCCGGAGAGGATCGTTGCTGTGTTTGTAGTCGGGTCCTAAGAACTTCGTGTGGGTATGTTGCTGTGCTGGCACATAATTTGCTGAGAAAAGTGGCTGCTGTGATTCCGGTCCAATGGGGGTTTCCGGCGTCTGGATGTTCCCCGATTCCGAACCCTGTGAAAGCCATTTTAAAATATTCGTATAGGGGGAACTGAATGGCGACATGTGACAGGCCGAGGAGCGCAGGAGTGAGGCCAGAGTAGAAAGCACGGAGGCCTTCACTCGCGTACATCTTCCGTGCGGCATCCAGCGTGTTCTTGTAGTACCAAGGGGCTTGATAGCCGTTGCTAGCGGGTCGAAAGCTCTGTGACATGAGTCTTGTCTTAATGACCCATATTGGGTTTGTGGCTATTGTTGAGCAAGCGCCAGCTGTGAGTGATGCATATCCTCGGGCTAACCACCAGTTATCTGCAAATAGTTATATATCAGCAAGTTAGATCAAAAACATAGAGAGAAGACGTGAATCGAGCAGACCTGTCTTTTTGGAGAAATATTCTCGTGATCTATCGTAAACGGTTAAATAGACAGCCCAGGTGGGAAGGTAGCCTAACAGCATCGGCCCCAGCCCTCTATATAGCCCTCTAATGCCTTCATCTCGCCATATCATCCTCCCTGTCCCGACCATCCCACGATATAGTGTTCCGGACTCCACTAGTTTGCCATTTCGGCGCATTTGAAACCCTCCCTGCGCTTGCAGTTTTGTCTTTATCACATCCAGCGGGCATGTCATGATCCCCGACGCAACACCCGCACTAGCTCCGCAGAACGGTGTGATGTATGCCTGGGGAACCCGTGTGGAATATATCTGGAGACTCCTCAACGTCGACGACCCTGGCGGAGGAGTAGCCCCGGCATGTACTGTAGGAGTTGTTGATTGATTTTCTGACGCTGAGATCCCCTGCTGCGATGTAGAGCCGCCAAGAGTCCTTGACGAGTCGGTGCGGCCCAAAGACATAATGTCTATTGACGACGAAGGTTGCGGGATCTCAAATTCTTAACGGTCACCGCCACAGCATGGATGAAATAATATTGTCGTACAGGGGCGGGCGCCGCTTCTTGCGAGGTTGAGTATGGGAATATATACCTTCGATATCTTATGGAGATAATTCACTATGTATCTGTTAACCCACACGAAAACGAACATCTATAAATGCTCCCCTTTTTGTCAGGCCGGTACAGATGGAATCGTTTGGCGCGGATATAGTCTTGTTCAATCGCGGCGCCTGCGGGGGTTTGTTGCCCTCACGGCTCCCTACAGGAGCGGCGCAACTTAGCGATCGACCATACCCATGCCACAGTTGATATGAGAGCACAAGTTGAAGGGAACAGGGAGCCCAGCGGCAGGGGACTTGAAATGATAATAATAGCCAAGCTGGTGACAGTGGAAGTGAGTGCAAATGAACAGCCGTAATGGCGTATACAGCAGTGTTGAAAAGAAGAGCGAAGAAGTTGTCAGCGTCCAAAATGGCCCCTCCCCCCGGTGTCGCCGTCCTTGATATTCTCGCTCGGAAGATGCGCCGGTCACGAGATGCCGCCAGTTCCCAAGAACAGCCAGTTTCGCCGAGATGGTCCGAGCGCTGGTTTTCCCACAGCAAACAACTCCTCTTACTCAGCGCCTGGGAAGTTGTACCGCCCGTTGGACCTCATCTCATCGCATTGCATCCACGCAAACTGTCCCAGCCCACGCCGCCCATTGCGCTGCTCAGATACCGATATTACCCTACTTGACTGCCGATTCCTCCTCTACGCCATGTCCGCCCCCTCTCTTCTCAAGCAGATCAACGCCCGGCCATGGCTCAAACGGATGATGATGCCACTCGCCAACTGGCACGCCAATGCCTCTGGATACAGGCAAATGGGACTGAGGTAATTAATTATATCTACTCTCTAAGCACGGAGTATTTGCAGGATAATATGAGGATGCGGTGTTATGGACCCGGGGAGATAGAAAAGGGAGGGGATGGCGAGGGGGGGAGGCCGGAGAGGCCAATTGTTGATTCGACTGATGAAAAAAGGCGGCTGACACAGAGACATATAGAGCCGATGACTTGATCCCCGAAGAGAACGACACCGTCCAGCTCGCAATTAGAAGACTTCCACCCAAGGAAGCCTACGACCGCGTCTTCCGCATCCGACGCGCATTCCAGGTCCGTCCACCCGAAATATTTGCCGTCGTATCTGTTCCGCGTTCAAAAAATGAAATACAATGCAGAAAACAAAGTAGAGGTTCAATTCTTGCTAACATATATCACCCAAAAAACAGCTCTCCATTGAACATCAGCTCCTCCCTGTCGAACAACAAACCAAGCCAGAAGAGGTGAGCCTGAGACTATAATTCTTCCCGTCAAATTAGTTTTGATGGTCCTCCATTGGATAATCCGAATTGAATCCTTGCCGATTGGTCGATAGAACAGAAAAATAGCTCCATCAGAATTCTGCAACCTACATTCCCCTCATATATATATATATATATTTTTCTGTCTTCTGCCCAACTGCACAACAAATCAATCAAGACTAACCACCGATTTGTGATAACAATTAGGACGTCGAGTATCTCAGCCCTATCATCCGGGAAATCGAGCGCGAGAACAAGGAACGGGCGGAACTCGATAACCTCATCATCAAGCGATAGAATGTACGCATATAAAGTGATACGAGAGTGAGGTGGCATTGTCGTTGAGAGATCCTTGACCGGCATTTCAAAATTAAGAAAAGAAAAAAAAGAACAAAAATTCGGTAAATGAAGGAGATATTCGTTTTGACCCGATTCCTCTCCGCATATATCTTTCTCTCTCTCTTATTTTCGGACTCAGAAGTCCGCTGGCTGGGTGATGTTGATGGCAATGGAGCGTTGCTGTTGCTGTGGGTGTCTGATTAGGGGGAGATGTTAATGTTGGAAATAAACAACTACTGCTACTATTGTACTGTACAGATCTACTATACTTCATAGATGGAATGGGATGCGTGTTTTTCTTTTTTCAAGCATAATAACGTCGGATATGACAACCAAAAGTTGTTGTTTGACAATAACATCTCCTAGGGTATCGACAAATATGGGAAGTATATACATGAAAATACAGGTATCTATAAGTATATGTATAAGATGTCCAGCATGACGCAAAATATATAAAAAAAATTAACCAAAAAGCTCTGTGTAGCCCAAAAACCAAAGGCAAATACAAACCATCCCCTTCCCTGTATCCAATTTCTTCCTGTCTTACACCCATCTCCAAGTTCACTGCATGACAGTGACATCCACATCTTCAATACGCCACATATACCACATAAACAGACTCCTAATTATGGCACCAAAATAATCAGCAAAACCAGTTTAGTCTCATTGGTTCTTACATCCCTCCCCGCCATCCTCCCAAATTTAACAATTTGGGGATTTGGAGGAAGGGAGTGAAGCCAGAACGGGAGAAAAGAATGTTTGCACATTACTCACCGATAAGGAGAGAATGGTGCTGCAACTTCCACCATCTCCTTCTCAGACATGTACTTGAACTTCCCACCACCTTTAGCTTTGAGCTTGCTGACGTCGCGGCCGACGAACGCGGCCATTCCTCTCCTAAATAACCAGGGAAAAAGAATCAGAAACAATGAGAAAGGACCAAATAAACATCAAGCGAAACAAAAAGGGGGAGAGGAAACCCACTGAACCCCCAAATCCCCCGTCGAAAACACATCCATCCTCTTCAGCCCAAAACACGAAAACATCTCCACAGACCACCTCCCCAGCCCGCGCACCGCGATCAGCCTTTCCACAACCTCCTCATCACTCGCCTGCAGCAGCATGTGCGCACTCAGCTCGCCGCTGGCAAACTTCTCCGCCAGCCCTTGTATATACTCCGCCTTGCGCTGCGACAATCCCGCTGTGCGCAGCGTCGCGATGTCACATTTTGCAACCTGCGCGGGCGTTGGGAAGTCGTCATCGCGATCGTAGCGCATTTCCGCCGTCTCTACTTTCTCCTCATCCTCCTTCTCTTTCTCTTTCTCGTCCACGTTCTTAGCTGCTGTGCCATTAGTAGTAATATCAATAGGGGCATTGCTCCCGTTAACATCATTGCTACTATTACCACCACAAAACAACCCCATAAACTTCTTCTTAATACTCCTCGCCGCCGCCCCGGACACCTGCTGGCCAATAATGCCGCTAACCAACGAATTGAACGGATTGATCTCCTCCGCCAACCCCGCGGGCGAGAACAGCGGACATGGATGCTGCTCGATAACGGGACGCAATTGCGGGGCAATGCTTATGAGATGCGCGACGGCCTCTTCGAGCAAAGTTCCTGTTGTGGTTGTGGGGCGTGGTAGGCCCGTTTTGGACGGGGAGGCATCTTCTGGGTTCTCTGGGTAGGCGGTTAGATGGCTTCCGCGCGGGGTGAGGAGGGTTGCGGTGGTGAGGTGCGGGTCGATGGGGCGGTTGAGGGCTGGGCCGGTTTTGTTATTGTTCGGTCGTGTCCGTTTCGGGGTTGATGGAGGTGGTATATCGGGCGTTTTGAAGGTGGGATTACTATTTGTTGTTGATGATGGGGTTTCGTTTTTTGCGGGTGCTGATGCTGCTGCTGCGGCGGCAACAGCAGCAGCAGCAGCAGCGGCTTTCGGAGCGGATACTTTCTTCCCCTTCCCACCGGTTTGTTTTGAGATTATCTTTGTAGGTTTCTGAGTCGTAATGCCAGCCTGTCGGGTCCTCGTTGATTTTGATGAAGGCTGGGCTCGTATGCTATCCTTATCCAGCGCAGCCTGCTGCGTTATAGCGCTTACTTGAGCTGAACGCCTCGGGGCCATGGCAATTGGAGATTGGGTTGTCTTGAAAAGTAACAGACGCTGTGCGGTTTTGGTCCCAAAAGATAGGCCCATGTATGGTTTTTTTTTTCAAGGTGAATTGATAGCCAATTACTAAGTTTGTTCACTGTTTTCAAACTACCAGGCCAAGCTGGGTTGATATGTCGATATTGAGCTGGAGATCGCTGATGGGATTGAAAGAGCGCCTGTCCTTCAGTCGGGCAGTCCTTGCTTTGAGAACATCTCTCTTGTTGAGCTCCTGGATTTTGTTTTTTAAAAATATCTGGTGGTTCGTTGCCCCGGATGGATATCTGTGAGTCAGGCCTCATTCGCTAGTGAGCTGGTGAATACGGGGTAAAATTCCTTGGATAGAATGGTTGGTGGTGGTTGGTTGGTGCAAATCAATCCGCGCGGCTAGACCAGCCCGCCGCTGCAAACCAGTTTGACAACTTGTAGTTCACGGGTATGTTCACACCATTCTGATAGACATATTTGCGTAGGAATGTATATCTTCAGAATATTTTTTTTTCAATTGCGCCTAGCCTGTATATATCATACCAATTGCTATTAATATACCTGATAGCTTCCTTGAAAGAGACATAAATAATTCAGTAGACAATAATCAACTGCTTTCTCCCTCTCCCTCTCATACATTCATCATTAAACTAATATCATATCCACTAAATCAAATGTGAGGAGGACTGATATCTATCTTCAGAGAGCCGGGCAATAGTAATACATACAGGGATCAGTAATCTCAGAGTTGCGCAGACCAGGAAAGAAAAACGAAAAGCCAAAATTGTACTGTATTATGCATATTGAAAAGGGAAAAAAACCGAGAAAAGAAAGTTAACACAAAAAGAACCCCCCCAGGTTTTGTCCATTATTTGGTTTACAACTGTTGGTCTCATGGACCAACTCTTTTTTAAACTGCGTAATAATAGGGGAAAACTGCAAAACTACCATTCGAACTATTCGGAGAGCGAATTTAATATCAGTTCACGGTCGCGAAATGCAAGCCTTCAAGACCAGGGGCCCTTGCCGATTGCAGCCACTGACGCTTCATCAACGCCCAGGGCCCAAGGGGGAAAAAGTTATCCATCCATTCATCCATGTTTTAAAGGTTGTTTTGGGGCGCGGTACCATCACCATGGATCGTCCACTCTTGTATTATTTCCGAACGGCGAGTAATTATGTTATTTTTACTTTCTCCTATCCTTTTCCAGGTACCAGCCCCCCAGTTTCCTGCTTAAATATATCGTTCTATTTTATTTTCTTTGCTGACAGGAAAAACAATAATCACCTGCTTACCTAGCACTCTTGTTCTGAAAAACAAGACAAACAAGAGTTAAACATAGAAATCAATTGATATGTGGTGATGTGTCATGTTTCAAGTTTCAAAAGAATCTGACAATCGTCATCACTGTTAAATGCGATCGCCCTGTCTGCATATGTAAGTTTTCGCTAAATGTAACCCTCAGCAAGCGGCCCGTGGGTGGTTTGGAAACTCATAACATGTACGGAGTATAAAAAACAAAACGCTCAACAATTATTGTCATTCATAATAATATTATGGGCCAGTGGCCCCAACTTGACAGCTTTTTAGTGCGTGTTTTTTTTTTTTTTTTTTTTTTTGATTGTGGGGGGATAATCGTATACGAAGGACGGACGGATAGACGCGCGGATATATTAGAGTGAAAATAACTATTATATGCAACAAAATGGAGGTATAGTTGCATATACCTTTTGAACGCCGCTTTTTCTTTCTTTCATTTTTTTCTTCTTGATATGGAAGGCTTGCAAAAGGAGCGAGAAATAAGATATAGCCCTTTTATGAGATGATTGAAGGTTTTGTTCTCTGTGTCTGATAAAGTTAGTTGTGTACAGTACAATGGACAAACGCCAATTCTATTTGTTGACCTGCCCCCTCTGGAAATGGATATGGCAATATTTGCAATTCTTTGAGCTACTTCTTCTTCTTCTTCTTCATGCATATACAGGTCCAGTTTCCTCATATGTTACATGGGCTTGCACTGGAGAAAATTCTCACGTGAAGTGAAAAGAAATAAAGGAATTAATAAACCTCTCTCCCGCCCCGCCTCCGCCCCCCTTTGCACTGTGCAGTGGACACTAAATTACCTCGACAAGGCAAGTTTTCGATTTGGGTTTCGCTTTTTTTTCTTCTTTTTTCTTCCAAACCTGCAAACAAGACTGCTCTCTCATTGGGCCAATTGAGTATAATGATGGCAATAAAGAAAAGAAAAGAAGAAGAAAAAAAAAGAAAGAAAGAAAACCGGTAGTTCAGTCAGATTAAACATGCTTAATGCCAGAAGGGTTTTGGCAGCAAAGCAATACAAACCAACGCAGAGAAGAAAAAAACAAGCTTCTTCGTATTGCAGAAACTATGGATAGTGTGGTCTAACAAGAATACAAGTTGACAGCTTACCACTAACTATGCATGAACACGAATATAATTCAGTCAGCGTCATGATTTCTATTCTCAGAAACATGGGGTATGTCATGGCACTGGCAGCACTGGCAGGTGCCCAAGAACAACAAATGTTGGAGCAAACTTGCTGTCAGCCAAGCCAGATTCAGGCCAAACAACCTCTACAAGATTCATCCATGGATGATCCCGTCTTTGTCTCAGAAAGGGGAGGGTGGAGTGGGCACATTGATTGAAACAACCAATTGGTAGTTTTATAACCTGTGGTAAAAAAAAAAAATTAGAAAAAGAGGCAGTAATTCGCCACTACTGTTTTAAATAGTTCATGGAAAGAAGAAAATGAAAAAAAGAAAAAAAATGGAGTTCTGAAGAGATAACACCCGTGCTCTTCAGACTTGTGATTGGGGATGTACTTTTTCTTGAATAATACCAAAATAAGAATCATACTTTTTAATCCTTTTTTTTTACCATCTTGCACACTTTACTGACAGTACTACTATTACTGCTACTCTTATGGCGGTTGTGTACAGGAATTCCATACACATGTTTGAGAAGTATTGAAGAATCAATTCTATGCTTAGACTTCTTATGAGTAAATAAAGAACAAACACAAATAATAATACACAGAATATTATCCATGGATCATCGACATCAGACCTTGAATCAATACCAGAGACAGGTAATTTTGGTAAGCCCAAGTAGGTAACTAGGTATGGATAAAATACTAGACTGAACATGGCGTGTTTCCAAGGTTTCCAACTTTCCCAAATTGTTTGTCTTTTTTTGCCTTTTTCTGCTGGGGGTTCAAGTCCCCATGATAATTAATTAATAATAATAATATTACTTACTACATTACTCCTCTCTCTCTCAATGTCTCTCTGCTGAACCTTTTTCTTTCTGGACTGTAACAATCTTCTTTCTTCCTCCACTCGTTTCACAGAAAGCCCAGTTCTTTCTTGCTGTGTTGCTTCTCCCTCGTTGAAGCTGCTTCTTTTCTTCCTTCTTTCCTCGTGTCAACTCTCCCTCCTCCCTCCTCCCTCCTCTCCCCCTGCTCCTTCTGCTCGTCGTTCTTTTTGAAGCCTCCTTTAATTTAACCCAAACATCCCCAAAAAACGCCCACCCAACGTCCAACTTTCTCAACTTCACCCGTCAACTCATCAATTAGTCCGTATACCCCTTTTTTTCTTCTCCTATCTTCTTGGTCCGAAGATTCGAATCCCCCATCCCAACCAGCAATAATAGTTTAATAGTAAGTACTCGTGCTTGTGCTCGTCCCTGTTTAGCCCTGTGTCACCCGTTGCCCTGTACTTGGGTGCTGTCGTGTCTGCATCTGCCCTGCCAACCAACAAGAAAAAACAACAACCTGCCACCCGCCGCCGTCCATCAAAACAGCCCAGCATCAGCAGTTTGTTGTTCGTTTGTGCCACAGTCTTGTTGAAACGCAACACAAACTACTCCTTAAAATAAACACACACCGGTCTCGATACCAATTCCTTAATTTCCATCCCGCCGTGTCTTTCTACATTATTCCCTTTCCCTTTTTCCCCCCCCCTTGACGTTCTGGCTATTTGCTGACTGTCCTACCTGTCATTGTACAGTCACCAAAACCACATCAATCTGACATTCGTCTATTTTCCAGCCGCCGCCAATTTTTTCTTTTAAACAAAAAGGGGATAAAAAATGGCTATCATGAAATACATTCTTCCTGCTTTGGCTATTGCTGGCCTGGCAGTCGGTCAGGACTGTGAGTTGTCTATTCTTGATCCCCCAGGTCGAACAATTCGTGTGCTCTGGAAATCGGAAGAGTATTTTTATTTTATTTTACATCAACTGACTATTGTGTGTATGATTAGCTTGCAAGGGCCCCAAGACCATTAAAAACCAAGGCGATGCCTCTGCCCTCTCCTGCAAGAAATTCGAGGGTGACATTAATATCGCTCCTGATGTTCCCAGGGGAGAAATTAGAATCGATGGCATCCAGGAAATCACTGGCAGTCTGACTGCCAAAGGCACCCAGAACTTGACTGGCTTGTTCGCCACCCAGATTCGATCCATTGGCGACACTTTTATGCTCAGCGGTGCCATTGAGCTGAGGACCATCCAATTCGACGCCCTCACCGAAGTCGGCGCTCTCAACTTTGAGGCCCTTCCCAACGTGCAGCAGCTCGCTTTCACCAAGGGTATTTCCAAGGCTAAAAACATTCGCATCTCCAACACTGACCTGGCCAACTTGAAGGGCATCGAGTTGGAAACCGTTGGCGACATGGAAATCAGCAACAACCCCCACTTGATGGAAGCTGATGTCGCCCAGATCACCAACATCACTGGCTATGCTAGCTTCTCGGCCAATCATATGGATCTCAAAATCTCGTTCCCCCGTCTTGAAGGCGCCCTGAACATGACTTTCCGCAACGTCAGCTCGGTCGATGTCCCATCCCTCAAGAGAACTGAAGGTCTCCTTGGATTCTACTCCAACTATTTCGAAGAACTCCAAGCTCCCAACCTCACCTCCACCGGAGATCTTGTCTTCGCTGATAATTCAGCCTTGAAAAACATCTCCCTTCCAATCCTCGAGACTGTCAGGGGTGCTTTCCAGATCGCAAACAACACTGAGCTCGAGGACATTGATGGTGTCCCCAAACTGAAGACCATCTACGGCGCCCTTGATTTCACCGGCAAACTCTCCAAGTACGTAGACTAGCAACGAGCCCCCCTTTTACTTGGTCTTTTTGTCTTTTTCTTCTGGGAGCCATAGCTAATGTATCTCCTTTGCAGGGTCGAGCTCCCAAGCCTCGATGAAGTCCGCGGCCAATTCAACTTGCAGACCACCAAGAAGCTTGATTGCGATGCTCTCAAGAAGCAGATTCGCAGTGTCGGATCATGGACCTGCGAACCGGAGGAAAAGAACCCCCAAACTGGAAGCACCCCAACCTCTGGACAAAAGCCCAAGCCATCCAGCGCTGGTGGCCCACTCTCACCCCCTGCCGGCATGGTCATGTTGGCTCTAATTGGTGGTCTCATCAGCTTCGCTCTGTAAAGATGCTTGCGTGTCACGGATGGCGTTTTTCTCTTCCCTCTTTTTGTGCAGTTTATTCCTGTGAATTCCTTGAATGGGTATCAATGTTTCACCTTTTTCAACCCTTTTCTTCTCTTTTTCTGTTTCCTCTTTGTAACCCACAGCTTTTTTATGGTAATATTTAACTCCTTTTTTTCTCTTTGTGTGCAATCACTTTTCTTTTCTCTTTTCTTCTTTTTCTTTGTTCATAATCTTTATACCAGAGGAGGAAAGCTAAGAAGAAAAGAAAAGAGAAAGAAGAAACATATTCAAACCTGAAAAATCTAGAAAAATGAAGATGATGAAAGAGAGACATAAGTGAGATGTGAACTTGAAGTTAAAGAAAAAAGAAAAAATGAGAAGATTTGTGTAGAAAAATTTGAGAATTGTAATAAACATTTCAACAATTAAAAGACAAGAACAAACATATACATACACAAATTCACATATATCAAAGACTTACTACTTTTTTTACTCAGACTTTCTCTCTTGTCACACATTTGAACTGTTCTCACTATTTCCAGTCAAGGTTGGCAAGGTATTATAGATTTAGTATACTGTAAGGGGCAAGCAATTAGGTATGAAAGAACTATATTATGTCTAATATACAAGAAAAAAAGCTTAAGAAAGAAAAGAGAAAGAAAAAAAAAAAGTATAAAAAGTGTGTAAAAAAGCACTCTAAGCACAGATTACAAGTGAGAACTAGTCACTAGTGCAGAAACTGACTAGTCTGAGTTTATATAATTATATAGAGATTTAACTTCTGATATTACTCTTTTTCTTCTCTTTCATGATTCTCTGTAAATAGTTATTAAGAGTCTGAATCTTCTTTATTAGAGATATTTTTATTCAGATAAGAGTAGTTCAGCTTACTCATTTAATTAGATAATGTTTCTAGCAGTATCTAATCTTCTCTTTAAAAATTTTCTTAATATAGTACTTCTTATGTTCATCAACATCTATAATCAGTGATTAAAATTTATAACAGATTTGAAATGACAGTGAGTCTTCAGCAGCAGAACAAAGTAAATTCACATGAAAAACATTATGAATTTCAGATAATATATTTAATTAATAGATATAAGAGTCAATTCTCTCTATTATCTTGAACTTTTCATTCTGAATATCCAGCTTCTTTAAAGACTGAAGTATAGACATATTCTTCAAATTCAGTCAGACAGTGTTATTAACTCTGTATTCTGTAAGACAAAGATATATCTGAGCTGGGTTCCTGCTCATATAAATATACATGGAAATGAGCTTGCTGATAAAGCAGCAAAGAAAGGAACAGAACTAAATATTGCAAGTTCAAAAATAGTTTCATGGTCTTTTATTAAAAGAAAGATAAAAGAGAATTGCTTAGAAAAATGACATAAAATATGAAAAAAATAAAGAAAAAGTCCTCACTATTTTAGATTTGAAACTAAATCTAAATGAAAATCATACTCTATTAAATGTAAGAAAAAGCTTTTCTTCTCAATCATTCAATTGAAACTAGAACATGACTATTTCAAATCTTATTTGAAAAGAATATCTGATATTGAAAGTGAAAATTGTGAAAATTGTGACTCTCTTGAAGACTCAGAACATATTTTAATGAATTACTCATTAAATCAAGAACTTAGAGCTGAACTGAGATATAAATATAAACTGAGAGAAATGAATATAAAACTACTATTTTTAACTGAAATAGACAGTTAATATTTATTTGATTTTCTCAATGAAACTCAACTAGCTACCAGAAATCAATTCTATTTCAAAGATGAAAATATAAATGAATGAGAATCTGAAATATTCTTTATAAAAACTGCTAGATATTATATAATATCTCACTATTTCTTTTATACTGTGTTAGAGTCTGTCTTTTATTTCCTTTGTATTCATGTCATGAGTTATTTTGTCAATCATTAATTTATTTTCTTTGTAATCACTTGAAAATTATATGAGAAAAGAGAATATAAATAATTTTTAAAAATATTTATAAAAATAAAATAAAAATAAAAAAAGAAAAATCAATTTGCTGACTATTCTGGGCTGAAATTCAAGTATTGCAAGTGCTATTTATTTGAAGAAAAAATATATATTAATTAGTTTTAAAGTTAGAAAAATTCTGAGACTCTTTGAGTCTCAGATAGATATTATAGTCTCTGACTGCATATATCTATAATGAAAGAATAATAATAATAATAACTCTGTATTCTGAGACAGTATTTTGATGATAATTAGTCTGAAGTTCTTGTTTCTGCTGAGCATTTGTTATTGAAGCCTGGGCCCAGATTGCTGCATCTTTTAGCTTTACTAGAATTAATTCTGCTTGCTTAATTAAGTTCTGAAAACTCTCAGAGACTGAAGTATTCTCTTTCAGCTGTAGCAGATCTAAATTATACTCATACAGTAAGAAGAATGAGCTCACATCAGTAATTATCAAGTCTCTATCATTCATGACTAATTTAGCAGATGCTAAAAATTCTGATCAGTCATTCTGTGCAAAATTTGTGAACTTTCTGATATAGATCTTCAGTGACTGATTTACTTGTTCTGTGCATTCATCTGTCTCTGAGTGATAGACTGTGAAGAGATGTCTGATAACATCTAACTTCTTATATACATGTGATTAAAAGGCTTCAACAAACTGTGTTCTGCAGTCTGAGACTATAGCTGACAGCATATCATGCTTTCTATAGAAGCAGTTGGTAAAGACATCAGCTAGTTTTTTTTTTTTTCTTCCATTAAGGCATATGCAATCAGTGATTATGATGCCCATCTAGTATTACTAGAATTTATTATGTAAACTATATCTAAATACATGTAACTTCTTGTCACTTGCCATTACAGTAATTTCAGCCCAGAATAAGAGACACATTCAAAAATAAAAGATGATACAATTTAATACTAAGACATTTTTTTTTTTTTTTTAAAAATAAACTCAAAGTTGAAGATAATACAAAGAAAATTAAAAGAATGAACTAATATAGAAAATTTCTCAAAGAATATTTATAATAAATTGATTTAAATTATATTTATTATATATCTAGTTGTTGTTTTTTTCTTGTTGCAATATCTGTTTCTATGATATAATTTATTAAATATTTGATATCTGTTTCAGTTTGAAATAGAAATCTCATATTTATTTAATCTATATCATATTTTCTTTTCAAATCATTTCTAATAACAGAGTTTTTTAAGCAATTTATCAATAAATGTTCTGAATCTTTCAAATAATTATATATATCACAGTTTTGAGGTCTCTCAATTTCAAATTTCTTAAAATAGAAGCTAAAGTATTCATGATCAAGCTTCAATTGAATTATTGAAGAAAAGATTTTCTTTTTGCATTTAATAGAGCATGCTTTTCACTTTGATTTTATTTCAAAAATCAAGTATTTGATACTTAGTTTTTGTTTTTGAGTTTCTCAATTTAAATTTAAATTTTTTAAGCATTTCTCTTTTACTTTTCTTTTTATAAATGTTCAAGATATTTTCTGTTTTTTCATTAACTCATTTTCTGTACTCTTTTTTGCAGCTTCATCAGCTAGTTCATTTCCTTTTATATTCATATGAGCTGGAACTCAGTGCAAATGAATTTGTATATCTTTTAATTTTCTTATTCTTTTAATCAATTGATATACAGTTTTAATATGTATTTAATTTTCTTGAATCTTGTTTTTTTGAAATCTTTTCAAAGCTGCTTGACTGTCTGAATAAATTCATATCAATAGTCAAGCAGCTTTGAAAAGAATTCAAAAGAATGAAATTCATAATAATTAAATGAATATAGAAGTAATTCTAAAGATATGCAAAAGAATTCAATTAAAATCTAAGACAAAGATATATCTGAGCTGGGTTCCTGCTCATATAAATATACATGGAAATGAGCTTGCTGATGAAGCAGCAAAGAAAGGAACAGAACTAAATATTACAAGTTTAAAAATAGTTTCATGGTCTTTTATTAAAAGAAAGATAAAAGAGAATTGCTTAGAAAAATGGCATAAAATATGAAAAAAACAAAGAAAAAGTCCTCACTATCTTAGATTTGAAACTAAACCTAAATGAAAATCATACTCTATTAAGTGCAAGAAGAAGCTTTTCTTCTCAATCATTCAATTAAAACTAGGTCATGGCTATTTCAAATCTTATTTGAAAAGAATATCTGATATTGAAAGTGAAAATTGTGAATATTGTGACTCTCTTGAAGACTCAGAACATATCTTAATGAATTACTCATTAAATCAAGAACTTAGAGCTGAACTGAGATATAAATATAAGCTGAGAGAAATGAATATGAAACTACTATTTTTAACTGAAATAGACAGTCAATATTTAATTGATTTTCTCAATGAAACTCAACTAGCTACCAGAAATCAATTCTATTTCAAAGATGAAAATATAAATGAATGAGAATCTGAAATATTCTTTATAAAAACTGCTAGATATTATATAATATCTCACTATTTCTTTTGTGTTAGAGTCTGTCTTTTATTTCCTTTGTATTCATGTCATGAGTTATTTTGTCTATCATTAATTTATTTTCTTTGTAATCACTTGAAAATTATATGAAAAAAGAGAATATAAATAATCTTTAAAGATATTTATAAATAAATAAAAAAAAAAAAATCAATTTACTGACTATTCTGGGCTGGAATTCAAGTATTGCAAGTGCTATTTGTTTGAAGAAAAAATGTATAGTAATTAGTTTTAAAGTTAGAAAAATTCTGAGACTCTTTGAGTCTCAGGTAGATATCATAGTCTCTGACTGCATATATATTGTGGTGGGGAATCTCGGCGTGGTATTACTTTTCGCCGAGACCGCCTCATATATTTGTTTGACATGGCTGCCTCATATTCCCATTATCCTTTGACACACGTGTGGATTCGGCGAAGATTGATTGTACGCAGAGCAGTGAGATTGCTTCTTTTTGATTGTGTGATTTGATATGTGATTGATTGCTTGTTCTTCTTCTATATTTGAATCTTCTATGTGTTCTTTTGTATTGCTATTTGGATAGCTCGTTGAATAGAATATTGTATACACAGTGAACTTATCAACCTCCTTACGATCCCGCTGCTCCTGCCCACGTGCCGTCAAAAGCGCACAACCCCTTATTCCACTTCATTGGCGTCCCTGGGAAGGCAATTCAAAATGGATGGGCAGGTGGTAGCTACAACTGATATGATTTCTCTCAACATTTTGTCTTTTCTGCTTTTATTGAGCATTCTTTTCAATAGTGTTCATTTGTGGAAGCCTCTGATTGGCCGATATGACTGATATCAACAGTGGATAATGAAGGATGCGAGTGAATGCCTCACTGATAAGCTCAATTTGAATACCCATATCTCTATTCAACAAATGAAAGAAGAGAGAAATGTTGAGAAAAGTGATAAGAAAAAAGATCTTCAGTGAAAAAATCTAAAGTGAATGTTGAAATTCCTTCTCTTTCTTGAGAATTTGAGATTTGAATATAAAAAGAATATTGATATTGATAGTATTGTTGAACTCTTTCTCTTATGTGAACAGAAGTCTTTTGTGCATTTCTTTCTTTCTCAATATATGTCTTTCAAGCATTCTCGGTCGGATTCTATTGCTCATTGTCAAACTCAGTCAGGAAAGGTCTCTGCAGCGCCCCCGAAAATAGAAGTTAGCAAAGAGAAGACAGAAGCTAGCAAAGAAAAGATGACTACATCCACTACTACCTCGTCCGGTCAGCTGACTCCCAATAGTGGACTGCCATATCAATGTCTTGTCATGCCAATGCCGATTCCTGGAGCACCTGGAGCCCCATTCTTTGATGGGAGAAACATTACTGCTTTTGTTGATTGATATGAGACAATGTGCACCTTGCATTTCATTGCAGGAATTGATGCTCTGGCGGTATTACGGAACTATTGTACCATGGAACTGCAGGGTCATATTGATCAGCTTGTCTTGGATCATAAGACATGGGAAATGGTTAAAAAGCAGTTGCTTGCTGATTTCTGGCGCGAAGATGCTCATCAACAGATGTATAATCAATCTTATCTCCATGCATTGTGCAACAAAACTCATTCTACCAGCCAGGAGATCCTCATCTACTGCCATCAATTCTGCACAGTTGCAATGTCTCTCATTTGCAAGAATGAATTGCAACAATCTCTTGCTTGTATCTGGTTTCTTCAAGAACTTTCAGAAGGTATTCATGAAAAAGCTTTCCGCACTGCTGGATTTGATAAGATTAGTTAATCTGAATGGGAACTGCTGAAGATCTGCAATGCTGTGTCTCAAATGCAGAAGACAAAGAAAGAGATTGCATGAGTTCTGGCACCTGATGTTTTCCTCAACTCTATTCCATCGATGCAGCCGTCTGCTCAGCCCGTGTTTAATCCGCCCACATTGAATGTGCCTGTGCCGACCGCTTCGGCGATGCCTGCTCTGGATGCGAAAACACAGAATCTGAGTGATAACATTCTTGAGAACCTTGTCAACTGAATGAATGTGTTATCTCTGGTGATCGCTGGCATTCAAAACCAGGGAAACATGCAGCAAAATGTGACTGCTCCAAAGATTCTTCTTACTCGAGGACGTGATCCTGCATTGGATTTGTCAAATGTGTCTTACTATGGAACTCAATGTGGACCTGGAGGCCCGTCTCGATCTCGATCCGGAAGCTTTGTTCAATACGATCGACCGCCAATGTCATGCTGGGGTTGCGGAGATTCAAACCATATGCTTCCAAATTGCTTAGCAATCGGCCGGCTCATCGATCAGGGCAAGATTCATTGGAATATGATTGGAGAATACTATGAGAGTAATGTGATGAGAAAAGGCCTGAAGATTGCTGTCAACTGACTTGAGCTTCATATTGTTATAATTGAACAACTTTTGAAGCAAATGGCTGCACCGCTGACTGTCCCAACCGCGGATAAACTTCGGAATGATGGTAGTATCCGGGTATTTCCTGACGGATCCCCGATGCCATCGGTGAATGCCGTAAGCATATGTGATATTGAATTTGATAGTGGCCCTGAGGAAGGTGATATGACCGATAGTGAGATGAAGGAGATTGTTAGTGTAATAGCTGCTTTCACTTCTACTGAGAAGGATAAGGCCTCTTCTATGAATAAAAATCAAGCAATGCTTTCCGGACGAATTGAGAAGGAGAAGAGACTGTCAACAACACATTCTTGATGCAATGACAGATATTCAGATGAGAAATCAGTTTCTTTTGCTCAAGATGTGATCTCTGCTTCACAGAAAGATGATGAGAATGATAATTCTCAACCTCTTCATGATGAACAGCTTCAGAGCAGAAGTTCAAAGCTTGAAAATGATGGAATTATCCCAGATTCAGAAATGACAGATGCTTTGCAGATTCAGAAGAAAACTGTTCTCTGCAGGCCTCAGAAACTCAAAGGGTCAAAGCTTTCTGCAGAAATGAAGAATAAAGACAATATGATGATCATGACATGGCAAATATTCAAGAAGATCATGCGCCAAGAAATTAATGGAATTCAGATTAAAGATCTCATGGCATGCTCCACCCAACTTCAGCACATGTTCTTTCAAAATCTTCCCATCAAAGTTCAACAGCATATGATTCGGGATGATGCAGCCACTGTTGCCCTGGTTCAACCTGACACTTCTGTTGCTGAGTATAATCCTCATTGAAATCTTGTTTTGATTGAACACATCAAGTTCACTGTTGAAATTGAAAAGAGAGAAACTGAGACAATATTTAATGAAGATGTGAAAATTAACTGTCTTGTTGAAAGAACTGTGTTAGATCTTGATCTCATCATTCAAAGGGATGCTGTCAAACCTATTCTTGGAGCTGAGGGTCAGCAGAGTGGTGTCATTGGAATCTGCAAGAATGTTCCTGTTCACCTTGAATCTGTTATGATGCCTCAGACATTCTTCATCATGAAATGTGGTTCTCATGATTGCATTCTCAGCCGACCATATGAAAACGCGACGCGTTTGGCAAGAACTACAGATAACAAAGGCAGTGTTCTTGTTCATGTTTTTGATCCAAAGGATGAGAAGAATCAGATGTCTTTTCTTGGTTATTCTTCTAGTGACCATGAAGATCAAAAGTTAGATGATCTTCATGACAAAGTGCAGACTTTAAACTAGATATGCTGAGTTCAATTGATCTTTGCGATGTTGAATGTGGTGGGCAAAGAAATGATATCAGATTCAGTGATCACGATGTGGATAGCAAGGCAAATATTCTGCTGTGTTTTGAAAGTGGTGTGGGTGCGTCAGTCAATCAGACTTTTGGCGGCCCGGGGCCGCCAAAAGATTCAGCTAATCAGAGAACATCATCTCAAAATGCCTGAGAACCTCACAGGTTTTTCTCTGCTATTCTATATCAACAATTTTATCTGTCTACACATTCATTTTTTCCTTTCTCTAATTATTCAATATCCAAATCACGCCGTGTTTGTGGTGTGCAGCTTCATGATTTGTCTTTATATGCTTCTTCACGATCTTCTCCTCGATCGCGCGGTCCAGTCATTGCGACATTATACAAGTGAAAAGCCGATAAGATTCAACCTCTCAATGTGCCAACTACAGGTGGTGGGATTCCCGGTGGAACAGATAAGTGGAGAGAAATTCGCCAACAATGGTTCAAAGACAATGTGATTCCAGAGCAGGATCTGTCTTCACTCTATGATCATTTCATTACACCCTGTTTCTCTGATTGCCCGCGAGGTTCGCAACTCACAGAGAAAAGAATCAAGAATCTGCAGATCAGATCAATGCTCACCCCACAGAAACATGAACTTTTGATTGAGATTCTGCTTAGAAGAGAAAAAGCTCTTGCATGAAGTTTTAAGAATTGTGAAACACTTGCAAAAGAAGTCTCTTCATCTGTCAAGATTCATGTTGCTCTGCATAAAGCATGGCAAGTGACAGAATTTTCTATTCCTTGAAAGCTCATCTCTACAATCATCAATATGCTTCGCGAACACATTGATTCTGAAGTTTATGAATATTGTCATGATCTGTATTGAAATAAGTGATTTCTCATCAAGAAGAAAGAAGCTGGAAAATATCACATTGTCAACATGTGCATGGACATGAACACTGTCACTATTTGCAATGCATATATTCCACCTAGTGTGGACGCGTTTGCTGAGGATTTCACGGGAATGAAGATAATGAGCATGATGAATTTCTTTTCTGGATATGATCAAGTTTCTTTACATGAAGACAGCTGAGATATGACAGCTTTTCTTACTCTGATCAGATTGCTTTGTCAGACAGCACTGCCACAAGGCGTGATGAATTCTATTACACAGTTCTGCTGAATCATGGCATGCATTCTTCGATCGAACATACCGCATCAAGCAGACAATTTTATGGATGATATTGGTGTGAAAGGCCCGCGGACGCGTTACAATGATGAAGAAGTGATGCCAGGTATTCAGAAATTTGTTCTGAAGCATCTGCAAAACTTAGATGCCACCCTCATCAGCATAGAACTCGCGGACACGTGTATCCAGGTTGGAAAGTCAGAATTCGCCTGCTCCGGTATGGTTCTAGTCGGATATGTTGTGGATGCTGACGGCAGGCGCCCCGAAGCTGCGAAAATCGTCAAAATCGTTGAGTGGCCAGATCTGACAGATGTCACAGGTGCCCGAGCTTTCTTAGGTGTTTGCATTTACTATAGAATATGGATTCCGAATTTCGCTATCATTTCTATACCTATCTATATTCTATTCAAGAAGAACATTCCTTTTACCTGAGATCTTGAACAAGTGAATGCAATGACAATTTTGAAGAATGCCCTGACAACTGCCCCTGCACTTTGCTGCATTGATTATTCTGAAGATGCCGGTGATATCGTGATGGCCACGGATGCCTGTCTTGAAGGATGGGGTGGAACGCTCAGCCAACGGGATAAATTGAATGGAAAGCTACACCCTTGCTGATATGAGAGCGGAATCTGGAGCCCCACCAAAGCAAAATATGATGCAGGAAAGCGAGAATGCCGCGCTGTGCTCAAGATGCTAAAGAAATGCTGTTATTATCTGTATGGTGTTCACTTTATTCTGGAAACTGACGCGAAGACTCTAGTGGCACAGCTCAATCAATCTGTCACTGACCTGCCTGGTGCTCTCGTTACTGGCTGGCTTGCCTGGATTCAGATGTTTGATTTCGAAGTTCAACATGTGCCTGGTTGAAAGCATACTGCTGCAGATGGGCTATCTCGTCGACCTTCTGCTGAGGGTGAGGTTCCTGAGGATCAAGATATCAATGATTTCATAGATGCAGAACTCAACTATATTAGTGTTGCATCTTTGACAGTTCCTGATTTCGATGTCAGCAGCGTGAATGCTTCTGAGTCATCAGGTGTGTGTGTTCTTTCACCTGATTATTCTGATTGCAGTGAATCAATTGCGAGGTTTCTCACCACCATGAAGCAGCCGGATGATATACCACATTCCATCTTTTCTAAATGACGCAAGCATGCACTTCGATATATCATCCAAGATCAACATCTATTCCGACGATCAGGCAAGGGAATTCCTCTGAGACGCGTGGTTGATAACTCATCTGAGCAAAAGGATATTGTTGCTCAGATGCATGATGAATCTGGTCATAAGGGCTGTGAGGCCACAAACCACAAGATCACACAGCAATATTGGTGGGAAGATATCTGGAAAGCTGTCAAGAATTATTGCAAAAGCTGCACAGTGTGCCAGCTGAGAGATGGCGCTCGCTTGGAAGAACCACTATATCCAACAAGCTGCAATTATCTATGGGACAAGTGGTGTATTGATGTTGTCAAGTTTCCGAAGAACTGAGACAAGTGATGTGCTGTTATTGCTCAGAATGATCTCACTGACTGAGTGGAAGGCCGCCCTCTCGCTCGTGGAACAGCTGAGAACGTGGCGCAATTCATCTATGAGAATATCATTTGCTGACACAGCTGCTTTTGAGAATTAGTGTGTGATGGCAGGCCAGAGAATCAAAAATGGACTAAGATTCTCACTGCCAAATATTGTGTTAATCAAATAACCATCTCACCATACAATGCGAAGGCTAATGGCATGGTCGAACACGGTCACCGCCCGATATCCGATGCGCTTTTAAAGCTAGCTGCAGATGGAAGAAGCTGGGTTAATCATTTCCATTCTGCGCTATGGGCAGATCGCGTCACCATTCGGCAATCTACTGGTGAAACCCCGTTCCGCCTGCAATATGGCTACGATGCTATCCTTCCAATAGAGCTTGATGTTCCAACTTGGCAAACACTTCCCTGGCAGACAGTGCAATCCCGTGCTGATTTGATATATATGCGTATTCAACAATTGGAAAAGAGAGATGAAGATCTGGAGGAGACCGCTCATCATCTGCGCCGTGCGAGAGAGAAGAACCAAGATCTATTTGATGAAACTAAGCAATTAGTCTGAGAATCATTGCAGATAAGTGATTTGATGCTTTTGCATGATATCAAGCTAGAAACGTCCTATTCTGCCAAGCTCAACTTCCGATGGCTGGGCCCGTATCGAATCCGAGAAGCAAACCATGAGAAAGAGACCTATCATCTGAAAGAGCTGAATAGTTTGCTGTTTCAAAATACTACTGCAGGTAATAGGTTAAAAAGGTTCTATCTCTGAGACAATCAAATGCCGGTTGCAGAGAATAATATCAATGAAGCAAATGATATTGAAGAGGAAGAGATGAATATGCAAGATACTGATAAGAAGAATTCTTTGAGAGAGAGTCAGGATGACTTGCAGTCATGAATCTCTCATGATAAGAAGTTTGCAGTCATTATCTGACTGCTGTTTTTCTTTGTATAATGATTTTCTTGTTGTTGTTTTCTTCATTCAAGTTACTGTTTTCTTAGTCTCTATTTTTCATGATTCTGCTTCTTTCTTGCATGTTTTTCATGCATCATATCAGTTTCTTCTAATTTTAATCTCTTGATATTGTCTTTTCTTTGTTTTGTTTACTTTCTCTTTGATATTCAATTCTCTGGGTCAGATTGAAGCTGGCAGTGAATTTTATGAATCACTGTCACTCTTGCTGCATGTTGACTGCTTTTCACATTATCTTCCAAAATTCACCTTGAGAAAGTATTATATTATTGACCTGCTCTGCCCAGATAATCATTTTTCTTTTTCAAATTGGCATTCAAGTCTCTTTTTCTATTTTTAATTCATTGATTTTTCCCTATATTTCCTTATTTCATTACAAAGATGTCAAACCCCTCTAGCCAACACACTCTGGTACTGAGATCAGCGAGCCAGCTCGCTCTTGTGATATATGATAACCATGTTTTTCATACGGCAATGGAGCTGCAAGCTTATGTCAATTCTCTGGGTCAGAATCCGCAGGTTCGCTACCAAGCACAATGTGAGATCGGTAATCTACTCATGAGGCGCCATGAGGCGGCTCAAGATGAGGTTGCCGCATTCTATGAGTGGATGAGAAATGATGGATCCTGGCGCCAGGTGGTGGCCCAGCAAGCATTTGATAACCAGACAGCGGAGCTTCAACGAGTTGCTGCTCAGGTAGCTGAACGGCGCGATCGCTGCGCCATAGCATATACTACATGCACCAGGATGTGGGGAAAAGTTCGCGTGGATTCGTTCTGGCATATCATGACTTCAGAGCGGATGCAACGCGCCTGTCAAACCCTGGCCCTACATCACGAATATGCTTCTGCAATCGGCCGGATCAATCAAGCAATGTGGGCTCGCATCACTCAGCCACCTCAACGAGGAGTTAAGCAATATAAGATGATCATGTTGGCAGATATCGAAGCAGCGGCCGATTCCAATTTTATTGGTCAAGAGATCACACAAGGAAATCTTCAAGCTGCAGATCTTATCTTTGGTTCTGGTGGAATTCTCACTGAAGATTCTATGACAGTTGCTTCACCCCAGCCTCAAGAACATGTCCTATCCCCTCCTGATCAACATATGACTGGCCAGTCTCCTCTACCTTCTCCCCGTGTGTTGAATGTGATACGCCCCAGTGCACCCTCACTTGGATCTCCTCAAGGTTCTATACATAGTCCTTCTGTGCGTACTTCTCGCCGCGTCTCCGGCCAATCCTTGCTTTCGGACATCAGCAGCCTGTCTGCAGCCTTGTCAGACATTCATCTTGCTGAACTTCTCAGCCCTGACCAAGTTGCGGAATTTGAGAATATGGGGGTTGATCAAGATAGCTCTGCTTTGGTAGAGGCAACTGACAAGCAGCATACAACAGTGAACAGAGGATGCCGGTGTTCTCCCTATGTCCCTGTGAATGTGAAAGCGCAGCTTAGAGATGCAAAGAAGATAGAAGAATGTCAGCTGATGCATCTTCTGGACAAGATAGCCAGGCTTCCGCGACAAGGCTTGACTATATGCTATCTGCATTCAGTAAATCTCAGCAGCAAGATTGGACTCCTTACACATGATCTTGACCATGCGGGGCTGATAAAGAGAATCAGGCTTGTGGTGAATAATCGCCAGAATCTTGGGCGGATGTGAGCTGCTGATGACACATATCATTTCTTCTGTCTTGATCACTGACCTCCTCGCCCCGAAGATATGCTACAGGTATATCAAATGCACCATAATTGCCTACCGCTGGTTACATCATCAAATTGGGAACAAACACTGGCCTGACTTGCTTTTCTTGATTTCAATTCCAGTGCAGCTTTTCAGCAATGGAAGAAGGATGGTTCCGTCATTCTGTCAATATTTAGATGGATGAACGCGATGAAGGCGGCAGGGGTCAACAATAATTACAACACCCTGGCAAAGGTTGCCACAGTTGAATGGAGCATGTACAGGTTCCATCAGTGAAAAGATAAGAAGATCTGAGAATGACTCTAAACAATGTTGCACAGAATTGTTCAACAGATTGTCTGTCAAGATTCACTGTATTATGTGTGGTATGTTGCTCTCCGCCCCGATCATCGCACGCACCTGATTTCCTATCCCTATTATGCAAAATACGCCTTGTCTGGGGATAGCACTTACTTCCGCCATATTGATGTCAATATTAAACGCCTGGCGGAGGAAAATCATGAAGTGAATATGATTCAGGAATCAGTCTCTTTCAGTGATGAAGATGGGAGGAATTGCACCACCATAGTCCTGGGAATGCATCAAAATATTCAAGAATGGAACAGATGCCTGTGTGCTCACAATCTTCTGAATGGTGGAATTGTTCAAGAGGTGACATCTGAGATACTCATCAACAAGGATCTCAACGACTTCAGAATGCAGTGGACGACTGTCCCATGCAAGCAAGGTGATGCTCGAATAACCATGCCGCATCTTCCTCATGGAAGCACCGGGCCTGCTACTAAGGAACGCAAGACAATGCTGCCGTGGTATGTTGGAATTCAGAATGACAGGCACTCTCTTGAAGTTTCTGAAAGCAGATCGTGGGAGCAGCTCTCCCGAGCACATCGTGATTTGGTTGCCAGGCTGTCAACACCCTCTGGCCTTTCGGTATTATATGGAAGTATTCCATATCGGTACCCTGCTGCTGTTCCAGTCACGGGTCTTGGAGCGATTTCGGATGCTCTGGTGGGTCGACGGAAGTGGGATGACTCTATGATCAGGCACGAGCAAGATATTCTCTTCAACAGCAAGAGCAGTTCACCGCAAGAATACATTGAGGAGTGGCGCAAGAGAGCAGTCACCAAAGAGATCCAGTGTTTCAAGATCATGATGGCTACAGAGGAGGAATTATTTGGAGAACATAGCTGTTTCTATTGTCTGAAGAGGAACATCTCCCTCGCCTCAATTGAGGGAGATCGCGCTGTCGCCGAGGATGAGGCTATGCAGATTCCAGCGCATGGCCGTGAGAATGCGCCCGCTGAATAGCTGCAGTCATCAGTCAATCATGTTTTCCCGGCCCCGGGCTGTCAAAAGATTGACCAATCATGATCACACTGTTGCCAATTTGCCACATCTTGCCACTGTCACTGTGTTGATCACATTCTGCTTACTTGTTTCTCTGTTTTCTCTTGTTCTTGCTTGTTTTTCTTTTCTCTGCTGTTCACTTTTTCTTTCTCTTTTTCATATTCTTTTATTGATTGTCTTTCATTTTCTTGATTCTTGATTGATTCTTTTCTGCAATTTCTTGTTTTCATTCATTCGGATCGCATTCTTACTTGCCAGATCAGCAAGCTATAGAGGGGGGAGATGTGTGGTGGGGAATCTCAGCATGGTATTACTTTTTGCCAAGACTGCCTCATATATTTGTTTGGCATGGCTGCCTCATATTCCCATTATCCTTTGACACACGTGTGGATTCGGCGAAGATTGATTGTACGCAGAGCAGTGAGATTGCTTCTTTTTGATTGTGTGATTTGATATGTGATTGATTGCTTGTTCTTCTTCTATATTTGAATCTCCTATGTGTTCTTTTGTATTGCTATTTGGATAGCTTGTTGAATAGAATATTGTATACACAGTGAACTTACCAACCTCCTTACGATCCCGCTGCTCCTGCCCACGTGCCGCCAAAAGCGCACAACCCCTTATTCCACTTCAATATCTATAATTGAAGAATAATAATAATAATAATAAATTCATATCTTATTGATATCTGAATTTCTTGTCAATTGACTCATTGTCATTTTAAATGCTTGCATTATTGCATATACTTCTGCATCAAATACTTTCATTTCTTGACCCAGGTTTCATGAATTGATGAAGTATATATCTTTGTTTCTTGTATATACTATATCAGCTTTCAGATTATTTGAAGTGTCATTTTTTAATTCATCAGTATAGATAATCAGAGCATTATTTATAATTTCAAGCTGTTTTAAATGTCTTTCTTGCTTATTTTCTTTAGATAATTCACTAATATCTATATCAATCAATGAATTCAGAGACTTTTTTCATGAATATAGTTGTTCAAAATCTAATTCTTTCACATTTAAATGAGGAAGTTTGTCTTTGATCATTGAACAAACTCTATATAACTGAGTTGAAATCTTTTTTACAGAATTTAGACTGATTTCATTTCAATCTAAATATTTACTCCAGTTATTATTATTATTATTCTTCCATTATAGATATATGCAGTCAGAGACTATGATATCTACCTGAGACTCAAAGAGTCTCAGGATTTTTCTAACTTTAAAACTAATTAATATACATTTTTTCTTCAAACAAATAGCACTTGCAATACTTGAATTCCAGCCCAGAATTATCGTGGGCAACGCCCACGCTCCCTAGTACGTTCGCTATATTATATATTCGCCTATATAATCTTATCGCTATAGCTTCGTACGTACCTACCTAGCTATAGCATTACCCTTACCTTCCGCAGAGCATACGTGCCTACCTACTATATCATTTATCATTCCTTCCGCATGCGGAAGATGCCTGTATTTAGTTATTTATATTCTTTCACTGATTAGCAGTGAAAGATGAAGAATCAGACATTCTTTTACTACTATTTTGACATATACGTTCTATCGCACGTAGCAATTTGATAGCATGTTTCGCTGAATCCCAAGGTCCTCTACGAATTCTCCTACTATACGTGGTGATTGGTCTGCTATAGTAGCTTCCGCTCCGCTTTCGACTGCCTACAGCCTGGTGATTGGTCCGGGCGTGTGAGTATTCGAAAACCCCCCGCTGTACTGATGATTGATCTGGTCAGCAATTCATCTTCGAGCGTCCGCAGAGCTGGTGATTGGTCCGGGCTGCAGACGCTGAAGTTCAGCTGTACTGGTGATTGGTCTGGTCGGCTTCCTTTTCTACCTCTTGTCTTCCGATTCCTAACCCCTAATCCCCCTGCTATACGTGGTGATTGGTCCGCTATAGTAGCCTCCGCTCCGCCCTCGATTATATACCACCTGGTGATTGGTCTGGGTTGTAAGAAGTCGAGCTCCTAGCCATCTGGTGATTGGTCTGGCCGGCTATTCTTCCACGCCTCTTGCTTGTCTAACCGCTCTGTCCAACGAAGTATGGAGCAAGACAGGCAAACAACAAGAAGCGGTTCCCGCCAGCCGCCCCCCCCTACAAGGGTAGAAGAGTCCGCCAGTGGAGCGGACGTGGGAGCTCGCACGTACTCCCAGGCGTCAGCCGAAAAACACGCCGCGATAATCGCCGAGATCTGGAAGGATTCTACCGGCCGTTACGATAGCGTAAGACACCTTATCACGCCCTACGATCGGGTGAAGGCCGAAGGAGTGTTATCATCGGTATCCGCAAGGCGTTACAACGAGATTTGCAGAACCTTACACTCTGCCGCTATCGAAGAGTGGGAGAGCGCTATCGAACCATGGCTACAGGCCTTCCGAACGGAGGGCACTAAGCATACGAAGGAGAGAGGTACGATTGCTCCATCTTATGAGGAGTACAACCACCAAACCCAACCTACGGCGGACGAAGCCGCAGTTCTAGACACGATTGAAGATCTAGAGCGTGTGGAGGTCCAACTTAACGAACGAGAGGCCCAGCTGGATGAACGCGAGAATCGACTAGCTGAGCAGGAGGCTCAGCTTGGTGAACGCACGACGATCCTGCAGGGGCGCGTGGATAGATTCCAAGATGGCCTTCAACGCTTGGGCGAAGGAAGGGCCCATCTGGCGGACGCGTGGACGAACTTCCGTGTTGAGGAAGCTGCGTTGACAGCCCGGAGGCAGGAGCTAGATAGCGAACATCAGGAACGGGAGACTGTGAGAACCCAGCGGCGATCTCCCCTCACCAGGTTGAGTCAACCAGCCGCGGAAGAGGATCCCCTGATCGAATCCACCCGCCAGCTAGACGCTCTATTCGAGCAAGGGTTCGACCCTCCACCAAGAATAGCTCCTACGGAGCAGAATTTCGAGTTACCGCTAAGAGCTCAAACGAGGTCGAGAGCGGCCACCACGATACGAGGGCTGAGAAGCCGAGGCGGAAGAGGTGGATACTCAGAGAGAGTAACTCTCCGCCCTGATCGAACTCAGGAAGTCGATAGCCGCAAATTCACGTACGACGTGGACGGGAATCGAGTCAGACGAGACGAGTTAGCGTCATGGTATAATGCCCCAACCCCCGCAGTGACGGAACAGGTGACCGAGCGGCCGTCGATAAGAGCGTCTACACGAGGAGCTCACCCGAATGAGGGGAATGCTGAATCTCCATGGCAAGATCCGTTGCCTCCAACGTGCGGAAGCAACGGGGGAAACTTCAGCCGATATAGAGATCACCCTGATGAATATGCATATTCTACTCGCTTATGAGCAGCGGACATTATGCTATTCGACCCTGAAGAGGCAGATGTAATGGCATTCATCAGTCGTTTGGAATTCATGGCAACGCAAGAAGGAGAAAACACCCTCCTGCAAGTCTTCCTGCTCTGTCTAAAGGGGCGAGCATTGGAATGGCACAATGGATTGTCTTCTGAAATGAGGCAAGAGATGGCGCATTCCCTTCCAATAACCATCACAGAGCTTCAATTGAAGTTTAAGCTATCGGAGGGGGAGGCCTGGACGAAAGCCCAGGGCCTTCAGTTCTCATTCAAGAAGTCAGATGAGGTTTCATTGACACTATATATCTCGCGGAAGATAAACCTACTGCGAGCAGCTTCAATTTTCGACCCGACCATGGTCAAGCGGTTAATCTGGGAAGGATTAGAGTCGAATCTATCATTGATTACGCCGCTTATCCCAAGTGAACGTCTAGATGACTTCCGTCGAAGAATTAGGGACAATGAATCAGCTGCAAGAAGAGCATGGAATGATCGTAATACTCAGCTGTCAGAGTATATCTGAAGTTCCTACAGATGTTCTGCCACCACTGGAGAGCCAGCAAACGACAAACAATCATACCGGAACTCATTAGGAAACACAAGGGTTGCGGAAGCCAAGGCTTCCACAAATCCGAATCCGCTGAGTGCCAAGCCCGCTGCCAAGAGAGCGGATCTGGGAAAACCCTCATCTGCCCCGGTTGCGGGATGTTATATATGCGGTGGCGCCCATTATGCTAACCGATGCCCCAAGAGGGACGGAAGCAATGATCGCCAAGCGAACCAAGTGGAAGACGCATTTGAAGATGAGGACGCCTTATCTGAGCTAGGGCCTTGCCCTGATTCAGATATGGAGCCGGAAAACTAGGCGGTGAGGTTAGTACTGAGGGGCTAATCTCATCTGACGACATACCCTCAAATGATAGTTATCACTGTATCTTAAGGTCGGAAGTCTATAACGTATCCGACGGGGATATCCCTAAACATGATTATGAGCTCATAGAAGGGCTAACATACTTACCTTACACCTTTTTATCCATTCCAATCCAAACTACCAAAGGCCTTATTCCCATATGCATCGATACGGGCGCAGGCGTCTTGTTAGTGGACGCCACAATAGCTGAAATATATTTCCCAGAGTGTACGCCGTCTCCCATGCCAGATGGCAGATTTATCGGTATAAGAGGTGTAGGTAATGGACGCGATCGCTCAGATACATACATCAAACCCGACCTAGTCTTCCATTCGCACCTTGGCGACCCTATACGAATAGCTGGAGAATTCCATATCGTTCCCTACTTAGGCTGTAATATGATAATGGCGAACGACATACTATCCCCAGCACGAGCAACAATAGATGTACACGGCGAGAAAATCACGTTCGGCAATATTTCAGTAGCTGCCAGGGCCACCCGAACCTGCGTCCGCAAGGATGTACGGACGACCGTTGAACCCCCCCAAACCCAGCAGATGAATCGGAATCTTAAGAGACGATCGGATAGGAAGCGGAGGAAATTCACCGTCCGAGCGGCAGAAACCAGGATCATCGAACCAGGTGAAGGCGTGCCGTTGAAGGTTTCACACGCTGAGCTGGCGGAAGGAGTATGGTGGATACGACCCAGGATGATTCGGCAGTCGCCAGGGACGTACGCGGGATTACCGAATGCTACCATCCCACATACCCCAGACGTCCTGCCGTTCTCCAACTTAGGCTCGAAACCGACAAAGGTGCTGAATGGTCAAATCCTTGGATACACCCAGTGGGTATCCGAATCCGATCTCACAGACCTGTCCGCGACTGTCTGTCTTGCGGATACAGATGATTTTGATAGCCCATTCGACATCCCGACTACGAGCCCCGAGCATGGGACAGTAGAGGCCGACATATCCGACCATTGGGGTGGTGAATATCGAACCCGGGTTCAGAAAATCGTTGACCGCCATCGGGAGCTTTTCAAACCCGAACTAGGCAGATTTATAGACAGCGTCAAGATGCCTATCCGCTTTTTGAATGAAAAGGACTTTGCGGGTCTTAAGCAAAAGGCCTATCCTCTGTCGCGCAAGGATAGAGCAGCTGCAGATGAAATCCTCGACCCTCTGAGAGCAGGCGGCCGAATTGAAAAGGTGCCATTGGGTGATAGAAATCCGATCGCCTCCCCTGCTTTCGTCGTGTGGAATAAGGGCAAGCCGCGCGTGGTAGTTGATTTACGAAAGGTAAACCTACACCTTCTGCCAAATGCCTATCCCCTGCCCACTCAACAAGACGTTCTGCAATTGCTAGGTGGATCGATAATCTTCTCATCCATGGACATTAAGCAAGGTTTCTTCCAGCAGCCGCTAGAGGAGGACGATAAATTCAAAACAATCTTTGTTACGCCTCATAGAGGACTCGAACGCTTCACAGTCGCCACCATGGGGCTAGCGACTTCGCCCGGCTTCTTCCAGCAATGAATGGAGGAGATTCTTGCCAAATACCTATGGCAATTCGCCTTGGTATACGTGGACGATATAATCATATATTCCTGCTCATTAGACAATCATCTTAACCACCTTGAAGGCGTTTTCACGGCATTAGAGTGATCAGGTGTGACAATGTCCTTGAGGAAATGTCATTTCGCCTACCCTTCCGTGAGTCTTCTGGGCCACCATGTCGGGCGCCTTGGGATATCAACCCAAGAAGAAAAGGTGGAAGTCATTCAAAACCTAGCCTTCCCAGAGACTCTGGATGACTTGGAAGGAATCATAGACCTTTTCAATTATTATCGGGACTTCGTAGACATGTACGCGGATAAGGTGGAGGCGCTTGAAGCCCTGAAAACCCGCCTGCTTAAGAATGGTCTGTGGAAAGGGTGTCAGAGAGCTTCTTACACATCCAAAACCAAGATAATGAGCTATGAGGATTCGGACGAATATCACACTCTCTTGGACGAAGCTCGAAAATCCTTCAAAATAGTGAGAGAGGCGCTAGTGAATGTGCCCACCAGAGCATATTCTGATTTTCACTGTCCATTCATCATTTACATCAATTCTAGCAAGCAGCGCGGCATCGGAATAGCTCTGCACCAGATAGGCGCAGATGGGATTGAAAGACCTATACTATTCCTGTCCAGGCATTTGAACTCTGCCGAGAGGAGGTATTGGGCCACTGAACTTGAATGCCTAGGTTTGATTTGGGTGCTCACGAAGCTTCCGCAATACCTCGATGGCGAATTCATGGTAGTCACTGATCATACAGCCTTGGTATCCGCCCTGCAATCACCTGCTTCAGGTCATAGAAGCACCCGCCTGAATAACTGGGCCTTAACGCTCAGCAAATACCTGCCGCGAATGACCATTTGATATCGTAAGAGTATCATTCATGATAATGCGGACGCCCTTTCTCGACTTAGGACCTTACAAGACGACTCGGATGCTGTTTCCTCCGACCAAGAACGTACTATCCACGAAATACTCCAGAGAGTGGATAGACAAGCAGAGAACACACCTCTTGTAGTGTCAATATCAACTGTAGAGATCTCGGAGGAATTCAAGAAGCGGTTGCGAAATGATGTGCCTTCTGACCCAATCTTGGGCAACATTTTCTGAAAAGTGAAAGTAGCGGGCAGATACCATTCTTTCAATGTAAGAGATGGCATTCTTTATCTTGAGAATGACTGCTTCTGCGTCCCTGAGTCGATGGCACAAGATGTTATCCGCATCTGTCATGATTACGCAGGGCATCCAGGGTTACATCGAACAGAAGATATCCTGCGCCGGTCTTTCTACCTTCCATACGCCCGCAGACGAATCCTTAAGCGAATAGCCCAGTGTTCAAATTGTCGATTGTCAAAGCCCGCCAACCACAGGGGATATGGTAAAATGCAACCGATACCAACCCCAGCGCGGCCGTTTGATGTTCTAGCTATCGACTTTATCACCGGACTCCCGCTCAGCAACAACCTGGACACAGTCCTCACCGTTACCGATAAGTTTTCCAAGGCGGTTATATTAATCGCGGGGAGGGAAGATTGGAAAACCGCCCAGTGGGCGGAAGCATTTTTTGATAAGGTAATATGCAGGTGGCAGCTACCATTAGCGCTTATATCGGACAGGGACCCACGCTTCAATTCAGAATTTTGGGAGCGCCTCCTAGACCTGATGGGCATCAAGAGATGGATGACCACAGCGTATAATCCTCGTTCGAATGGCCAGAGCGAAAGAACGAATTTGACGGTCGAAGTGATCCTGCGTTCGCTGCTGGTAGGGCGATATGAATCCAGTTGGGACGCCCTGCTGCCGCAGGTCGAAAGATGCATCAACGCTGAGATCGTCGGACCAACCTCTCTGACACCATTCGAGGTACTGACAGGCATTAGCCCACGTTGGTTCCCCGCCTCTGAGGACGCCCCAGAATCGGATACCGCCACATTGGTTGCCAATCGGGAATCTCTCCGGAAGGAAGTACTCGAATTATACGCTCTTTCGCAAGCTCGTCTAGCGGAAAGGTTTGATAGGGCCCATGAAGAACCGTCATTTGCTGTAGATGATTACATCTTTATAAGATTAGCAAGGAAAGGCGAGAAGGGGTATACCACTAAGGGACATTCAAAGCTGTCTTCTTTGCGGATAGGGCCCTTCAGAATCATTCAAAAAGTGTCCGACCTGGCCTTTCGACTGCAACTCCCGCCTGATTGGAGGATGCACTCCGTGGTATCAGTTATTCATCTCGAGAAAATGGACCTAACGCCGGAAGATATGGAGCACCCGCCCCCAGAACCGGTATTCATATATGGTAAGCCGGAATTCGAAATCGAACGCATCATCCGGAAGGAGATACAAGAAGGCAAAACTTACCTGGAAGTCAAGTGAAAGAGATATGATGATCCGACCTTAGAGCCCTACAATGTTATAGCGGACAACGTCCCACAAATGATTAAGGCATTCAAGCAGAGAAGGCCGCGAGGGTGACCGCGCAAAAGTGCACTCTGAAAGGCAACTGGTATCTCATTGCAACGGTGTCTACATACATTAATCGTCCCCATCAACTACTCGCCGTACTGCTCGTCCGCCCACCCCATATCCTATTCGGTTCCGATATCACCGCATTCGTAAAAAAATAGACAACAAAGGAAATAAAGAAATGACACAAGGAAATCCGCCCCTTGACACCACCTGGCACCCGCCTACCAGCACCACATCCACACGTATTCGTAAGTTCGACTTATTTGATATCTACCAATCATCATCTGACGCCTCCCGCAACTTCTCTTCCTGTTTGGCAAGACGGGCGTCCCAATAAGCGGTATCCGCCCCTAAATCGCCCCCCACAATGTCTTCAAGGCGAACGTGGCCAGGCAGGCGAAAAAACCGGCTATCCTTAACTGCGTCTACCGCAGACGCCACAGTCCCCACGAATTCGGCCATCGCCTCGAATTCGCCAGCGGACACCATTCCTATTTAAGCCTAGCGCCCATATTTTCTCGGGTTCTTCCGAACCTTCTTCCGACGCCCATCCTTTTCCGCGAGGGGGACTATCGTGGGCAACGCCCACGCTCCCTAGTACGTTCGCTATATTATATATTCGCCTATATAATCTTATCGCTATAGCTTCGTACGTACCTACCTAGCTATAGCATTACCCTTACCTTCCGCAGAGCATACGTGCCTACCTACTATATCATTTATCATTCCTTCCGCATGCGGAAGATGCCTGTATTTAGTTATTTATATTCTTCCACTGATTAGCAGTGAAAGATGAAGAATCAGACATTCTTTTACTACTATTTTGACATATACGTTCTATCGCATGTAGCAAGAATAGTCAGCAAATTGATTTTTCTTTTTTTATTTATTTATTTATAAATATTTTTGAAGATTATTTATATTCTCTTTTTTTCATATAATTTTCAAGTGATTACAAAGAAAATAAAATAATGATAGACAAAATAACTCATGACATGAATACAAAGGAAATAAAAGACAGACTCTAACACAAAAGAAATAGTGAGATATTATATAATATCTAGCAGTTTTTATAAAGAATATTTCAGATTCTCATTCATTTATATTTTCATCTTTGAAATAGAATTGATTTCTAGTAGCTATTTGAGTTTCATTGAGAAAATCAATTAAATATTGACTGTCTATTTCAGTTGAAAATAGTAGTTTCATATTCATTTCTCTCAGCTTATATTTATATCTCAGTTCAGCTCTAAGTTCTTGATTTAATGAGCAATTCATTAAGATATGTTCTGGTATATACTCCAGTTCAAATCAGTGCCTGTGTTCATGGGAGGAAATGTGAGTGAAACTCTTTTTCTAATTATATAATTTTGATTTAATTTAATTATTCTCACTGAATAATTTCTGCACAGCTTGTTCAGTTTTATTTTAGAAGAAGAAATTGAGACTTCAATTTTCATAGCTTTTATAGAAATAATTTTAAATGCTTTCAGCATTCTTCTTAAAGCTTTATTTTGCAGACTTTCATATTTATTTAGAAAGTTTTTCTGATTTTTCCATCATATTTGTGCTTCATAGTCTGAGATTGAGAAAATGCAGATAATAAAGTTATTTTATTACTTGAAGAAAAAACAGAAATAATTACAAATATAATTCTAGAAAGTATTAATGATAATATTCCAAAAAAAGTTCTATCAGAGTACTCTAAACCATGGTGAAATAAAGAAATATCAGAGAAAAGAAAAAATTTAGCAATTTACAGAGAAAAATGAAAAAAAGATATCATTATTCATGAAGAATACAAAGAAATGAGAAATGAATACTTCACTACTATAAAAACAGCTAAAACTTCATGCTGGAATACTTTTCTTGAAAATGCAAAAGAAAAAGAGATTTTTAAAGCATTTAATTATACAAAATCAAGAAAAGTAGCTAAATTATCTATTTTAGAATATAACTATCAGAATAGAGAGATTAAAGCTCATTCCTTTGAAGAAAAATGCCAGGCATTGTTAAGAATGTTATTTCAAAAATCACCAGTATCTCAAAATGAAAACTCTATGTCAATAGATGATTATACTGAAAATGTAGAGAAAAGATGAATATGATCAGATCTATCAGAAGATGAATTATAAACAGCAATTTTTGAAAGCTCAAAGAAAACTGCTGCAGGCCCTGACTCAATAAATCATTTAATAATACAAAAATTATATCCTAAGTTAAAAGGAGAAATATTTGAATTACTTTTCAATTTATTGAAAAAAGGATATCATCCCAAGATATGAAGAAAAGTCACTGGAATAGTACTTGCAAAATCAAATAGAAAAAGCACTATTCCAAAATTCTATAGAATTATATCATTGTTAAATTGCTTGAGAAAAGTCTTAGAAAAAATAATAGCTACTAGATTATCATATCTAAGTACTATCTCTGACTCTGATCTATTATTTTATGATCAAATAGAGAGTAGAAAGCAAAACTCAGCAATAGATGCAGTTTTTTCTCTAACTCATGATATAGAATTAGCTAGAAATGAAAAACTAGTTTCAACTGCTGCTTTTATTAATATAAAAGATGCATTTGATTATGTTTCAAAAGAGCATTTAATTCAAACTCTGATAGAATTAAATACTTCAAAATCATTGATAAAATGAGTCAGTTGTTTTATGTCAGAAAGAACCATTCAGTTGTTTTTTGATGAAATAAAACAAAAGAAAATAAAAATTGAAATAGAAGTCTCTCAGAAATCTCCAGTCACTTCCATTCTATTTTTGATATATATAAGAACATTATTTCAAAACAGAGAAATAAAGCTAGTGAGAATACTCAGCTACATTGATGATATTACATTATTATGTCATTCAAAAACAATAAAAGAAAACTGTTTATTAATTGAAAATACAGCAAGAGAAATTATTCAAAAAGAAAATGAAAATTATATTCAGTTTGATATGAATAAAACTGAATTGATTCACTTTTTTTCTAAGTCAAATGAGAAAAATGAACACATAGTCTTACTAAATAAATAAATTAATTCAAAAGAATCAGTTAGATGACTAGGTTTTTGACTAGACTCAAAACTGAAGTTTAATTATCATATTCAAAAGAAACTTACTCAGGCAAAGAGTAATTTTAATAACATTTTAAAATTATCAAATACAGAAAGAGAACTATCTTTTCAAGTAAGAGTTGCGACGGCGAGTGCGCGGCCGGAAATGGCGGTCCCCGCCCGATCCGGTTTAGCGCCGTCCGCGTCTGGTCTAGCGCGGACCGATGAAGCCTGGCGCCGCCCCGTTCGGGCATGGTGCGCAACCGCCGGCCCCTTCGACTCTCCGACATCATCTGTCATGACTATATAAAGCTGCATTGACTGCCTCCCCTCACACATGCACTTTTGCATCCTTATTTCCCTTTCTCTCTTTTCATTCATTTCCTTTTCTTCTCTTCTCTGCCCCTGCCGTCTTGTCCTCCTCCCCGTCCTCGACTTCGGTGTGGTATCCCTGACCCACTGCATCTGTGTCACCACCCACCTGTCCAATCGCTCTGATTTTGGTCGCCGCCGTTGACGAAGGCATCACCATTGAACCCGCCTATGTTATATGTGTCCTTGCCTTACTTTCTTGCCTTACTTCTTCCTCCGCTCCTCCTACTGTTCCTTCACTCTTTTTTCCCGTCTCGCGTTGAAGTGATACATGCGACCCCCCCCAAAAAAAAAAAAAAAAAAAAAAAAGGATATCCCCTCCTGTATCAGCAACCAGTTGACCTGACCCAAGGTTTCCTGTTCCCTCTGTAGCCCCTCTCTCCTGCTGCTGACGTGCCTCCTGCTCAGCGGCCAATGGCAAAAATGCCTCATTTCGGTGAAACCCCGTGGGAATGAATGGGTGGTCAATCCCAATTGCAGCGTCGCTGAACACGCGCCATTCTTTCCCTGACTCTTGGACCTGTTCTTCGCCTTGTCATTTGCTGGTGCCTACGTGTCGGACGGAGAAATAACTGGAAAGGGCTGCATTTCCAGCTTTCCTTCTGCCCGTGGCTTGAAGGACCCCAGTTTCAGCTCCAGTGTGGCGATCTTGCGTTGTGACCTATCAACTGGAAATCCCTGCGATATGTACGCGAGCGAGCTGAAGTCGCATCGGGCTTTCCGGAGCATGTCCGTGCCGCGTACGACATGTAGCGATGCAAGGATGGTGGGATAGAGGACGAAGGCGCAGAGCCGAAGGTGCGAGGAGGCCGCGTAAGCAAGGCTATAGCTGCATGTGTGCACAGCTGTCGTGTGCCGCTCGTTCTCATTCTCCTTGGGGGATTTGTATCCGATTCGTCCATGGTTCTCGAGCCTTCCATGCCTGGAATTTTCGAGCGAAATTGGAACTGGACGGGGAGGAGGCTGTGGCGCCGCTTCTGCGTCCCCCTGACAGGAGATGGACGTGGCTGGTCGCTATTCACACCTGCTTGGGTTACATTCTGGTGTTACGTGTGCGGTTCATGCGGTGAGGGGAAGGCTGGAATCCTGGGATCCGGTGGCCTAAAGATGTTTGGTTGGAGAGGCTGACGCTCGTCGGCTCTTTGAGCGGGTGTAGGTTTTTCTGGCCGACGGGCTTTTTTGGTGGAGCTATCACCAGAGCGGCTGAAAACTGTAGATAAATGCTCTCCTTTTCCCCCGTGGATTCACCACTGCTGTTCCAACGAAGTACCTGAGCAGTCTCTTTGGTTCAGAGTGGGATCACCATCTTTTCTGCGAACATGGGCAGTGACTGGAACGTCTATACCCTTTCCAATCCCTCTTTGAGGGCTGCCCAAACTTCTCAGCCCTCTAACCCCGCGAATCTCCCCCCTTCAAGACCCGTGCCCGCTAGTCATCAACCACAACCCCAACCCCATTACCCAATACTCTCTACCTGCAAATCTCTCCAGACGGTCCCTGCACCTTCCATCAGCCCTCAAACACTCTCCCACCCTTTACCCCCTCGTCCTCCTCCCTCCAGTCGTCTTTCGCATGTTCCGTCTTCCCCCCCTTTCCAAGATCACCATGAGGTCCAGTCCCGGGCAGAGGATACTCGCCCGAATGATTTTGATGAATTCCTCGCGGGACTTGATGCAGCCGATCTCAATCCATCTCTCTGCGTTCCCATCCCCAGTGATGCAGAGGAACGCTCGAGCCGGTGTTTGAATGACGAGAGACGCGGTTCTCACGGTAGGTAGCCGGCTCGCTCTCTCTCTCTTCCCTTTGTTCATTTTTATTCTATCTGGTTAGACCGGTTTCTAACACTAGGGCGCCCCCTAGGTTTTCCTGATGGGGATGAGGACAGAGGCCAGGAGAAAGACGACGAATCCTTACCAGATCCTTCGTCCGCCGTAGAATGCGACCTGGTCGGATCCACTGGCACAAAGTCTCTTCCTGGCGACGGCAGTCCAACGCCCGTATTGGATTCGATTCCGCAGGCTGGCTTATTTGAGCCGGGTTCGGATCAGGATACGTCGCATAGACGAGAATGGCCCCGAAGCAGTCAGGGTGACAACCCTCTGCCCTTTGATCCGCCGATCGTGGTAGACTCTGATGACAACACTGCGGACGGGTCCACCGTTGACAGCACCTTCACGTCTCCCGCCAAACAAGACACTTCTAGCCGTGCAACATCCATATCTCACTCTCCCAAGGCGGGTGGTGGAAGCGCCGAAGCCGGCATTGGCATCGCCGGTGGACGTTCTATCCCGCTCAAGAGACAACGCCAGCCCGGGGTCGGTACCGGTCCTATGCACCCCATGGTCGCGGTCGAAGTGCCAGTCATAGCGGCTCGCCTCGAAGAAGACTTATCAAGCTCGATGCGGTACGAGAATGGGCCAAGCAGCCGACTCCAGACCCGCCAACGGAAGACTCGTGCACGATCGAGGCGTGAGGTCCCCGATACCCAGGACTGTAAGCTTCCCGGGAAACCCGTGCAGTGTGTCGAAGACAACACGACCATGTCCGACACGAGTGGCTCGTGCGCACCCTCCGACGGTACAGATGACGACTACCGTGCGAGCAGCGAAGAGGATGGCCCAACAAAACCGCCACCGAAGCGTCGCAGGCTTCCCACACAGCCATCCGACGCTGCGTCGCGCCGTCCTCGGTTTCGGATCCCAAGAGCAGCAGCCGCTGCAGGTCGAACGACGACTGCAAAGGACCGTTCCACGCCCCCCTGGAACACAGACCATGGCCCGGACACACCTGCCCACTCACGACCTCCAATTGAAGCCGAGAGGCGTAGTTGCCCTATTCCGTTGTTGGCCCGAGGGGAAGCTGTGATGCTGTCATCTACGGTGGCCCAAGTCGTTTTCGAGATGGTCACGGGCCGTCCGATGACCGCCTCAGATCTCGTGGGCGAGACGACAGCTGCCGACACCGAAAGAGATTACGGCGGACGGAAGGTCGAGGGTCCGGACGGGAAAAGACGTCGCTGGACTCGAGAGGAGGATGTCCGCCTAGTGGCCCTGAAGCAGGATGGCTTCTCTTGGATGGAGATCGAGGAGCGGTTTCCACACAGACAACTCAGCTCCTTGCGGCAGCGATGGTACACAAAACTTCAGAATACGCAAGCAAGCAACCCCCCCACCGACAAGCAGAGGCAAGAGTGGAAATGTAAGCGCGCCCACCCGATCCCTGTTTGTAACCCCTCAGCTATGCGCGACGTGAGCTTGAAAAATAATGCTTAGAAGATGTGTTGCAAGGATTGCAATGGGTACTGATGCACTGCTCTCCTTGCGAACCTACTAGGTCGTGCGTCAGCTGGTGTGCCCCTTCTGATATCTAAGCCGCCCACGCCCCTCGAAACTTCACATCGCTATCCCGGCGGACAACCCCACCCAGCAGACGACCCGGCCATGCCGAATGCGAAACCCCGCACACCATCTCCATCCTCAACAGTGACCGCCATGTGCCCAGTGTGCAATTCTGTGGTCGAGGTGGAGGCGTCCAGTGCGTTCAATGCCGCCAACAATCGCATGCGGGTCCGCGAGCAGCTGCGGTTCTGCGAGAACCACCAAAAGGAAACTGCATGATGCAAATGGTCCCGACTTCGCTATCCCATCATTGCGTGGGACCGCCTCGATGATCGGTTGATTCAATTCCATCCTCGCCTGCACCGGATCCTCGATGATTCCGGGTACCGCTCCCGCTACAAGAGTGTTGTGCACAAGAAAGTGCAGAAGCATGGCAGGAAGATCCTCTCCCGGAGTGTCCTGCATAGAACTGGCTACTATGGCCTCAGAGGCCATGGGATCCTGTGAGTTCCCCCTTCCCTCCCCCTCCCAAAAAAAAAAAAAATTCCCGTGAACTCATCAAGGAACATCTTCACTGACCTTCCCTCTAGCTCAGAGCATGTCGTGTCTCACTTTAAAGATGCCATCGACTCACTGGCCGGCATCGATAGCGTGGTGGCAAAATATGGTACTGTTGTGTATGCCCAGGAGGTCTTGGTTCCTGAACTGCTGGAGATGTTGGTCCGGGAGGACATGGGAGTCAATGTGAAAGGGGCCCGCCGGATTCTGAAGGAGAGCAACAAGATCGGGAAGTTGCTTAATCTTGAGTGAATCGGGTACATGTAGTTATTGGTATGCATTTTCTTAGTGAATAAGGTAGCATTAGAACATATCTTTTGGGTAGAAGCTCAAAATCTTTGCCCTTGTTGATCTTTAGCCAATCTGGAGACCACAAACAGCAGCGACGCACCTTGAACTTAGAGGATGTCAAATAGTGAGTGAGCACAGTGAATGCAAGATTGTAAAGTCAATTTGTTAGAATTCATTTTTGATTTTGATTTGTCTTTGTTATTTATTTTCTTGTTTGCTTCAGTTCTCTTTGTTTGATCTTGTGTGCTTGTCATATTTCATTCCGGCCTAGGAGCTCTATTGATATTGCCTAATCACATTCTATTCCAGAGTCTACCTTGTCTATAGCTATAATAGATATTTTCTTTGTTTGTGTTTGCTTTTCTCTCTCACTTCTCATTTTAATCTGTATATTTTTTCTAGCCCTGGAAAGAAATATATATACCTCTTCAGTTCTGGATATTTGTTTTTGTATAATAAATCTACTCCACAAATCAACTGGAAATTCGCGTCGGAGCAGAAACTCAGTCGCTATCCAGAAACCCGCCTGACGCAATGCTGCATGCCAACCATGAAATGCGAAGACCTTCAGCAACTTCTTTAGACATGACAATATGGCTCAAGAAATCATGGACATACATAGCCAGGTGCTCAAAATGATAGAAATACTTAAGAGAATGTCCGCGAAACTCAAGACAATTGAAACAGAGAGTAAAGAATAATATGATACTGATCTACAGATCTCTGTGAAAGAAGATCAGAATGCCGCGCGTAACATTTCAGTACCAGTAAGCATTATTTCTGTATTCAGTGGGCTTCCTTGCTGACCACCCAGAAAGGTACATCGAAAATGAGTACAATGAATGCAAGGAAGGGGAGGCAAGGAAGAGAAGTCAGACAACCAGACAGTCTCTGTTGATGTCAAGTTTAGAAAGTGAATAATGCACATTACTCACAAGCAGACAGAAACATGACTGTCAAGAACTGGAGATAATATCGCCTTCTCTTCCTCCACCGGAAGACTCTTTCCCATAATATGAATCAGAATGAAGACACAGCATTACACTACTTAGTTATTATCTACTCTAGGGCTAGTAAAGACGAAACCACCAGATAGAGATATATTACCTGAAACCTTGAAAGTTCAGAAAGGGACCGCTGGGGTTCACCATGAAAAAATGATAATTATTGATTGATCTTAACAAAAAATGGTTCCTGTGCCCGCTGCAAATTCAGAAGAATGCTACTGAGACTGATTACATCATGAATCACTCACAGAGATTAATTGAAGGTCTCATGATGAATTTTGTCTTGAGACAGTGTACACAAGACAATGACAGACCTAAGAGAAATCTTCTAGATCATTTTTCATGAATGAATTATCACATGCCTGGTCTCTTGATAGTAGACTCATATTCTTATTAGTATATGTTTTATTTTGTCTTGAGTTTGCTCTCTAATGATATATTATGTCATGAGCTGGATGATACAGCAGCTATGCCAGGACAAGACTATATCACTCTTGGAAATCTTTTCTCATTGTGCTTACAGACTCAAGTCTATCAGCATATCTCTCTCTGCATATTACATTAATTTTTACGATCAATTTTCCCTCTCTTGTGCAGTCTGGCGGGCGGCTTTATTATATGTGCTTGAGCATGTGACTTTACCTCCTTGGGAATCAACAGCAGCACATTGGCTCCATCTGATGTTGCTGCTTGAAAGCTAGTTGAGACACTTACCGCCCGCATATCCTTGTCATACACAAATATATTCCGCGCTTTGTAACTCCAGACCGCTCTCTCCAGGAGGGATGGCGCGGAAGGGTCGACAGACAGCACATCAGCCACGCTCCAATGGCTTTGCTCGTAGATGTGAAGTGTGATGGAGACCTTACCGTCGGTAGACACCGGTTCGGGGTCCGTGCTAATTAAGGGACGCCTAACACCGCGCGGCCAAAATTCCCCGTCCCCAAGGTCAGCGGGTGTCGAGACCCCGCCACCGCCGGACACCGGCTCGGGCTCCACCTCAATGTTAGGGCGCCTTAACACCACGCGGCCAAATTTCACCGTCCCCAGGATCAGTGGGCGTCGAGACCCCTCCGCCACCAGACACCT